>CM032453.1:90855393-91007893 GCA_019049505.1 Pachyrhynchus sulphureomaculatus | reverse complement strand
CATCATTTCCTTTTTTCTTAAATATTTTGATTTTAAAGCATATAGCTTAACCTACTAAACTGCAAAATTAGAAACATGGATGACATCATCAGTCAGACGTTGACCACTAAAATATATCGTATTGAAATTAAAATTTTAATATTATCTCTATTGAATTAAAATTTCAATAATACAATTTTACATGTGATATTGATTTTGTTAATTTAATCACAAAAAATTTGCAACAGGAAATTTTTGATAAGCAATATTTTACGGTAAGGCTTAAACCGAAGTACGTACAAACAGGATTTTAACTTCAATATTGCAGGCATTTCTACAGTACCTCTTCTGCATTTTTTTCTCTAAAATTCCGTAAATCTCAAATCGTAATATAAAACCGTTAATATTTTTCGGCATTTTCGATTATTCTTTAAAATTTTTGAAACCTTGACCTAGTTAACAACCTAAGCAAAAAATAAGTATGGAATATCTTTTCATTGTTCAATATATGAAAATACTAGAAGTAAAGTCTCAATTTAAAAGGTATATTAAATAATTTATAAAAGTTGAAATCTAAGACTTTCGACGCTATTAAAAAAAAATTTAGTATATATATATATATATATATATATATATATATATATATATATAACATATATATATATATATATATATATATATATATATATATATATATATATATATATATATATATATATATATATATATATATATATATATATATATACATATATATATATATATATACATATATATATATATATATATATATATATATATATATATATATATATATATATATATATATATATATATATTGGTTGTTGGGAATATTATTTAGAACCAGAAAGCTTTACACCCCACAACAACTGTTAATTCTTTACAAAGCCCAAATTCGACCAACTATGGAATACTGCTCCCACGTTTGGGGCTGCGCTCCCAAACATACACTGCATTTGTTGGATTCTGTTCAGAGAAGAGCGGTCCGTCTGATTGGGGACCCGGAATTGACCGGCGGCCTTGATTCGCTGGAACATCGAAGAACGGTTGGCGACTTGAGTCTGTTCTACAAGTATTTTCATGGAAAGTGTTCGAAGGATGTAGCCCGCTTAATTCCTCCCAAAGCGGTGCATGTTAGAAATACACGTCGCGCTGGTGCTTCGCATCCGTATGAGTTTCAGCTTGTTACTCCGCGTACAACGCTTTTCAAGCAATCTTTTATATGGAGAACGTCATCCCTTTGGAATAATTTGCCCAGCGCTGTGTTTCCCACCGAGTACAATTTACAGCGATTCAAGAACAACGTGAATCGCTTTTTCCGCACTCGTGCCGCTCCTGGAGCGCTTTAGGGACTTCCCTGTAGCACGTGTGCTAGACGAATAAAAAATATATATATATATATATATATATATATATATATATATATATATGTATATATATATATATATATATATATATATATATATATATATATATATATATACATATATATATATATATATATATATATATATATATATATATACAACATTAACTAACCCATCTTCTTCTCGGTTTTAAATGTAAAAAAAAAACAAGGTATTTTTTTTACAAATAAAACCAATGTTCGATTTTTCAAAGATTGCGGAAGTCCCTAATTTCATTTCCCTACGCATTCATTTTATAGACAATTGATAATCTTAATACCGTTAATTTTGAATAAATAAAAGATATGATTATGATAATTCGCCTTTCATTCTATACTTATTGATGAACTGTTGTAACACTTGAAAAAACACAGAACTTTCTTCTTAAAACATAAACTCCTGTTAGTTCAGGTTAATAGAGGTAAGTTCGAATCACGTCGGATGGACTTCACCACCACCGCACACCTCCGCCACCCGCAACACGAGCAACAGTTAATGCTTATTGTTTTCAATGTCTATTATACACGTTGCCGGCTGTACGTTTATGGTAATTTGTCTTTTATTTTCTACCTTACCTAATCTCTTATCGGCATTCTATAGAATTCATGGATATTTCATAGATTGCCTAGGCACAGTATATAATAGTTATAGGAAAAGAAAATATTTCATACATTGCCTAAACGAGCCTGGCATTCTATAGATTGCCTGAATTATATACATATATAATAAAATGGGAAATAATGAAGAAATAATAGGATTTTTGGATTCGTCGACTAAAGAACCATGAAAAGGATATTCAAAACTTCAGAGGCTCTCGCAGTAACACACATACGAGATTTAGTCACGTATAAAAATTTAATAGTAGATTAATACGTTTCTTTGATTTGAAGATCTTTCTTTCCTAAGTTTTTTTTATTTTCTAGGAGTTCCGTCTCATATGTATGGAACTTACCGTCAACTAAATACTGGAAGGAGAAGTGTGTCACCAGAGTTATATAAAAGACCCGATTCTCCAGAAGCTTTATTTAATAATGTCGGTAAGTTACATTCCTATACTTATTGACTTACCGACAGTAATTGAAAGCATAGTGTAAAAATATTAAAATTAACTATATCCTTCAGGATATCCACTACTTCAAATATCTAAATGAATATAAAAATATGGTTAAGCATCATAGTACTTTTCATAATATTGGTGTTATTCATAGTCAATAATCAATGTCAGTATAAGTAAAAAAATTAATATGAGGGTGTAGAGAATACAAAGGTAATTTCTGTAGGTATTGTCCATAAAATTACAATAAAATATTATGCTAAAGTTTCTAATATGGAAAACATTGATTTACATTTTTAGTGTTCCGTACGGAACACTTATAAGATCACTACGGTGTCTGTCTGTCTGTCCGTCTGTCACACCCGATTTTCTCCGAAACTATTTGACATAGAAAGTTGAAATTTGGTACTAATATAGGAATTGATGGCCTCATCAGAGCCGTGTAGTTTTAAAAGTTAAATTTTGACTTAAGGGGTTAGTTTTAGTGACATCGGAAGTGAAAAAAAAAATTTTACTAGGCAATCGAGTTTTTTTTTATGGGTCTAGCACACGTGCTGCAGGGAATAAGTCCCTAAAGCGCTACAGGAGCGACACGTGTGCGGAAAAAGCACTGTAAATTGTACTCGGTGGGAAACACAGTCCTGGGCAAATTATTCCAAAGGGATGATGTTCTCCATATAAAAGACTGCTTGAAAAGCGTTGTACGAGGAGTAACAAGCTGAACTGTATACGGATGTGAATTATTAGCGCGACGTGTACTTCTAGCATACACCGCTCTGAGAGGAATTAAGCGGGCCACATCCTTCGAACACTTTCCATGAAAATACTTGTAGAATAGGCTCAAATAGGCGGTCAAGTCGCCAATCCGTTCTTCGATGTTTCCATGCAGTGTATGTTGGTCGTAATTTGAGCTTCGTAAAAAATTAACAGTTTTTGTGGAGTATAAAGCTTTCGGTTCGAAATAATATTCCCAACTTTTGAGAAGCTCTCCGTGCTATGCCTGCAACATGTTCATGCCAGGACAAATTTGCTCCCAAATTAACGCCCAAAAATTGAGTGCCGATGCTAGAGGAATGGAGTGCCCCGACATAACTATGTCGGGTTCAGCAACGTCCACTTTTTTAGAAAAAACTGCCGCCTGGGTTTTTGTAGCGTTAAATTCCATTTGGTTACCGTCACCTAAAGATAAAATTTCTTCCAGGTCTTTGTTAAGTTGAATGACTTCCTGCTGTCTGCGGATATTCGTCTGAGTAGCCGATGTCCGAGCGTTCGAAGTGAATGAAGAGATAAGCGTACTGTCATCTGCAAAGCTGTAGATTGGATTCTCGGTCTTTTCCAGCAAATTGTTAATGTAAATGAGAAAAAGAGTAGGAGACAGTACGGACCCTTGAGGTACACCGGCGTTGATAGTGAAGCTGTTAGAAAGAAATCCGTCGACTGCCACTCGTAAAGAACTTTTCAGACATATCATAAGAGCGTAGCTTAGCCAACAACCCATCGTGCTAAACACGGTCGAATGCCTTGGATATGTCAAGAGCAACCGCTCGAGATTCTCCAAAGTGTTCAATTGCGTTGTTCCAAACGTGTGTTACATAAGTCAGAAGATCTCCTATTGATCTATTTTTACGAAAGCCATATTGATGATCGATAATAATGTTGAATCCTTCAAGATATTTGAGAAGATGCTGATTGATAGCCTTTTCCATGACTTTCGATATTATTGAAAGTAGTGCGATTGGTCGGTAGTTATTTGGCCAGGTCTTCTTGCCTTTTTTAGGTATCGGCTGAACTGTTGCACATTTCCAGCAGGAAGGAAATATTCCCTTTCTGTAGGATAGGTTGAAAAGTCTATAGAAAACTGGTGTTAGTTCCCTCGCACAGTTTTTGAGAACTATGGCAGGTATTCCGTCAGCGCCAGAAGCTTCTTTGGCGTCTAGCTTCATTAAAATACGTTTTATGATACGCTGTCTGAAGACAACATCGGGCATCCTTTACTGCACTATGGAAATACTAGGCGGTGCTCTTCTTTGGAAATCGACAGTAGAATGTGATGCAAAGAGTTCAGTCAACAAGTTCGCTCTGTCAACAGGTGTCGTTGCAATAGAATTATCTGGCCGTGTGAGTGGTGGTATGGTGGATTTGGTGAAATTTTGACTGACTTAGCGACTGACCAAAAGGACCTGGAATTGCTGGGACAAGCGAGAAGTTCGTTTCTAATTCGTTGATTGTGTGCCTCCTTGGCTTCATCGATAATTTCTTTGCATTTGTTCCTGGCACGAACAAAAGTGTTACGGTTTATTGTGTTAGGATTTTCACGCCATTGTCGGTAGGCAAGATGTTTAGAAGCAACAGCTTCTTTGCCTTTTCGGTCAAATCAAGGCTTGTCGTTGGAAGGGCATTTCTTCGAAAAAGGGATGTAAGCCTCCATACCAGCCAAAATAATATCGGAAACCTCCCTGGCACAGTCAGATGGGTCGTCGGATCGAAAACAAACGTCTAACCAAGGGAAAGTTCGAAAATAATTAATGAGATCTTCCCATTTAGCAGATTTGTAGTGCCAAATCTTGCGCGGTTTAGGCACCTCTCTGTCTCTGATTGGTAGGTTACTCGATGTCGAAAGTAGTTTATGGTCAGAAGAACCTAACGGCGGATTTACGCTGACCGTGTAAATCTCCGGATTGGTGACAGATCAAGAAGACTGGCAAACTCCCTGTCTCGATCAGGGATCCGTGTTGGTTCGTCAATAAGCTGGGTTAAACCACAACTGATTGAAAATGATTCGGCTTCACGACCTTGTGAGTATGGTGTCAAATGAAAGCTTGTGAAAACACGAGTAAAAAAATATATATAATGTAAGACTTGCGCGCACTTTTCTTTGTATTATTTTGAAAAAATCGCGTAAAATCACTATCCCCCACCTTATCTCGAAAAGTACATATCAAAAAATTTTGAAAAAATTTTGGAATATTCTCCACGGGGTGTAGATTGAACGAAAATTACCACGAGTGCATTACCTTTAATAATTTATCTGGTATAAAAAAAAAACAAAAATTTCAAGGTCATCAGTTTTCATTAAAATTGGAAACAAACTTTGTTGAAAACTCATTTGGGGTGTGTTTTGTGAAGTCACTAATTATTTTATACCCCCGTAACAATTTTTTTTATTTTAAAAGCAGTCAACGTACGGAACACTAATTGCGCAAGTTCAACTTGCACTTGACCGGTTATTTGATTTCTCCAATGATTATTATTTTTATTAATAACTAATCTTAAAAATATTTTCTTTCTACCAAGCATTTATGTTTTCTTCTTTATTTTAGACTTTAAATCTCATTATATTATTTGTCCTAATAAGGAACTAGGCTTATTAAAATACATATTACATAAGATAAAAAAAGATTGCCAAATATATGGTCAGACTTGCTGTACTGAAAACTTTAATATTATAAAACTTTTAGACTTTAGTTTCCTAACGTGTCTTTCTTCTGACTACTAATTGTAGTATCTAGAACAAGAATTTTTTACATTATGATGGTTTTATCAGTGTCGTCCATTCGGGTATGTTTTTGGTATTCCTTTACCTCCGCTTAAGAAATTAATAATATATTGTTTATTAGCCTCATGCGGCATAGATGCATTCTTTCTCCGTTTTTGAGATAAATTCCCATTTTGTTGATTGACCGGGCATTCTTACCTGTTTTGGTACCCTTTCGTCGACTGAGACCGTTTGACCGTTGACCATTTAGCTATTAAGTAAAGCTGTAGGTGGCCCTCAACCCTTACAGGTAGTTTTACCTAGGTATTTATCTTCATACAATATAAGGGTGCGGTTGGTTAGAATATCGTAGGCGTTCAGGTTAGTTCAGGTTTGACAGTTCTAAATCTGTAGAAAGTGTGAAGTAAAGAAAGAATTTTGCTCTATCGATTTTTTTAAGAAATAATTAATATTTACCCTTAATATAGATTTCCATAACAGATAAAGAGGTTTAGAGACCCGACGAAACGGGAATTGTTAATGATACCGATGTATAGGTTAAAAGGCCAGTCGACAAAACGGGAATTTCCCTTAAAGTCGACAAAACGGGAATCGACGAAACGGTACTAAATCATTTTTGTGAGAACGCTCATCCAGTGTTTATATCGTACTTTCAAGCAGCCCGTATCCTTTAGATCAGGCTCCGATTTATTTTGTCAAACAGAAATTACTTTTTGAGTAAATGTTTAGAGTAATTTTCAGTTGAAAGATTTTAGGTTCAGTATTTTCTTTAGAATTTTATAAGAAAAATAATAAGTTAGCTATTTAATATTGCTTATCTAGTAAACGTATTATATTTAGATTTTTTCTTACATGTGCTGCAAAAAATAACAAATATGTTGCATAACATTTACTCATAATACTTACTAACTTTGCTGAATTATTGTAGATATAAATTAAATGTGGTGTGATTTTACTTACTAATGTTAATACATAACAATTTACGCATGGCTAAGTTAATATCAATTTAAATAAATAATAGTTTAATGTAAAAGAACTGGAAACGGAGAAGGCCCATATTTTAGCAGTCTACCCATGGTTCTCTTATTCGTCAAATCCATCTCGAGACGCGTTTCGCCGTATCACGGCGCATCAGTCGGGATAGGATTGACAAATAGGATACTTACGGAAGATAATGGTAAGATACAACGAAATGTACCAAATACCCATCCCTAATACTTCATCGGAGTCGATCCTAGCCCGACTGAGCCTACGTATGCTCGAGGGGGATTCTTCAAAAACCGCGTGGTCTGCGTTTAGTGTTGGCCGTGCCAACTACTCGGTCGGCTTGTAGCTGCTGTGTCAGCCTCCGATGGAGTATTAGGTATGAGTATTTGGTACAATTTGTTGTATTTTACCAAATAACTAATATATTTTTATCAGTTTTTTTTTATCGACATATTAATTTTTATATGTTGGTCGAAATCCTTCTTAGTAAATAGAAATAGAAAGAATTGCATGAATAAATCAGTAAAATAACTTAAAAAACCTTCTCTTATAAGTTTAGAACTATTAGATGATGTACCAAATTTAATAAATTTCACTGGAACTTTATTACAAATATTATAAGTCGATGAATTATTTTGTAACTATTTTTTTCACAAGTTGAAGTTCATTTTTGATCTTAGATTTTAAGTTTGTTCTCTAACCATAACAGTTACATTTTTTAAAAAAATTTTTCTATTTACAGTAACTTGTTAACTACTATAGTATTTACCAAGTCGTTATCCACTATAATACACTTCAAAATATATTCAACTTAATCATATAGGAAGGAAAAACTCAAATAATTATTATTATTAAATTTACTTTACTTCATATGTAAAATAAATTTAATAATAATAATTTATTATTTTATTTATTAAACAAAAGTCAGTTAGGTAACACCTCAACACCTTAAAGTCTCTCTGTATGTCCAAACAAATCTGTATATATGGGTTATTCTTTTTCTAACCGTACACCTATTTTGACTTCACATTTTTTATTTGATTGAAAATTATTTTATGGCTTTTGTACGTGAAATTAGTCGATACGTGTATCGGGATTTTTATTCCAAATGTATGGATGTTGTAAATTATCGTAGTCCACTAATCGCGGTACATTAAAAAAGCAATATCTCCAGATTTATTTATCATCTAAACTTCGTTCTTCTGAAATTTTATTGCTCTTTATGTTTGCAAAGTATAACCGTGGAATTTTTTAATTGTTTATTTATAAAAAATAATAACAATGAAATTGTTTAAATAATTTTTTCATGCTTGCTCCCGCAACTTATAAAATCGAGAAAAACATACTATTGCATTCGCTATGCTTGCTCCCACAACTTATAAAATCGAAAAAAATACTATTATCTATCAGTCTAAAAAACCCATACTTTTGAAAAGTGTGGTCTCTATTAGGTCAAAAAAAATTAAATAATTTGGAGCGCGTGTCAGGTGTCGTACACGCTTGTGCCCATTTCTTATTTTAGAAAGGTTATTCTTTTATATAAGTACTTCTATATTAAAATTATATATACATTATCCAAAAAACGAACAAGTAAAAAGTGGTCCTTATTATTAGATTAAATGTTCAAATGCACACTCATCTAAAACTTAGAAACGTAATTATTGAATACTGGAGTAGAGACTAAGTTGAAATGGAATATCACGATTTTTTACGATAAGAGACAATCTGAGTATTAAAATAAATCAAGAAACTATAAAATATTGTCATGAGTACATTTATTTGCAAGAATATGATGTAATAATACATATAATATAATTTTCGTCGATATGTTACAAAAACGAACAAGTAGAAAGTGTTACAAAGTAAGTAATTATTTCATAACTTCAACTTTAGTTGAATGTTTCTGCAAAGAAAAATGTTTCGCTTTTGCTTTTTTTTTTCGTGATTGGTATCATGTGATGATCTGTCAACGTCCCTTTTATAGTTAGAGTCATTTTTAATCTCGCCTCAAAAAAATCGTTATTTTGAAACGTGCTCTGAATGTCCTGGTGCAACAATCTTATAGACGAATTAGAAAACATCTTTGCGCAAAATTTTACTGATGAAATCACTTACAGACGATGGACAAACGTGGACAAAACCACTTTGCAAGTTATGATATCTTCAGTTAATGAATATTTATAAACATGAAGACAGGTTTAGAAAAATTACTTCTGCATTTATGCCTTATAAAAAAAAACAAAATGATTTTATGAACAATAAAAAAAAAGAATTGACAGGAAAAGAGTGTATTGTAATCTGTGATTTTTCTGAGAACTATGCTTTTGATGTTCAAGATTCTGTACAAAGCATTCATTGGAATAACAACCAGGCAACAGTGCACCCATTTGAAATTTACTACAAGCATGATGACGGCGAATCTCGAATAAAAAGTTTCGTAATTATATTCGAATGTTTGCAACTCGATACAACTGCCGTTCATATGTTCCAAAAACATTTAGTAGATTTTATCAAAAAAAACTTCAAAACTAAAAAAATTAAATATTTTTCTGATGGGGCAAGCGAGCAATACAAAAATAAAAAAAATTATCAATCTCACTCATCAGCTGAAAGATTTTGGTTTAGCTGCAGAGTGGCACTTTCTTCCAAAGTCAAGGGTGCGTGCGATGGCTTAGGTGGGACTTTAAAAATGTTGGCTGATAGAGCCAGCCTTCAAAGAGTAACTAAAGCAATGCAGACGCCAAAAGAATAATATGAATGGGCAACTGAGTCTCTTCTTAACATGTCATTGAAATTTGTAGAGAATAAAGAATATAGGGAAGAAGTAAAAAAATTTTAGGCAAGATTCAAAATGGCTCTAACTATAAAACGGACGCTAACATGTCATTGCATGCTACCAATCACGAAAAAAAAAGCAAAAGCAAAAGCAAAACATTTTTCTTTGCAGAAACATTCAACAGAAGTTGAAGTTATGGAATAATTACTTATTTTGTAACACTTCCTACTTTTTCGTTTTTTTGATAATGTACTTTTCAAAAGCAAAAAATGGGAGCAAACGGGAACGAGACTCCGTTAGAACACTGTGCGCGCGTCACGTGACGAGGGCTCGTAATTATTTAATATTTTCTGATCTAAAAGAGACCCCACTTTTCAAAAATATGGGTTTTTTAGACTAAAACATAGCGAATATAACGCTATTTTTTCGATTTTATAAGTTGTGGGTGCAAGCATGAAAAAATTATTTAAACAATTTCATTGTTATTATTTTTTATAAACAAACAATTAAAACATTCCACAGTTATACTTTACGAAAACCAGCATAATGAGCAATAAAATGGCAGAAAAACGAAGTTTATACGATAAATAGAACCGGAGATATGGCTTTTTAGTGTTCCGTACGGAACACTTACAAGATCACTTCGATGTCTGCTTGTCCGTCTGTCCGCCCATCGCACCCGATTTTCTCCGAAACTATTTGACATAGAAAGTTGAAATTTGGCACTAATATAGGAATTAATGGCCTCATCAGAGCCGTGTAGCTTTGAAAATTAAATTTTGACTTAAAGGGTTAGTTTTGGAGGGTGAAATCGGAAGCGAAACAAATTTTTTTTTTTACCAGGTCATCGAGTGGGGTGTGAAATGAGAGCCTGTAAAAAGACGAGTTTAAAAATATATATAATGTAATACTTGCGCATAATTCTCTTCGTATTATTTTTAAAAAAGTCAGAAAAGTCTTATCAAAAAATTTTGAAAAAATTCTGAAATACTCTCTACAGGGTGTAGATTGAACGAAAATGCATTAATTTTAGTAATTTATCTCGAACATGAAAAAAAAAAAAAAAAAAAAAATTTCAAGGTCATCAGTTTTCATTAAAGATCGGAAAAAACTTTGTTGAAAACCATTTGGGATGTTTTTGGGAAGTCACTGATCATTTTATACTTCATTAACAAAAATTTTTATTTTAAAAGGAATCAATGTACGGAACTAATTGCGCAAGTTAAACTTGCACTTGACTAGTTATTTAATATGCCGCTGATTAGTGGATTGGATATTTTATAACATCCGTATTCTGCAAAAAGTACATTTGGGAAAAAAATCCCAATACAAGTGTCGACTAATTTCACCTATAAAAGCCATAAAAAATTTTTCAGGCAAATCGAAAATATGAAGACTTTTTTTCCTCAAATCCATACGGTTTGTAAAAGAATGACCCATATGTGTTGCTCTCTACTGTACTAAATGCCTTTTTACAGGGGCCACTCTCTCGCGTCAACTTACTCATACTTATTAACTACTCAGTATATATCACCACTAACTTTATTTTTGCACTCGACGCGCGTTTCGCTAACCATGTTAGCTACATCAGGAGCGATGATAGTCAATCATCGCTCCTGATAAAGCTAACATGGTTAGCGAAACGCGCGTCGAGTGCAAAAATAAAGTGTTTGGTGTAGTGGTGATATTACTGAGTAGTATCATTGTGCCAAAGATTCCACATTCCCAACTTAGCATACTTATTAAAGTTAAATTTACCTGAAATATGTAATTGGTAATTTGATATTTTCTTTCAATTTTTCAAAAATAACCGACGTATAAAAATTATATATAAATTTCACATTTTTGTGTTACTTTCACTTTCAATTCTAAAAACATGGATTCAAATCAAAATTTAATTTGGTTTTAAAATGTTATCAGTAAAAGAAATGGTATTCTTTTGAATTTAGATTTTATAAGAATAAATTTCTTATAACCTTGCTAAGGGAAGTTTTGTAATCTATTGTATTCGTGAGAAAATCATATTTCCATTTATATTTTCATATTTCTTCGCGTTCCTAGATCAAGAAAAACATGTCTTCGTCAGCCTGTCTGTTTCTTTCGAATGAAATTATCGATTTCAAATTTGCTACACGTATAATAGTTGAAATATTAATACATAAATAAATAATAAATAAATAAATATCTTGATTTTAAGAGGTAAGAGAAGTTGAGTTTTTGGTTGCCCTAATGAACGAATTTAGATCAAAATTTTTTATAGTCGAAAATAAAAGGGATCAAAGAGGTGCGGCAACTTCGTAAATATACACACTTTTCCAGATTGTTGGAGAGGAGGAATATGAAAAATTATTCATTATTTTTTTTTATGGTCAAACAAATAACATGTAGGTTAAATTGGTGGCTTCGTATATATTGTATTATAAGCCTTTTTTAAGATTCTTGTAGTCAAGGAATCCAAAAACTGATTTATTACGCATCATTTTCAATTACTTATGTTGAAAAACATAAAAGGGGTAATGAGGTTGGGAAGTGTGTTAGGTCTTTCAGGATACCTGGAGTAGAAGAATCAAAGAATTGAATGTTTATTATCAATTTTAACAAAAAAAGATGTAAAAAAATGTCAGAGCTCTTTCCACTGCTCAACGTTTCCTTCGTGAATGAAATTTGATCTCAATCTGTCTTGTCCTTAGAAATAGCGGATATAAGCATTTTAATATTGATATGATTGTTATCAATATTAATTTTTTTCACTCTACTATTTAGGTTTGTTTCAAATCGATTATAAATATGATATCCTTATATATTTATATTTATATTTAATGAAAAAAAAAACGTTTTGACTAATTTTATATATCGCTCCTATTTGATCAGTTCCTATATGAAGGAAATATAAGAGTATTTCAATTTTAAGCTATGTAGATGTCAAAAAGTTATCGCCTAACACGTAGGCAGAAAACTTTTTGATCTAGCTACTTAAAACACATTTTTTTGCAAAATTCTACTTTATTCATCAATAAGTCTCCTTCAAGAGCGATACAATCAGTCCAACGCTTTTCTAACATTTCTATAACTTTCTTGTAGAAGGATTTGTCTTTGCTTTCAAAATAGGCCTCAGTTTCGGCGACAACTTCTTCATTGGAGCCAAATCTCTTTACTGCGAGCATTTTTTTGAGGTCTGCGATTAGATAATAGTCGCTGGGGGCCAAATCTGGAAAATACGGTAGATGAGGTAGCAATTCGAACTTCAATTCATGCAATTCTCTCACCGTATACCATTGACTTGTGACACGGTACATTGTCGTGATGAAAGAGCACTTTTTTCTTGTTCATTTGGGGCCGTTTATTTGCGATTTCTACCTTCAAATGCACCAATAACTTTATATAATATTCGCTATTGATGGTTGTTCCCTTCTCAGCATAGTCGATGAAAATTATTCCATGCGCATCCCAAAATCCAGAGGCCAAAACTGTTGTGTCTTTGGTCGCTTCGGGCGGCTTTCACCGGCTATTGTCCACTCAGCTGACTGCCGATTTGATTCCGGTGTGTAGTAGTGGATCCACGTTTCATCCATTGTCACATATCACGTGAAAAAATCCTTTTTATTGCGCTTAAACAGGTCCAAACAGCGTTCAGAATCATCAACGCGTTGTAGTGTTTGGTCCACTGTGAACAAACGCGGTACCCATTTCGAACAGAACTTTCTCATGCCCAAATGTTCATGCAAAATATGACCAACACGTTCTTTTGGTATTCTTGTGATCAATTTTGAGGATTTTTTTTAATGTTTTCCGGTATAACTACTTCATTTGGGCGTCCAGAGCGTTCAGCATCATTTGTACCTGTATGACCGCGTTTAAATTCAGCATACCAGTAAATGATAAGTGATACTTATCAAGCCATTGCTTTGCTTGAACGGTATTTTTGCCCATCAAAAAACAGTGTCTAATCAACACGGGGGGGGGGGGGGGGGGGGGGAGGGGGGGGGGGGGGGGGGGGGGGGGGGGGGGGGGGGGGGGGGGGGGGGGGGGGGGGGGGGGGGGGGGGGGGGGGGGGGGGGGGGGGGGGGGGGGGGGGGGGGGGGGGGGGGGGGGGGGGGGGGGGGGGGGGGGGGGGGGGGGGGGGGGGGGGAATACGAAATTCAATTTTTTCCGTAGTTTTGAAAATATCAAAAGTAGCGTCACTGAAAACACTGTAACTTGTAAACTAATCGTCAAAATGTCCTGAAATTTGGACACGTATCGTTTAAAGGTTGGTACTTCCTAAAAATCATATGGATTTTTTGAAGAGGGCGACATCTATGTGTCAAATTAAAAACTTTTCAGCCTATGTGCTATATCCTATTTCAGGTTCTAATTTTTTTTACACCGAGTTAGCGTGAAATACAAATTTTACCATGCCATGATGTTTGAAGAGCCAATAAGACAACCTCTTCTTAAAACTTATCCGTTCTGCCAAATACTACTTTTCGAACTTATCACATAGATTCTATCTGGACAAATGCTGAAAAAATGAATAGAATATGCAAATAAAATGGATACATTCGTGTTATATTCAGAGTGGCAACGAAATAGGAAAGAAAGGCAGAATGCCTAAACGTTCAGGCAAATGATAAAATATGCTTTATTTTACACTTTACCTAGGCATTCTATAGAATACCTAATATACAGCCCTCAGTGTGTATAATATATATTGAAAACAACAAGCATAAACTGTTTGTTACTCGGGTAGCGGGTGACGGGGGAGCGCGGTGGGGGTGGAGTCCACAAATTATAACTTTAACTACCAAGAGCTAACCTGAACTAAGCAGAGCTAACCTCAACTAATAGGTACTTACGTCTTAAAAAAATGAAAACAGAAATTGATTGATATTCAATTTAATTAAAATAATAATTTCATTAACCCTTTTTAAAGTTAAAAAAAAAACAATTATATTTCTTTTACAAATAAAACTAGCGTTTCATTTTTCACAGTACCTGTTAGTTCAGATTAGCTCTGGTTAGTTCAGGTTAGCTCTGGTTAGTGTAGGTTAGCTCTGGTTAGTTAATATTATAAGATGTTGACTCCACCCCCACCATGCTCCCCCGCAAGCCGCAATACGAATAACAGTTATTGCTTATTGTTTTCAATGTTTTTCATTTTATAGTTTACCTAATTTCTTATCGACATTCTATAGAATTCCTAGGCATTCTATAGATTACCTAGGCAAAGTATAAATAATAATTAAAGAAAAAGAAAATATTTCACACATTGCCTAAACGATCCCGGCATTCTATAGAATGCCTGAATTACATATATACTTAGTCGGTAACATATATACTATGGTTAACAATAACAATTCTAGGTATTTTTGATTTTCTTATATAACATCCAACTCAATTCAACTCTCAATGAAATGATTTGAATGAAAAATTGTCAGTGAAAAAGTACTAAAACGAATTTATATTAATCTATCGTTTTTTAATCAAATATTCAATATCTTCCTAATTTCGATCATCAGGGAATAATCTTTATCTTATTATAATTTACCTTAATTTTGTTTCACAATTAGGATGTCGTTCTATCTGTTGAGATATATTTAGAGGTAATATTCTAAAGCATCTATTTCCGCTACTTCTAATTAATTATAACTATAAGATGCTCACGTAAGTTGTAGATCACTTAACTCTACTTAAAATTTTATATTATTTATCTATGCATGTGCTACAGCATTCTGTATGACTCAATTTCTGATCATTGGAAAGAATTCCATCTATCCTACTTTTTATCCTTTTCTAAATAAGTAGTGATAGGATTTTTAAGCATCTAATCCAGAACATCATAATTATACGATAATTTATAAACATCCACTTCAGTCTTTTGAGTACATATTTTTATAATTCTAATGCTGTAGGAACCTCTGGGAACTCTTCCTTATTACAAATACAGCCTAATAACCTTTTACTATATTATACTATACCTTATCTCTTGCAGTATTTGATGTATTGTTCCTTAGTTTATTCAAAGAATAGTTAAATTCTTGTTTAACAATATTTTTCTCTTTCTTCATTTATGTATCCTAATTCTTATATTTTTCGGACTGGCTTTCTTCCTCATTAAGCTAATCCAGGACTAGATTTGTGTTGCAAGGGAAAAATATTATTTTTTTTTTCGCAATGAATCTGAAACTAGCTATTTTGTAACAAGGTTCAATTATCAACCGCTTAACCGAACGACTTTCGAATTTAAAAGCAAATGGTAAAGCAAATTAAACCCCATCTTGTTATTTATCTTTGTTTTTCGCAAGTTAAATCAGTAAATACCTTTTCTCATAAATCTGCAACCTCTATTTAAATTTGGATATTTTAATCCTGCAAAAATGAGGAGTAGGAGTAGTCGTTACCAAATTCACAAGCCACTTACAAAAACAATTAAAGTGACACAGTAAAGTATCAAATGCCATGATACTACTCTTTTCTTGCTCTTTAGGTTCAAGAAAAAAACCTCTGTACAAAATTGTTACCCGTGATGAAAAGGGGATATTGTATGACAATCCTAAGGAGCGTTTTTGTATATGTATATATATATATATATATATATATATATATATATATATATATATATATATATATATATATATATATATATATATATATATATATATATATATATATATATACATATATATATATATATATATATATATATATATATATACATATATATATATATATATATATATATATATATATATATATATATATATATATATATATATATATATATATATATACATATATATATATATATATATATATATATATATATATATATATATATATATATATATATATATATTATAAAAATGAATTACGACAGTGGCTCAAGTAAGGATCAGTCAGTAAAAAGAACGAGAACCAAGGATAGTCAGTGGGCTGTTTGTAAAAATTGAATCTCATATTCTCGTTTTTAATTGAAATTATTAAAAACCTTTGTACGGTAGCATGACTGATAAAAAATTAACTTTTCTTTGGAATAAACACAAAATAGTTTTGACGAGACAAAAATTCGCAAACAAAAATGCCAGAAAATATGACAACTAATGATCATAGATTCGGGTAGTTTACCTAATAACTGATAATTGATCTCTAAATACAGTGATGTTCAAGAAAAAACTAAATAATTTTATAATAAATACAAGGAAATATTAGTAATATGACTAAAAATTCGAGCCTAGCTGAAATATAGTAACCTTAAAATAAATGTCAAAAACTTTTCCTTTTCTTATTTTTCCTTATTTCTGTCATAGAATCCTAGACTGTTTTACGATCGTTGCGATTGTTGTTCATACATATCCTGATTATATTCTTTTACCGAAACGTGCTAACAATGACTAACCTGTAGCTTTTATGCAATATGTCACGTATGCCTAAACCGTTTACCTACAGTAAAGTTTTGACCACCATTAACTGTAGTATTTACTTTTTTTTGTCTTTCTGCGTCTAACACGTAGGCTGAAAAGTTTTTGGTCTAGCTACTTAAAACATTTTTTTTTGTAAAATTCGACTTTATTCGTCAATATAGTCTCCTCCAAGAGCGATACAATCAGTCCAACGCTTTTCTAAGAATTTCTATACCTTTATTACAGAAGGATTTGTCTTTGCCTTCAAAATAGGCCTCAGTTTCGGCGATAACTTCTTCATTGGAGAGAAATGTCTTTCCCGCGAGCATTATTTTGAGATCCGCAGATGGAGAATAGTCGCTGGGGACCAAATCTGGAGAATACGGTGGATGAGGAAGCAATTCGACGAATTTTGAAATCGTAACCATTGACTTGTGACACGGTGCATTGTCTTGATGAAAGAGCACTTTTTTCTTGTTCATATGGGCAGTTTCTTTGCGATTTCTTCAAACGCACCAATAACTTTATACAATATTCACTATTGATGGTTTTTCTTTTCTCAGCATAGTCAATGAATATGATTCCATGCGCATCCCAAAATACAGAGGCCAAAACCTTCCAAGCCGACTGTTGTGTCTTTGGTTGCTTCGGGCGGCTTTCACCTTCTGCTGTCCACTCAGCTGGCTGTCGATTTGATTCCGGTGTGTAGTGGTGGATCCATGTTTCATCCATTGTCATATATCGCATGAAAAAATCATTTTTATTGCACTTAAACAGGCCCAAACAGTGCTCAGAATCATCAACACGTTATTGTTGTTGGTCCACTGTGAGCAAACGCAGTACCCATTTCGAAGAGCGGTTTCTCACGCCCAAATGTTCATGCAAAATATAACCAACACGTTCTTTTGATATCTTAAAGTGTCATCTATCTCACGCTATTTCACTTTACGGTCACTCAAATCAATTTTGTGGATTTTTTTGGTGTTTTCCGGTGTAACCACCTCATTTGGGCGTCCAGATCGTTCAGCATCATTTGTATCTGTACATCAAAAAACAGTGTTTACACAACACAAGAAATTCGATTGTTTCCATTGTTTTGAAAATATCAAAAGTAGCGTCATTAAAACCACTGTAACTTGTAAACTAATCGTAGAAATATCATGAAATTTTGACACGTATCGTGTGAAGGTTGGTACTTCCTGAAAATCATATGGATTTTTTGAAAAAGGCGACATCTATGTGTCAGACCAAAAACTTTTCAGCCTACGTGTTAATTTTTCGCTTCTATAGATATAAGTGGGCATGTAGATTAAAATTATTATTATGTCTGTAATAATTAGCTTAACTATTGTAATGCTATCCTCAACTTAACAAGAACTTTTCACCATGGTAACTTGTCGTCTACTCTGTATACAATACATTTAATATACGAAAAAAAGGTAAGTATCAATATTTTTTTATTGTATACTTAAACAAACATTAAGTAATACTATCAAATTTACTGGACCCATTGTATAGATGATATGCCTAGAATACATATTTTAGAAGATTGAAGAATGATGCCAAGTTAAAATGAGTTAATTAGAAACGTACTGAATAAAATTTTTAAAAACTCAAAGGAATTTATTTTATTATATGAACAAAATATGTTACATATATTTTATTATATAAAAAAAATACATTGTTTTGGAGGTCGAACAAAATGGAGCTATATTATGAAAAAGATGAAAATACTGAGTGATATGGCAACAGCAAATTAAAACGATCAAACGTTGCTACATTAACCGCTATGTTTATTTGTGGATATTTATTAGCATAATAACTACTGTGAATACTGTAACTACTAGCAGACGAACGGTGCGAATTGGATATTTATACGATAAAAGAAGAGAGTGTATGATATTGAAGTTCTTTAAAGACTCTATGAAGGGATGTGCACGGAGCTTAAAATAATACTAACTGTCGGCTCTGATATTCACAGATATTAGCAGTGCTCAGCTCCCACGCATAAACAACAGCAATAATAATAGACAAGGCGAAATCGGCGCCATCGTTGGAAAAAATTTTCTAATTGAATTTTTTTTCATAACCTTCTCCAGGAGATGCCCCTGAAAGAGGATCAACATGTTGCCGGGCGGTAACCTGGTCCGAATTTGTTTAAACAAATTTTTTTTAAACAAAGTCCAAAAATTGACCATTGGACCATTTTGAACAAAAAATGTCTCTTGTGAATTTTCTCTAAAATGCGCCGTTTTCGAGATATCGGCGATTTTAGGTGCGAGAAAACGCGAAAATGGCCACTTTCACCTCCCAATATCGGGGTCAAAAATTAAAATTTTCAATGTTGCCAAGTGTCCAAATTAAAGTTTGAGATCTCCTCTACAAATTACCGTAGGAAATATTGCAATATCTTCATTTTTAAATATTGTTTTTTTTTTTTAACAGTTAACAAATTGCGTTCGAGCGTCCGCGGCTGCATCGAAACTGTATACATAGATATATACGCAACGCCCGTACGTAGGCGCACGGAACTGTATACGCACTGCGATGCTCTATAAAGCTTTGTTTCTTGATTTCTTATTAAAATTAATATATTTGAAAAGTATGTAAAAAATATTTATTTATTAAAGAGTAATTGTTATATCAAATTTAATTATTATAACAAATGAATATAAATAAAAATTCAATATTCGATTAGGATGGTAGAAGAATTAAAACAATTTTATGAAATATAACTTATATATATTTAATAGAATTTTCGCAATATTTAAATTACACCCACACATGAGTATACAACTTACGTTGTTGCTTTTGCAATTACATGCATTAGTTTTACAATTTTTTTTGTACATTTACATTGCCTAATTAACGAATCTGGTATCGAATTTTTTAACATGAATTTGGGTAACAATTCACCTGTTTCTATAGTGTAACCAAATTCTGTTGCATCTAAATGTCGATACCGAGAATACAATGACATTTTCCATATGTACGTTTGTAGTGAAGCTCGTGCTACCTACTGGTTTATTTAACGGACTAGCAATATAGTTTATGCTAGTCCGTTAAATAAACCAGTAGATAGCTTGTTCCGGGGCGAAATTTCAATTTTTGGACTTTGTTTAAAAAAAATTTGTTTAAACAAATTCGGACCAGGTTACCGCCCCGGCAACATGTTGATCCTCTTTCAGGGGCATCTCCTGGAGAAGGTTATGAAAAAAAATTCAATTAGAAAATTTTTTCCAACGATGGCGCCGATTTCGCCTTGTCTATAATGCAAACTGTACATATGAATATGAAACTACTTTTTCCCGATTTAATAACTATTATTTGTAGTTTGAGAACGAGTTTAAAACGAATACGAATTCTGCTAGGATTATCTTATTTTTTGCGTAAATTCTTTAGTGACTGATATGCATTTATTTGCTTAGTACTAAAGTCCATTTGTTTGGAGTTGATAGCACACAACATGGGTTATAAACATTAAAATGTCATAAACCATAAGCGTCCGAAATTTCTCTACACATTATTTGCGTTTTTAGTTTTAATCACCTTTATTTTCTACCTCTATGCAACAGTGCGACCTTTTTCTAAAAAATATTTTATTACATGCCTTCTAAACTTTACAGTTAGCTATATAAATCAACGCATTTCAAAGTTTATTTTAATGAGTAAATGATGAAACTAAAAATCTTATTTGTATGATAAAGGCCTAAATGAGTACAATTAAAAATTCTTAAGAACTAGAAATCTACAGTGTTATAAAGCTTAATGATAATAGGTACAATAAAATTATTTGTGATTTTAGCAGTTATTGGAACATAATTAACCAAAGTACTTATCGGTAGGTAGGTGCCTAAGTATCTAAGTATGCAATAAAAATATTCTGTGTAAGTATAAAAATAAAGCAAAAACCTCTAATATGCTTAGTTCAAATCAGACTTTCAGTTTTGCCCCGGTCAAACTTCGTGGAGTCTGGAAATCTGCATTTTTCCTGCGAGAAAAAACAATTATAGTTAACGTCCACGATGCCCTGGTGCATCAACAGCCAACAAGCCAAGTCCGTGAAATTGTGGAAACCTGTGCCAACATGACGGGAGTTGGATTAGCAACTTTTTATAGATTTCTAAAAGAAAGAAAACGCGGTCCTTGCAACGAAACTCAGAATCACAAAAGAAAGGAGCCCTTAGAGGTCGATGAAGACTTTAAAAACGTAATAAGAAGAAAAGTATACCATTTTTTTTTATTAAGAAAGAAATACCTACACTACATAAAGTTTTGCAAGAAATCAGAGCCCCCTTCAGGAAAAGGGCGCAGGATAATTATAGCACATATTGGTAGTGAAAACGTATTTCTCGACGGTGGCTTGTTGGAATTCGAATCAAAGTCAACTAAAGATTACAATGAGGAGATGGCGGCCGATGTTTTTCAGGAGTACTTCCAACAAATGATTGAATGTATACCAGCAGAATCAATTACAGTATTAGACAATGCACCATACCATTTTCGATTATTAAAACCACTTCCGCCAAATTCATGGAAGAAAGCGGATATTCTTCAATGGATAAGAGACAAAAATAAATGGTATGTTAAAAGCGGAACTTTTCAAAATTGCGAAAACAAAATAAGGCACAGTTCAAGAAATACGCAGCTGATGAGATGGCAAAGGAACGGAATACCACAGTGCTTAAATTACCTCCATATCATTGCTAATTGAATCCTATAGAGCTAATTTGGGCACAAATGAAAGGTTTCATTGCATGGGAAAACACCATGTGCAAACTTCAAGACGTAAGGCAATTATTACTCGCCGGAAGAGAGAGGATAATTGGAAAAATGTTATTCGATATGTTATAGAAGAAGAAAATAAAATGTGGAAACTTGACGAATACATCGAAGAAACTGTGGAAATAGAACCCTTAATTATCAATTTAAGAGAAGTCGAGTCTTCAGATTTTGAAGATGAAGATTGTTTTTGATTATAACTAAAGTACTTATATCTCGTGAATTGTGAATTTGTATATATACATAAATCTATAGATTAAAAAATTTTTGGTATAAATCTTATATTTCTATAACTTTATTTTTGAGATAATTTTATTTATTAAATATTAATAACAGGCTACGCTCAGACGACTATGCTACCGATGAACCCTCATTTACATTTTATGACTCTATTGTATAGCAGAGGTTTTCTGCCTAAAATAGGGTGAACCCTTAAAAATAATTCAAAACCGGTAGCAAAATCCAGTCAAATGCATAAGAGATCTCTTTTTTTTTTTAGCGCACCACAGCATGTATTTGCATCTACAGTGGGAGTTCTGCTATCAACTCCAAATAAATACATTTTAGACAACGGACAAGGTAGCCCCTCATAATATTTAGGAAGTCACTTGATTAAATGTTTTAGTTTAAGTAAAGTGGTATCAAATCAACTTCCGGTTATTAATTAGCAATGATAGAGAATCAAATTAAATGTCATATCTTTGAAAAACGTGACTTGAATCGAAAGGTCTCTTAGCTAAAGTTTTTATCTACCTGTAGAAAAATTTTTATTTGTAAAATAAATCATTTTTAATATGACTTAACGCATGACCAAATTAAATATTTTGTATCTGTAACCAGTAGTTTATGGGAATAAACTGAAATTACTATAAATATCACATTTCTAAGTTATTCAGATACTTATTACGCACATTATGTTACCATTAAAAATAGGTTATGCCTATAACAAGTATTATATTACAATTAGTGTGATATTTAAATTAGTTATCTCAAGGTAAGTTACGAAAATCAAGAAAACTGCAGGTCAGAATAAAGCTTTTTCACGTTACGCTTTTAAGAAATAATTTTTAAAAATATACTCGGTCATAAAAAATATATCAGATTAAAAGTTTGATTCATCTAATTAATAATTCTACCTGCACAAATACTTTCGAATAAGTCATCTTCATTCAGTCTAAAAATCACAGATATTCTCTTCTCATTATCCCTTCTCTCTTAAACTGAAGTAAACTGTATATCCTTCTTCATCTATTAGTAATAAAGAAATTACTATGACAAACTAAAGGAATAATCTGTTTTATCGCCAAAGTCCCGTCATCCAGTATCCCAAAATAACTTAGCAATCCCTCCTTCACGTAAGTCCTGACGGCGCACACGGGAGACGCCCGGGAAACCTCATTCTTCGCTCACAACTCGTACTCGACCGACGTCTAATAGATTTCGGGGATGATGACTTAGATCCAGCTTTTTAGAGCCGTACGCAGGCCCATACGACGAACAGACTTATCAATCATTTTTTACTCATCTCGCTCTTTCGTGTGGTGATTACCGTTTTTTGTGCTATTTTTCTTAGTGTATTTTTTTTTCTATTATTTTAATCGACTTTTTCGATCTGTGTGAAATATATGTGGTGACGAAATGAATCGACAACAGCAACAAATTCAACAATCGCAGCAACAAATGTCGCAACAACAGCAGACAACGACACAACAACAGCAGCAGCAACGGGTGACCAGAACTGAGCAACATGTCACCCGGCAGGTCACAGGGCAAATGACAGGTTAGGATCTAAATATTAAAAAAATAAAGCTTGTGAAAACTTACCCAAAATGGTAGAATCAGGAAAGTTTTCTGCCTAAGGTATTCAATAATGCTTTCGTTTATTCTTGTTATAAGTTACCGTACTGAGGGAAAATAAAATACTTAGAAATTAAGGAATTGATCCGAAATTGTAAGATATCGAAATATACCATAGTGCGCTTTTAAATCACTCAAAAAATGTTAGCAATAATCCTCATTCCTGCTGAATCTGCCATTTTAGGTTTAAAAGCTCTGCTTATGTCTGCCTGTCATTATTTGTTGTTGCTTGTTGCTTTAAGCTATGACAGTTGTTTTTATTTTTTACCTCTTTATTTTTGGGCTTATCATACATATTTTAAATAAGCGAGATAAAACGTAACAGTATTAAATCATCTAACAGTTTTCTTTCATAGTTTTTAACATGCTGCATTAAATTGTGCATGTTTCTAATACAGTTTATCTTTACTCTTCATATTTACAATTACAAATTTTATTTATTTAAAAAAAATTATGAAAATTTCGATATATTAAAAATTAAAGTAGTCATTCATACAACAAGAATATAAAGCTCCTCTTTTTTTCAGTCAGTTTTTTGTCTCACAAGTGTAAAAATGACTTTAAATTCAAGATCATGAATAGGTATTCATGATCTTTTCTGATAGCTCTACAGGTTATTTTAATTTCTGGTATTTTAGATGATTATTGTCGTAATTAACTAAAATGACTATATAGAAGAGAAAGGCATTCTTTTAGACAAAGTTCATGATACAAAATTTAAGATCATTAACATAACATTTTTTTTTAAATAGTGAGCTTTAATAATATGACTAGCCCAAATTCGTTCTTAAAATGTCAAAACAAGAACGCGCAAATCAGATTGTAAAAATTAATTTATGAGGAGGAATATCTAGGCTTATAGCAAAGTACCTAAAATTGCCAATTTCCAAGGTCTACAGGAGTCGTTGCTTGGAGACCGACAGTCACACCTCTTGTCAATAAAGAGAGCGATATCTTTGATTCGAAGAGCCACGGAGGATTAAAATCTTCTAGAGTTGCTAAAGAATACCTGGAGGAGTAAATCAATAATAAAATAATAATTTCACTTAAAATTCTAAAGTTTGAAAGTCAAATGTTCTACTTTAAAAATGAAGGAATCTTTAACTTCTACATCGCGAGCTACAATATATATATATATATATATATATATATATATATATATATATATATATATATATATATATATATATATATATATAAAGTCAAAAATATCTCTTTGAATTGGTATGCTCAAGAATTTAGAATTTTATAGGAAAACTTAATGTTGACCTGTACATAACCATCAAACCATGAATTTCTCGACAAACTCCTTATAAACCTTTCAAAGACTCTGACTTCCTACATACTTATACTCTAAACATTTAAACGAAAAAAAAGGGATACGCATCATAATATCACTATGTTAAGTGTAAACGCATGCCCAGTAGTATTTCCTACTTTCATTACTAAAACCATAATTTCAATTCAACTGCCAAAAACTAATAATAATAGCAAGTTTCATGATATGTATTAATTGTTTTATATATAAATATTCAAACAAAAGTTAGAACAATAGCGTAGTAACCCAATAAATTATGATATTTTTTTACATATTCATTATCACACATTCTCTTATATACCAAACTTCATAATAAAAGCTACTTAAGATTAATTAAAAGAAAAACTGCAAGCTTGTAATTATTATATTTGCTAGAAATAAATTTGTTGCTTCTTTTAAAGAAATAACCTGTCAAGTGCAAGTTGGACTTGCGCAATTAGTGTTCCATACCCCGATTACCTTCAAAATAAAAATTAGCTATCTAATAGCCAATAAATGAATCTAGCTCAGTCTAGAATCTAGTAGTAAAAGTTTAAAAAACAAATATTGGTTTAATTATAATCAAATAAAATAAAATAATTTTTTCCTCGGTACTTTTTCGTTGGTTATCGGTCATCATGATATTACTGATTGCACCGAAGATGTATTGATATTTCATAGCTCTTAGTCCCGCTTAAATTCCCAGCTTTTCAAACCATCACCATTCTGTCATGCCACATAGTTTTTTTTTATACCAGAAACATTATCAAACATGATACACTCGTAATAATTTTCGCTCAATCTATACTTTATAAGACTACTCCAGAATTTTTAAAACTAAAAACTTTTCTAGATAGGGTGTGGGGACAGAGATGTTTGGCAATTTTTCTAAAATAATACAAAGAACTGGTGTTTTCACAAGCTCTCATTTGACACCCCACTTGATGACATGGTATTTTTTTTAGATTGGGCCATAAATTCCTATATTTGTGCCAAATGTCAGCTTCTTATGTCAAATATTTTCGGGGAAAATCGGGTGTAACAGACGGACAGACAAACGGACAGCGAAGTGATCTCGTAAGTGTTCCATATGGGACATTAAAAACAACAGTAGTTTTTTAACCCCAAGAAAATTTGTAAAAATGGCACCTATTTGAAAATAATTTTAAATATTTGAGAAATAGTCTGAAAATTGTATAAATGTCAACATAGTTCAACATTAAAAGTATACTTGGATTGAAGCCAAATTTTAATGACTAAAATTATCTTTATTTTGTTCTGGTTTACTTAGTAACACTCTATTTTCAGATTATGACGGATATTAATGCATTTATTTTTCTTAAAATTTTCCTAAAATCCTAGAAGCTGTGTAGCTAAAATGTACTAAAGAATTAAAAAGGTAAAATAATTGTGGTAATAGATAATATATGTAGTGCAAAATACTCAAGAACCGAGGATACTTTAATGCGGTTATCATAACAGATTAACAAATCTTTTTCAAGATATCACCGTATCAGTTCTCAATTAGTACTGAGTTTGTATAGTCAATCTTAATTTTTGATAATTTTACTATCTATTTCATCATGTTCTTGTTGGTTACAGTATTCAATTTAAAAGGCTAAATAAAAAACAATTTCAGGATTTTTGTACTAAATCTTCTCGTATGGACCGAATCGGTATAAAAACCGTATATTTTGGGCGTGTGTTTAGCGGATACTCTGTAAAATAGTTGTTTATATTCTGCATAGCCTACCACAATCTCTATAACGGAGACGCATTAATTTCTTGACGGAAATGAAAAGAAACAGTCTGGATGGTTTCGACAGAAGTTCTACTTCTCTAAATTTATTTTTATTCATTGGCCTTAAACTATAGCAACATTTTGTTGTATTAAAACTAACAATAAATGATGAAGAATATACACAAAAAATTACAAAATTAGAACTGTGTTTATTTTGTTTCAATTAATATATCATGACGTTCTTTCATTCATGTAGGACATAATCACTAAATTAAGAAATAATAAAATAATAATAAAAGTTTTTTTCACGAATACAATCCCTTTAGCTAGAGAAGGAAAAACGAAGATAAAACTACAAATAAAAAAAAACGAAACTAGAATTTTTTATAATAATTGATCCGATGTTAGGTAAACAGAAATAATGACAAAATAATATGATACAAGATTCCTCAACTTCCAAAAACCTAAAACTGATAAATTTGATTAAAAAATGTAAATCCTTTAAATATTGTAATAATGTATGCATATATTTTCAAATGAGGCGGCCATAGCGTGAGTAAGGTGTCTAGTTTCTACGCAGGCTACCTGGGTTCATATCTCGGCTCGGCAAAATAATAAAAAAAGGCTTTACAACGTGACGGTCGCCTCTCTTGGGAAGGTAATGGCAAACTACCAGTAGTATCATGCCTAGTAAAGACCTCTCAATTTGGCCGTTCGGAACCGGCTTCAAGCTGTAAGTCCCCATTATCTGTGGAACATTTAAAAAGGCACCAATCACAGGCAAAGGCGAGAGGGTCGCCTACGTCAGATATGGCAGAGAGAAGAAGATATTTTCAAATAATTATCTTTTTCAGATTTGTAACGCTTCTTTATTGGAATCCATTATTTTATTAACTACTGAAGAATATGGTAAAATCATTGGAGGTCACTCTGTAATTATAACTTTTTACATAGAATTTTTCTTAGGACTGAAAACCATGAAAAATAACCTAATTTTTAGATTCATCGTTTTCAAGAAGCCTGAAAAGGATATATGATTTTCTTTATTCCAAGAAATCCCTATACTCCACCTCCTACCTTTTTAACCACTTATATGTTTGACGAGAAATAATGACTTACTATTCATGAAAACAAATAAAATACGAAAAATTTTAATAATAGTATTGGACCTATACAAAGATTATCGACTCCATCTATTTTGTTAAAAACGGTATAACTCAAAAAGTATAGATTCCATTTCTACTTCAGGTGTGTACCAATTTAATATTGATATCTTATTTTATTCGAAAATTATCGAGCCAACAGACAAGATCGAACAACAGATAAACAGACACACAGACAGATATATAAACAGTCCGACAAGCAGACAGACGGAAAGGTCTGAGAGACAGACAGACATATCGACGAAAATTGCAAACTATGTTTTTCGAGATCTAGAGACCCTGAGACGTAAAAAATGCAATACTTTTTGAATGCGATTTTTGTTACGAATGCAATATTTTTCTTAGCAAGGGACATTTTAATAAGTATTCTATTCTTCAACGACAATGGAAAATAATACGCACATATGGGCCACGAGTCTAAATATTTCTAGAACTAAGGCTAAAAAGAGTTTGAAAATGTACGACTAAAAATAACATACCACGGTGTTGTTTTTTCTCCGCTTAAGCTGTTAAGTCATAATAAAGCAATAAACACGTGTTTAAAATTAGCATTCTGGATAATAAAATTCCCAAATAATTTTATGCGTAAAATAATCAATTTAAAGGATTTTTTTGTTATGTCTACACACTTGTACATGCAACACATTTACTCATGTATACTAACTTCATACAATGTTTTCGGTAGGTGGTATGTGGTTACATACAAGGTGTTAAATAAGTACGTGGATAAACTGCAAGATACTCTCGAAACTAACATAAAAATTTCCCATAGACATAGATACGACAAGGCTTAGTATAAAAGATACAACGTGATAAAGTTTTAATATCTTTTCAGTATTTTCGGCTTATTTTACAATTTTTAACGATTATCCTTCCCAACGTAAACAATACCTGGGAAATGCCTCTATCGCCGTAAACACTGCAGAGGGAGAGAAGTTTTTATTTTTCGGGCCACGTTTCTTTTTACCTCCTATTTTTAATTTGTATTTTGCACCATTTTGCTGCTATGTGTATATTTGGCATGCCTTGTCATATTTTGTTAAATACAGCCAAAGTTGTACAAAACAAAATCTGTTAGTTTAGAAAAGTCATTACTTGTGGGGAACTAGAGAAAATACCGGGGGGAGGGGGGATTTAAATGAACCACACCGCCGTATACAGCGTTCCTTCTTGTAATACAGGTATTCCGTAGATACTATAAAAGTGTTCTATGTACCTCATTTGAATGAATCATTTCTAAAAATATTGAAAATGAGTAAAAATAGTTCAAAACGAAAATTTAAATTTTAGCGTCCTGATAAGAGTTTTCTTAACTGAACTGTCTGGCTATGTACTTAATTAGCACTATATACAAGTTGCTGCAACTTCAATTTTTCCAATTGTAAACAGAACTCACATTTGAGTAGTACTCAAAATAATAGACAAATTTTGTATACTGCACAGTATGCTTATATTCAATTGTTTCCGCCATGTTAATATACAAGAAGTATCAATTTTACACTTATCCATTTTTAGTGTTCCGTAAGGAACACTTATAAGATCACTTCGTCTGTCTATCCGGTTTGTCTGTCCGTTTGTCTGTCTGTCTGCCACACCCGATTTTCTCCGAAACTATTTGACGTAGAAAATTGAAATTTGGTACTAATTTAGGTTTTGAAAGTTAAATTTTGACTTATGGGGTTAGTTTTAGAAGGTGAAATCGGAAGTGAAAAAAAAATTTTTTTACTAGGTCATCAAGTGAGACGTCAAATGAAAGCTTGTAAAAACACTAGTTCAAAAATATATATAATATCTTACATGCGCAAACTTTTATTTGTATAATTTTGAAAAAATCGCGAAAAATCGCTCCCTTTATCTCGAAAAGTACTGATTCAAAAATTTTCAGAAAATTCTGGAATACTCTCCATGAGATGTAGATGGAACGAAAATTATCACGAGTGTATTACCTATAATAATTTATTTGGTATATAAAAAAAAAAAAAAAATTTCAAGATCATCAGTTTTCAGTAAAGATCGGAAACAAACTTTGTTGAAAACTCATTTGGGTTGTGCACGTTCAACCTGCACTTGACCGGTTATCTCCTCATAAGTTGCAAATGACAACTTTCGATTTCTTTTGGTTACTCCTACATTTAAAAACCTTAACGGCCATAAAATTATGTTTTTATGAAAAACAAATAATAGTGTTTTTTTTTTAAGAATTAGACAATGTCTCAACATGAATTATGATTTCTTTATATCTTTCATTGTCTTTATTTAATTTCAGTCTCAATTTTCTGATTAATACAAATCTCCGATCGTTGTCAAGTGCATACTATATACATATGAACAATCAGAAATACATTCTAATGGAAATATTGTGTTGTGTGTACAATTAAATAAACCGATCGAATATTTCATAGGAATTGGAAAATTGCACTTCTGAACATTAAAGTCCCGACAAACATTAATAAAGAACTATGTAAGAATAAATCTCTTTAAGGAATAGAAGCTTACTAGTGTAGGTGATATTTGGTAGTTAAAATACAAAGTCATTAGATAAAGATGATAATTTGCTATTCAGTGAGTAAATGGAGGGCAGAAATGGAAATCGAATTATTTACTGTAGAGGGCAAGAATCTGTAAAACGAAACGAAACTAAAACTAATCATTATCCCGTATCATTCATTATGGCTGGCAATATTACGAAAACGTCAAAGCTAAGTTCGTTAAATATTTAAATTGTTTATTTTTTCAAAATTTTCCAATTTTAACAAAATGTTTTGTTTGTTATTTTTTAATTAAAGGTTATTATTACCACTGTACAAAAATAAACGGTTAAGTCAATTAGATTGGCATTTTTTAGATTTTACGTCAATTTACTCTGCCATATTGACTTATCAGAGTATTCCAGTATTTAATATTTATTTGACCCTCCTATTTAAAATTCTGCTATTCACGTTCTAGAGTCATCCAATCACGAAAAATCTCGTCTCCAATTTTCCGAACTCTGTCCCTGTCGACACGATAACCCTCGAACCAAATAATATATCGATTTCAGATCTAGTACATTTACAATACTATAAATAGTAATGAAACCGTGTATTTTATATATATATATATATATATATATATATATATATATATATATATATATATATATAATGCTTTATAATGAAGAGTAATGTGTCGGATTATTTATTGAATAAAGGAAAACGAAATTAATTAAAAACTAGTGCACTGATTTTGATTATATCAAATTTATATTAAAAATTTGATAACCTTCCTTTCTGCTTTGCAACAATTACATCCATAATAAATTTGTGATAATATCATTTTATTTTGAAAATTGTAAATCATATATATATATATATATATATATATATATATATATATATATATATATATATATATATATATAAATATATATATATCATATATATACATATACCATATATATATATATATATATATATATATATATATATATATATATATATAGAGAGAGAGAGAGAGAGAGAGAGAGAGAGAGAGAGAGAGAGAGAAAGAGAGAGAGATAAATAGATAGATATCGATAGGTTCTGATACTGTTTTCTAAACAAATTTCGTTATCGTAGGTATAGCACACGTGCGGCAGGAAAATTCCTAAAGCGCTATAGGAGTGACGCGTTTGCGGAAAAAGCGATTCACGTTGCTCTTGAATCGCTGTAAATTGAACTAGGTGGGAAGTACAGTCTTGGGCAAATTATTCCAAAGTAATGAGATTCTCCATATAGAAGACTGCTTGAACAGGGTTGTCCGCTAATCGTTCTTTGATGTTCCAAGGAATCAAGGTTGTTGGTGAGTTTTGAGTCTTAAATCAGACGAGCAGCTCTCCTCTGACTAGAATTCAATAAATGTAGTGTAGTTCTAGTTCGAAATAAAATGACTAGCTTTTGAAAAGCTCTCATGGCTATGCTTGTAACATGTTCATTCCAAGACATATTTACTCCCAAGTTAACGCTCAACCAATTGCAATGTAAATTTTTTGAGAAAAACTTCCACCTAGGTTTTGTACTGCTAAATTCTACTTAGTTACTGTCACCTTAAGATGAAATTTCTTCCAAGTTTTGTGAAGTTCTGCGACTTCCTGCTGCCTGTGGATATTTGCATGAGTAGCCGATGTTCGAGAGTTCAAAGTGAATGAAGAAATAAGCGTACTGTCATCTGCAAAGCTGTAGATTCGATTCCTAGTTATTTCCAACAGATCGTTAATAAAAATGAGAAAAAGAGTAGGAGACTGTATAAAGTCTGGGGGCATACCGGCGTTGACAGTGAAAACATTAGAAAGAAATCCGCCACTCATAAAGAACGCTCTCTGAGAAAATATGCCATAAGCAAAACTTTCAGACGATAAGAGCGTAGCTTAGTCAACAATTCGTCATACCAAACACGTTCGAATGTCTTGGATATATCAAGTGCGACCACTGAAGATTCTCCACAATGTTCTATTGCGTTATTCTGAATATATGTCACATAAGTTAGAAGATCTGTTGATTCTTGCTTACAAAAACCATACTGACGCTCGCTAATAATATGGAATCCTTTTAGATATTTTAGAAGACGCTGACGCCTTTTGCGTAACTTTTGATAATATTTTTCAGCGAGAAGGTAAGATTTCCTTTCTGTAGGATAGGTTGAAAAGTCTACAGAAAATTGGCGTTAGTTCACTCGTTCGATGTGATTTTTGTATTATGTTTCTTAAAAAAGGAAGTAGAAAAATCACATGAAATTACATAGTTTGCATATTTTGACACATATAATGAACAATGATTTTCTATGCTGATTATAGAAAAAGTTCTTTTCAAAATTCATCTACGAAAGATATGCATGTTCTTTATGTAAATTAGTAATGAAAGAACAGTTCTTATAGAAGTGGTTAAAATAATAGCAGTAGATAATAGGCTTATCCGCATTAAAATACATCAGAATTTTAGAGAAAATTACTATTATTTAAATCTTCTTGACGCAACGTGAAATTGAAAAGAACGCAAAAAGAATGGAATTGTTATGAAATGAAATTATCTTGAGGTAATATTAAAGCAGTATAGATGACAAACCACAAAATTCAAGTGGATCGGAGACGAGGCTGCGTCGAGACGTAGCCGCCTCATCGACAATTTTAGACGATTGGATCGCGTTTCAGGCGTCCATTTTAGGAGCAACTATTTTTACTGTACAAGTCGGACACGTATACTTAGCAGTTTTATTTTTCTGCGCTTAGCGGGCGAATTCAGTGTTGGTGCATATGAAAGTTAAAGGAAAATGAAATAAAATATGAGAGAAATTAAATAAACATCCTCTATTATTGTTATGTTTGGACTTTTCTTTCCTCTATAAAATATGAATATTAATAAAGGATAGAAAATTTGTTAATATTTATACTTTTACATGCGAAATAACGTTATTTTGGTGGACAGCCACTTGTATATAAGATTTTTATTTACTTAGCCCTTATTAACTAATATTTTTTATTATGATGTTACATGTAATATTTGGCAGTAGTAAATAATGAATCTATAGTTTTGGATGTAGAAAATTAACAATAAATTATTTGGGATCTAGTTTTAAACGGAGAAAAGTAAGAATTATCGCATTTTCGGTATAACACTGTCATAATGCCTTTTGCGCATACATACTTAGAGTTTGTACCACTATGTTCACATAATCGAAATTTGACCTTGAGCGCTTTATTTTTAGTGTTCCGTACGGAATACTTGTGGGATCACTTCGGCGTCCATCTGTCTGCTTGTCTGTCTGCCACACCCGATTTTCTCCGAAACTATTTGACAAAGAAATCTGAAATTTGGCATAAATTGATGGCCCAATCAGAGCTGTGTAATTTGGAAAGTTAAATTTTCACTTTTGGGGTTAGTTTTGGTGAAATCAAAAATGGAAAAAAAAAAATTTCTTAGGTCATCGAGTGGTGTGTCAAATGAAAGTTTGTGAAAATATGAATTTAAAAATATGTATGATGTAATACTCGCGCAAACTTCTCATCACATTATTTTTAAAAATTCTGGAATATTCTCCATAAAATGTAGATTGAGCAAGAAGGGCATTACGTTCAATATTTTATCCGATATAAAAAACTCTTTGTCTTGACAATATGGTGAAGGTTTTTTTCATCGAAAGTTGTAAATTTTACCGGGATTAAGAGCTATAAAATACGCATTCAGAGCAATCAGTAATATACTTTTCAGTACATTACTGCATTTGGCCAATCACAGATAAATAAATTTCAATGATGACTGGTGACTAACGTATAGGTACAGAGACAAAATAATTTTATTTTATTTATTAATAATTAAACGAATATTTATGTGCTAAATATTTGTTTTAACCTTTTACTGCTAGATTCTAGATTGAGCTAGATTCATTTATTGGTTATTAGGTAGCTAAGAAGCTATTATACATTATTGACTAAGAAAAAACGTGAAAATACATATTGGATCTTAAGATATATACATGTGAGAGAGCTAATTAACTTAGCCTAGGAAAGAGTTTTATTTTATTTTAAAAGCAATCACCGTACATAAAAACTTTATTTTAAAAGCAATCACCTACAAGAAAAACTTGCACTTCGCTGGTTTTTCTTCCTACTACTACAGCGTAAACATGGCCGTTTCGCTAGTAGTGTGCACCATGGAGGAACAAAGGGCAGTGATTTAATATTTTTGGTGAGAAGATGTGTCAGGGGTTAAAATTCATCGGGGGCTTTCACAACAATATGGAGACAGTGCTCTACCGCGTAGTTGTGCGTGTGTGTAAACCACTAGTGCATAGTGCATCAAAATGGAAGATTATGTAGAAAAATCACATACTTATTGAATCTCCTACTTTTGTGTTAATAAATTGAAAATACAAGAGCAAAGATAATTTTTGACCTTCCCTACTTATAATTTGGAAGAAGAAAAGTTTGTCACATATAGAAAATATGTTGGAGATGGAAGGCATTTGAAGTTTCATATCTAGAGAATATAAATTACAAAGTGTCTTAAAAGTAACAAAATGCAACTTGAAGAACACGAACAAAATACTTAACTAATTTTTTTTTCAAATAAATCATTTTAAACACATTTAAGATTAGAATCATTTTGGCGCATTTTTATGCTTAACTTTCTTTTAAACCGTATAATTTATTTCTGTATTTACTTTGAACTCTCGAACATCGGCTAGTCATGCAAATATCCGCAGACAGCAGGGAGTCGTTCAAGTTAACAAAGTAAAATTTAACGCTACAAAAATCCAGGCGACAGTTTTTTTTTAAAGTTAACATTGTTGAACCTAATATAGTTATGTCGGGGCACTCAATTTGCTGGGCGTTAATTTGGGAGCAAAATGCCTCGATATGAACATGCTGCCAGCATAGTAAAGAAAGCTTCTCAAAAGCCATATTGTTTCAAACTAGAAAGCTTTACACCCCATAACTGTTAATTCTGTATAAACCTCAAATTCGACCAACGATGGAATACTGCTCCCATATTTGGGGCTTTCCTCTCAAACACACATTGAATTTCTTGTATTGTCTTCAAAAGAGAGCTGTTCGCCTGATTGTACACCCAGAACTGTAGAGCAACCTTGATTCCTTGAAACATCAAAATACGGTTGGCGACTTGAGTCTAATCTACAAGTACTTTCATGGAAAGTATTTGATGGATGTAGCCCGCTTAATTCCTCCTAGAGCGGAGCATGCTAGGAATATATATCGCGCTAATGCATCCATTCATATGAGGTTCAGCATGTCACTTCTTGTACAGTCCTTTTACAGCAGTCTTTAGGTGGAGAATATTATCCTTTTGGAATAATTTTCTCAGGACTATGTCTGTCATCCAGTACAATTTATAGCTACTCAAAACCAACGTGAATCGCTTTTTTCGCACATGCGTCGCTCCCGTAGCGCTTTGAGGATTTCCCTGTAGCACGTGTGCTATGCCCATAAAAAACCTTCTTTACATGATAAAAAAAAACGGTCATGTGTAAATTGGACTTGCGCAATTAGTGTTCTGTAGCGTGATTGCCTTGAAAATAATTTTTTTAGACTTCACAAAACATACCCCAAATGAGGTTTCAACAAGGTTTGTTTCCGATATTTTTATTGAAAACTGATGACCTTCATATTTTTTTTTATATATCATATAAATTATCAAAAGTAATGTGCTCGTGATAATTTTCGTTCAATCTACACCTTGTGGAGAATATTCCAAAAGTTTTTCAAGATTTTTTAATCAGTACTTTTTGAGATAAGGGAGGACAGCGATTTTTGGGGATGTTGTAAAAATAATACAAAGAAGAGTGTGCGTAAATATTACATCATGGTATTTTTTTTTGCTTCCAATTTCACCCCCTAAGTCATAATTTAACTTTTAAAACTACACCGCTCTGATGGGGTCATCAATTCTTATATTAGTGCCTAATTTCAACTTTCTATGTCAAATAGTTATTGGAGAAAAATAGAGTGTGACAGACACCGAAGTACGGAACACTAAAAAAAAACCAAATAATTTGCATTAGTCATGTTCTGTTACTTATAATAAACTCTATATAATTTAGGAAAATGTTACTTGTATAGGTTTTCAATAAAAAAAAATATGTTAAAAAGGAAGTAATATTTAGCGAAACTTTGAAATTAAACAACAAAGTGACCAGATGAATAATAATATACTATTAAATTTATTTAATTAATTAATCATACATTTAAATATGAAGAACTTGGAAGACCCTAAGTCCAAGAACAAATCTAAGAAGAAAAAATTCACGGAAGTAACATAATTTCTTTAAAAACTAAAATAAAGCACATATACATAGTGTGATGAATTCATAACGAAAGAATTTAGGAGATCTTGTGCAATTACACGTACGTATTGCGAGACTGCTTGCCAGTCAAAATTGGAATTTGCGTTTTCTTGCAAATCATTTTTAAATTCCAATGTGTATTTTACTTACCTCTGGTGATTTTTTACTGCCATATTAACGTAACTCTACGGGATAGAAAGACGTCGTCCCCCTTGCATTAAGTCATATATAGTAGAGTATAGTATAGTATAGTATAGTGTAGTATAGTATAGTGTAGTATATATATATATATATATATATATATATATATATATATATATATATATATATATATACAAGGTATCCCAAAAAGTTTTATACAAATGGAGAAAAAGTTTATCTTACATATTACAAAAAAAATCTCTTCCGCGTCATATGGAAATCAATATTTGAGCATCAAAAGTTTAAAATATTTGATGATATATAGGGAAAATAAAAAGTAACGATTTATAATGAAGAGTAAAGTGTGTTTAAATTTAAATACAGAGCAAAGTATTAATTGAAAATGTTATTAGGAACAAAAAAATTATGCTCACGTTTAGATATGTGGCCTTCCTAGTTATAAATTCAAAAAAACTCCAGTAAACATGTCAGTAATTTTCGGATTATTTATTGAATAAAGGAAAACGAAATTAAATAAAAACTAGTGCACTGATTTTGATTGTATCATATTTTTGTTAAAAATTTGATAAGCTACTTATCTGCTTTCCAATAATTACATCCATAATAATTTTGTGCTAATATCATTTTATTTTGAAAATTATAAATCATTATTTTTTATTTTCCCTGTATACCATCAAATATTTTAAACTTTTGATACTTGATTATGGATTTCCATGTGAGGCAGAAATTTTTTTTGTAATATGTAAGATAAACTTTTTCTCCATTTGTATAAAATATTTTGGGACACATTGTATGTATATGTATATGTATATGTATATATATATATATATATATATATATATATATATATATATACATATATATATATATATATATATATATATATATATATATATATATATATATATATATATATATATATATATATATAATATTCAATTTACTCTAAATAAGCAAAACTATTTTTCGTAGCTAATTATCTGCAAAGTATAATATTTAGTAAATTTATGTACCGTTATATTTGTTTCATTTTTTGACTGAGAAGGAGAATAAACTGTTGAGACCTATTTTGTTAATTAACGTTTGCTATTTTAATTTTTTTTCTAAATATAATTATACGATTTTTATGCTTCAGCAAGCACTTATCAACTAACAAAATATTAATATTGTAAATGCAACTCTTCACCTATTCAATTTTGTTCATATTTTACGATATTTTTACAGTGCAAGGTGGCCAGCTAACCCAGGAACAAATCCAACAAATTCCAGGTTTCGGACCAAATGCGTCCCCTCCAGTGTTCGAGAAGGTGTTTAGTAATGCACGATTTGCACAAGGAGGTGTAGCAGCATTCGAAGGCAGAATAATTGGAAAACCACAGCCCACTGTATCCTGGGCGAGAAAGGGAGCACCACTATTTAATTCCCAGAAGCATCAATTAACATATAACGAAACGACTGGAGATGTTACTCTTCAGGTAAGATTATAATAAAGAAATACTTTACTACTTAATGTCCTCTAATATTTGTATCTTTTTTTATAATCCACCTCCCGGCCACTATTTGGATTTTTACTATTTTTCTTACTATATTTCTAATGAGATATATTAACGGGGATGTCATAATCTCTGTTGACGTTACCCAGGTGCCGAAACATACATTTGTACTTCACGGCTTTTTTAAAACAACGCGGTAGTGTTACCACGGGCGTTATTGCAATTCTGCAATAATTACTACTTAAAAATACACATAACAACCATTCGATTGACGGAATCAACCAGCGAACATTGGTTCAATATGCAAGCCCTTAACCCACTACGCTACCGAGACCGGTGTAATCATAAATATTACATTGGGGTGAGAGTCAATAAAATTATAAAGTATCTCAAGTACCGACACAGTTATTACAGAAATACAAACAAGGTGATAAATTGAAACAAATGAAAATTATATGACGTAATAGTAGATTAGCCTAAACAATGTTACTAGTTTTGGCTCGTGCATCAAAGGAAAAATAATTTTCTTATGTAAAAGTTTTAGATCTCGGAAACCATTAATGCTAAAAATATGCGAACGAAATAGAATAATACAATTTAACGTTATACGGAGTGCACCATAAAAGTAGAATAAGATTTATACATTTTTAAAATTACAGATTTTATATACTTTCGATATTTGGATTGGGTGTTTGAGATTGTGACATCAGTGAGGTGGAGCAAGACTTTCGAATATATAACACCCAATAACTATTACACTTGCACTTTTGAAGATGCTTTACAATCCATATTTTCTGCATATTTCATCTATCGATATACATGCCTTTTTTTTTATCAGATTCACCAAATTGGTCCTGGAGACGAAGGTGAATATGTCTGCACCGCCAAGAATCAGTATGGTGAGGCTGTGTGTTCTGTATACATTTCTCCAGAAGGTATGCAGATGCCTCAAAGATTCTCACAGAACCAGTTCGAACAGACTTTTTCGAATGGAACCGTTATCATCGAAGACTTTAAAATTGACACATTCGAATATAGGTAAGATGATATTTCGTTGTTAATTATTTTGTTGTAATTGATATAACAAAAAATATATAACTAGCACCATGATCATGTTTTGTACCTATTTTATTAACATATATCTGTAAGAATACTTCAATTCAACTTTTTGCGAGGGCGAAAAATGTTAACACACAGGTAATTTAATTATAAAATTTCTTATTTGAATAAAAGGTGATTCTTTAGTCTTGAGACTAATTTTAGGCGTTTGGGTAAATGCTGAACAATTGACAGATAGCAATGTTGTTTACGCTGAAAGTGTAACGGTACCTCTACTCTGATTTCAAAATCTGCGCATTTGATTATTCGCATTGGAAATGACATACAAAGTGGTTTTACGAAAGTGCGATGCTTCCTTGATTGGACAACTATTCACGACGCCAATTCTCGAAGTGTTTGAAGATAAGCCAATATCTCGCGCTACAATTTCGTGTTTTGCGTGATTGCTGTGAAAATTCGAACGACAAAAAATCTCCTGTCAAGCGCAAAAGACAGTTGCAAAGAAAATTATAATAATGTATAAGTTCGAAAACATAGAAAGGCATCAAAATACACCGTAAGACAGTTCGAAAAAATACCGAAATGTTGCCGTGCACTTCGTGTTAAGCATTCCACGCATGAGAATTCATCGTTATGGGTGATGAAAAATACTTTACACTTTGGAACAGTGAAAATGATTCCTTCTACACTGACGATTATGAAGCAGCACCAGACAACGTCAAATACGCCGGCAAAATTAAATTTGAACCAAAAGTATTGATGTGGATTGCCATTTCATTGAAAGGTATTTCAGCTCCATATTTCCAACCAAGCAGTGCTGTTTCAGTTAATTCTGATGTGTATATCAATAAATGCTTAACTAAATTGAAGCAATTTAGCAAAGAAAATCATGCGCACGACAAAATAATCTTTTGGCAGACCTTGAACGTTGTACCGCAAAATCCACCAAATCCTCTACAGGCACGATCAATTGAGAGATTTTGGGCAATACTTTTACGTAAAGTTTATGAAAATGGTTGGGAAGCACAGAACCACTGGCACTTAATTGGCAGAACAAAGAGGAAGTTGAAAGAAGTCGACGTTTCGGTCGTCCAACGCCGGATGAATGGCGTTCCAAGCAAGCTGCATAAAATCGAAGATAATGGTTCATTCGCTGCAATGTAAACATGCTATTTGATAGATTTTGAATAAATTTATATGATATAAGCATTTGAAATATTTTTCCTGGTTTCACTTATACACGCGCCTGAAATTAGTCTTAAGACTAATGGATCACCCCTTATATTTATTAATTCTAGAGAACATATAACAAGCTGACGAAAATGATTACAAAATGTCCTTACGAAATATTATATATATGGTACCCTAGCTGCCTAGCAAGTCAATTCATATCTGAAATCATGTAAAACACGCATAAAATAAAAAATTTTGACTAAAAAATATATTTTACCTGTAACTGGAAACATGGTCGACAACAGAAAGACCAGTCTGAATGAGCATCTCCTATAAATTTAAAGTACGTTAATTTTGAAATTTACGTACCCCTATATTCAAATTCAAAATGGAAATCGAGGAATAACGTTCTTATGAGCAAAATTGTCCTAAATACGTTAACCATACTACGCTATCTAAAGTCGGATCCTGGGTCTTTAACTCTGTACACGAGAAAAATCTCACAGTTTAAATAAGGGCATTTCTCCTTCAGAAATTGTTGGCTGGATAGGACGAAATTACTTACTAAAAAAATAGTAAATTAGAGAGGAATAAGGACTGAGATTCTGTAAGAAACAAAAGGAAATAGATCCGTTTTTTTTTTTAATAATGAATGTAATTCCGTAGCCGAGTTCGATAATCGTTAGCTGAGCCGAACGATTTCGTATTAAAAAGAGAAATGAAAGGCACATCACATGTCACTTTAGTATTTATCTTTGTCCGTCATATGTTGAAATAGTTTTTACTCTTTCTAGTAAGAATGTAACCTCAATCAAAAGTAATCTATATTTGAACCTGCTGCTTCGAATTTTTGGCCTCTTGCGAGCTAGCCGGTTTATTTATTAGGTGCCAAGTGCCAATGACTTCACAAAACACCTCCCAAATGAGTTTTCAACAAAGTGTTTTTTCCCATCTTTAGTGAAAACTGGTGACCTTGAAATTTTTGTTTTTTTATATACCAGATAAATTATAATGCACGCGTGATAATTTTTGTTCAATCTACACCCTGTGGACAATATTCCAGAATCAGATCACTACTTTTACAAATAAGAGGGGACAGCAATTTTTGCGATTTTTTAAAAATAATACAAAGAGAAGTGTGCGCAAGCATTACATTATATATATTTTTGAACTCTTGAACTGTTTTTACAAGCTTTCATTTGACACACCACTCGATGACATAGTATTTTTTTTAATTTCCGATTTCACTCCCCAAAACTAATCCCTTAAGTCAAAATTTAACTTACAAAACTACACGGCTCTGATGAGGCCATCTGTTCCTCTATTAAGTACCAAATTTCAACTTTCTATGTCAAATAGCTTCGGATAAAATCGGGTGTGACAGACGAACGAACGGACAGACGGATATACACCGAAGTGATCTTATAAGTGTTTCGTACGGAACACTAGTAAAATGTTTCTAATTTGCTTAATGATTCGAGCCTAGCTAAATTATAACGATATGGAAACGAAGGTTTTATAGAATATGAAATTTTAAAGAGAAAACGATCTCTTCTCTTTCTTTTCCCTTTTCTCATTTTTCCTCATCTTCGTTACAGACTCTCAGCTAAGGGGGTTATTCTCAAATTTATCAGAAAATATAGTAAGGCGAAACACATATTATATGTCTGAAGTTCGTTGTTCAAAAATCTTTTATTTTGAAAATCGTTTTCACTTTATAAAAAACTACGTTCGTTACCTTTGTAATTAACAGACAAGATAAAAAATAATATTTTAAATTCATTGTTAGAATTTGCTAAAATGTTTCATATTAAGTCGTTTTTAATTTAACAGAGTTTAAAAAAGTTCACTGAACAAAAGCAAATCGTATGAATTTGGAAAATGAAATTTAGTATTGTGACAAACATTCTTCAAGATACTTTATAAATTCTATGCCGTTTCTTTATTTAACATCGGCCCACTGTGAGAGTCAACATATGTCTCATGTAAATTGTTTATAAAATAACTACAATTTTAACCATCTGCCATTGGTTTCTTAACTCTTCGTACATCGTTTATTGTGATAAGGTTAAGAAGAAACTGCGTTTTTTTTATTATTACTTATTATTAAAGAATATTTCATTATACTCAGTTTAGGTCTGTCATAGCTTCAACTGAATGATGTTACTGTAATTCAATTAATTATTTGATTCGATTCGGTTTGAGGAATTTCAAACGTTGACTGTAAGAAATATAAAGAATACTTTAGGTCTTTAATAGAGTAAAAGAGGAAAAAAGAGCTATTGTAAATCGATGTAAAACGGTACAGTCAGGGAAATTCAAGGAATCTCAATCAACATCAGTGTCTCAACATGGCCTCAATCGTTTCGGTGGCAGACATAAATGACGGTTAGGAACGATTGTCTAATACCTCAATGCAAAGGTTGTTTCCATCTGGTATTACGAATAACAATGAAATAAGAACCTATGAAAGCCCAGCCGGATATTGATGATAACATTGACGATGAACACGGATGCTTTAAGTGGGCAGACACAAACTGAGATTCTTTTGAGAATATTCAACCAAACCGCAGAGGGTATTCAAAGAGGACATAATGTTAAGTTTAAAAAATATCCAGACCTCCATTATTTCTGCGAAAAGATTGTTCGTCAGCAGGTAATGGAGGTCAGAAACCATGTCCTCAAATAACCGAAAAACTACCAACTCTTAAAGGAATAAGTACATCTGAAATAACCGAGGATAGTCTACTCTAGAGGAGACGAAGAAGTAGTATCAATTATTTTATTAAATCACCAGAACTATTTAGAATAAATAACATTCCCGGAAATGTATTTGCTCGACAACAAACTTCTTGTATACATAGGGTGGAGGAATACATAAGAACTGGCCAACATTTTTCAGCCGGCTCATGTTTAAACTATTAAACTACATTAGATGTATGCGAGCTATAATCGATCGTTAAAGAACGTCTACTTAACCAAGTGGGACCCATAAAGGAGAAAAATATATTTTGCCATAGACTTTCTCGTTTTAATAGATCTTACGCCTGTTAATGAAAATGTATCTCTATGTAATAAGAACAAGACTGATAGGTGTCTTAAACCCTATTACATGTTCTTTTCTCCTATCTTATACTCTAGGATGCTGATAGCCTCTAAACCCGTATTCGAGAATATTGCAGAGCACTTTTACACCTGTTGTCGTTCTTAAGATTTTTGCATCAAATCTGGTACTAACTGTATAACTACAGAGCTTATTGGTTTTAGGCGGGTAGTATTCTGGGGGAACTCTGAATAATGTATTTCACTTTTATCCTTAACAGTATACATTCGAAAAATTTAAGGATATTCTCGCGGTACGTTACAGATTCCACAAAATAATACATCTATTTTATATGCATAATCTTAAAATCTGGAAAACGAGATTTACAATGACAATGAAATTGGGGCTGGCTACAGCAAGCTAGGATACCACTAATAAACTGGTAATCTGAACTATGGGTTAAAAACGAAGTAGCAGCAAAAGACATGCTACTGAAATGGGTTAGAGATCAGTTATAAAGTTTTGACCCTGGCAATAGAAAGATCTCCACATAAGCACTTTTCCACAATTCTCTGTTCAGCGAGTGTAACTCCTGCTTCAATAATTCTTAAATAAAAATGCATGTTTTGAGCTAGCCTGAAAAATACTATTTTCCATTTTAGAAAGTAATAATTGTATAATGTAAAAATACAAAACACTTAAGGTGAAATTACAGTACATCTTCAACAGCAATTTTGCATATCTGCCAGTAAATATGACTTTTGAGGTATTCCCAATATTCTGTTGGTAGCACTAGATTTATTTGCAACTTATTTTATAATGAGAACTCACTAATGGGTACTGGCTATACTAATGAAATGCGCCATATTTGTAGATCCGCAAAGTTGCAGAGAGTATTGTAATTCCATCCTTAATCATATTTTTGTTAATCTCATTTTGTTCTCCTATATACTACTCTAGTATCGGTACTTTTCTACTCAGCCTCGGCGTTAAGCTCCAGTGGCGCAATTGGTTAGCGCACGGTACTTATAAGACAGTAGTCGTGAGCGATGCCGGGGTTGTGAGTTCGAGCCTCACCTGGAGCACAATTTTTTATGTTTATTCAAACTTTATTAAAGTATTTTTATTATCTATAAAATAAACGAGGTATATTATATTATCAATATTTTCATCAATTAAATTCATTTGACTATTATTTAATAATTTATTTTTAATAATATTTATTATTATTATACTTTACCAAATAGTAATTATTTCTAAAAACTAAAGGTACTATTTTTTTACTAAGCAATAAATTTTACAATAAAAAATAATTGAAAATCCAGTATTTACAAAAAAGTTTGGAGTCAAGTTTTAATTGCGGCTTGCAATTCTTACTATAGGTTTTTTAAACCTTTTAAGAAAGAAAGAATAGTTAATATTACAAAGTCAAAAAGCTATTAGGCATGTTACGTTTTCTAAGTCACAATAAAAGTTAATAGTAGATTACAGAATTAGATATTTGACAGCATTTGATATTTGCTGGTGGGTATTTTCAACATTTAAATTGATAGATTAAGGATTGTTGTAAATTTGTAGTAAATATTATATATGAGCCAGCGACCTGAGTTCCTATCTCAGTTCAGAAAATAATAGTAAAAAATAAAATAAATAAACTAAAATTTACAATGTGGCGGTCGCCTCTCTCGGGAAGGCAAAGGCAAATTACCCATAGTATAATGCCGAGTAAAGCCCTCTCACTTTGGCCGTTCGGAGCCGCCAATAAACTGTAGGTCGCTTTTATCTGTAGAAACACTTAAAAAAGGCACCAACCACAGGCAAAGACCAGAGGGTCGCTTACGTCTGTATCGGATATGGCACTTTAAGAAGAAGAAAAATAATAATAAAGAGAAATTTTAGTGTAATTAAAGTATTTTAGTCTCTGCTTCAACTGTGTAATTTTTTATTGATATGGTTTTTAGTGTTCCGTACGGAACACTTATAAGATCACTTCGGTGTCTGTCTGTCTGTCTGTCTGTCTGTCTGTCTGTCTGTCTGTCTGTCTGTCTGTCTGTCTGTCTGTCTGTCTGTCTGTCACACCCGATTTTCTCCGAAACTATTTGACATAGAAAGGTGAAATTTGGTAATAATATAGGAATTGATGGCCTCATCAGAGCCATGTAGTTTTGAGAATTAAATTTTCACTTAAGGGGTTAGTTTTGGGGGGTGAAGTCCGAAGCGAAAAAAAAATTTTTTTACTAGGTCATCGAGTGTGGTGTCAAATGAAAGCTTGTGAAAACACGAGTAAAAAATATATATATAATATTATACTTGCGCGCACTTTTCGTTGTGTTATTTTTAAAAATTCGCGAAATATCGCTGTCCCGGGCCTTATCTCGAAAAGTACTTATCAAAAAATTTCGAAAAAATTCTGGAATATTCTCCACGGGGTGTAGATTGAACGAAAATTATCACCTTTAATAATTTATATGGTATATAAAAAAAACAAAAATTTCAAGGTCATCAGATTTCAGTAAAGATTGGAAACAAACTTTGTTGAAAACTCATTTAGGGTGTGTTTTGTGAAGTCACTGATCCTTTTATACCACCGTAACATAAATTTTGACTTAAGGGGTTCGTTTTGAGGGGTGAAATCGGAAGTGAAAAAAATTTTTTTTACTAGGTCATCGAGTGTGGTGTCAAATGAAAGCTTGTGAAAACACGAGTAAAAATATGTATATGTATTATATATATATATATATATATATATATATATATATATATATATATATATATATATATACTCGTATATAATGTAATACTTGCGCACACTTTTCTTCGTATTACTTTTAAAAAATCGCTGTCCCCTACCTTATCTCGAAAAGTACTAATCAAAAAATTTTGAAAAAATTCTGGAATATTCTCCACGGGGTATAGATTGAACGAAAATTATCACGAGTGCATTACCTTTAATAATTTATTTGGTATATAAAAAAAAAACAGAATTTCAAGGTCACCAGTTTTCAGTAAAGATTGGAAACAAACTTTATTGAAAACTCATTTGGGGTGTGTTTTGTGAAGTCACTGATCATTTTATACCACCCTAACAAAAATTTTTATTTTGAAAACAATCAACGTACGGAACACTAATTGTGCAAGTTCAACTTGCACTTGACCGGTTTTTTATAATTATAAATTTCAAAATACCAAAATTCAAAGATTTTAAATTAATTTTTATAAATCTTCTTCATATACTCTTTATGAACAGCATGAATAAACAGTAAATATTATTTGTATTTTAAGTTGTTTATTGGAGAACAAAGGTAAACCCACCATTTTAAAATGTAACACAGATAAGTAAAGTAAATCCAGTATTTTAAAATCAAACACAGATTTAGTTACTTTTTGCTAAAAACAATAATGTAGCAAACGTTTTAACTTTTTCCATTTTTAAAAAAATTAGGGCGCACCTAGAAAATTACATTTATGATGGGACGCGACGTTGGGATGTCAGGCAAAATGATACATTGTTCTATTTCGTAAACCATAATCATTATACTTTCATTTCCAAATACTTATTAAACCATTTATTTTTTTCTAGATTACTCAGAGAAGTGTCTTTCCGAGAATCAATTACAAAACGCACTATCTACGAAAAAGACTCCCAAATCTCCACCACTGTTGAAAGATCCCTGGGTCCACCAGCACCACCACAAATATCTCAAAAACCACGAAATTCCAAACTACTTGAAGGCTCAGACGCTGTTTTTACAGCAAAGTTATCTGCCAACCCAAGACCTAGAATTACTTGGTTCAAAAATGGCCAGAGAATTGTAGAAAGCAACAAATACGAAAGTACATTTACAAATAACCAAGCTTCATTAAGAGTTAAACAAGTTGCAGCTGAAGACTCTGGACATTTCACAATGCTAGCTGAGAACCCACAAGGCTGTGTGGTATCTTCAGCTTATCTGGCTGTTGAACCCGTGTCAACACAAGAAGGTCTTATCCACGAATCTACTTTCAAATCACAACAAACTGACGTTGAAACAACAGATACTGCTAAAACTTTGGCACCGAATTTCGTTCGCGTGTGTGGTGATCGTGATGTAACCGAGGGAAAAATGACACGTTTTGACTGTAGAGTCACTGGGCGTCCATACCCAGAAGTAACATGGTATATTAATGGAAAACAAATTGTAGACGATCATAATCATAAGATTCTGGTAAATGAGTCTGGAAACCATGCACTTATGATAACAACTGTTAGCAGAAATGATTCCGGAGTAGTGACATGTGTTGCTAAAAACAAGACTGGTGAGACTTCGTTCCAGTGCAATTTGAATGTTATTGAAAAAGAGCAAGTCGTCGCGCCTAAATTTGTCGAAAGGTAAGATTTTCAAACAGCTTCATTTTAACGCACCAAAGATTTTTTTTTTGCTACGTGTTTATATACGTGTTATATATAATTTTATATATATATATATATATATATATATATATATATATATATATATATATATATATATATATATATATATATATATATATATATATACATATTTGTTGCACATTTTCCTATATATTTTAATTATAATTTTTAAGATGAGGCATGTCAGTAATTTTCTTTATCTTACAAATAAATTAATGTCAGTTTTATTGATTGTTTACTAGAATAAGCTAAATTTTTAAACTGGCACGGAACAAGACCCCAGGTCGAGGCACAAAATAGTCATAATTAGGTCTTGTAGCAGGAGAAGGGAATGACGAGGTCTTGAAAGGTACACCGTGGTCACACTAATGAACACTAAGAATAAATTTGGAACTATTATTTTTACTACGTTTGGTTGAATTTTTATAACCTTATTTTTTGTCTTTTACACTATCACCGTTAAACATAGAGACTCTTTTTACCCAAATGAGTGTATTAAAATGACAGAAAAATTGACAAAGTTAGCGTAAAATGTGTGATTTAGTCCCCCAGAACAAATTATGATATCTATTCGGTGGATAGCGTGCTTTTTCGTGAGGATTATGTTGTATGCTTACTAGTCAGTAGATAGTTTGTGATTTCAAATATTAAAGTGAATTTATATATCGGACCTTACATTAGCCTTAAGACTTAGTAATGATAAACAATACTAATTAATAAGGCCGTTTATGAATTTACAGTTAAGAATAATAAAAATCTCACACATTTTTATTGGCGAAGATTCTTGTTTAACGGTTGTACGAAAAAAACTATCTTGCAAATCTCCTTTCTTTCTGTATATGAAATGTCCTTACAATTAAAGTAAATAATATATTGACTGTTATCTTAAAAATATAAAATACTGAATTCTTTTTTTCGATATTAAAAAATATATTAAGTCTCCATATTAACCACATAACCACTCTCTTTCTTTCGATTAGATGACTATCAGAAAAGTTGAGTTTAGATAAGCCATCGCTGTCCACCTTCTATCTGTCTCATCGACTTTAAAAAGTCATATGTTCGTGAAATTAATGATGACTATTCAAAAAATCTTTAGATGTCCAACCTTGGACCGGGGTTAAAAGTGTAATATGACTAGCAATATATTGCTTATGTTTTAATATGTTCATATTTTAAATAAAAGGCGACGAGATATATCACGAAATATTCTTCCTCTATCTGGTATAAATATTTACAGACAAGGGCCAAGCTTGGCTTGGAAAAATTTTTTCCAGAGGAAAAAAGAAATAATGCAATTAACCATTTCCTTCTCCCTACCTTTTCTTAAAAGATTTGAACTCTAATCTTGATAACAATTTATTATCCCTCAATGTTGCCAAAGAATATATTTTAGCACTTGTTTGTATATCTAAAGTCTATCCAATGTCTCTTCACTATTTTTTTTTTATTTATGGGCATCATTTCTATCAGAATTGGATCAGCAATTTGAAATATTTGTTGAGAAATAAAATTAGGGCACAAAAAAGAAACAAACATCGAGTTTTGTGGTTTCTTCAAACAATAAAGAAAAACAATTTTGGTTAATATTATTTATTTGATAATTAAACGAACAACAGCTCATTAAATTCTGCAGCAGATTCATTTTCCCGGTACTATAAAGTTAGTCACAGCCACTGAAATCTTAATAGCCAGATTCCTTGTGAAAAGTCTGAAAATTAAATCTGATCTAACTGAATTTATACCTCCTAGTTGACTTTTGATTTTGGGCACTTTGATATTTAATATTATAAACATCGCCAAAAAGCGTTTTCATAAGAAAATTTTTAATAAAAATCGAGAATTAGTTAATAGCATCATAACTTTTCATTTTTATCGGTTTAATCATAAATGAAATTAAATTTTGTAATCTGGTATTCCACAGCATCATAATTTTAATTGACTTACTAGTGCTTTTGGGATGGGGAACTGTTTCGTGCTAGATTCCTAAGAAGTAATTTATCGGATCGAGCTCTGAAGAAGCCGGCATCACCTCGTTAATCGATACAGGAGAAATCTAGACGAATTATACCTATAAACTGTTATGTTATCTTTTACAGTTAGCTGTAGAATTAAAGTTAAAAATATATAAATAAAAATAATAACTAATATTTATTTAACTAAGTTGGGAATGTGGAATCTTTGGCACAATGATACTACTCAGTATATATCACCACTACACCAAACACTTTATCTTTGCACTCGACGCGCGTTTCGCTAACCATGTTAGCTTCATCAGGAGCGATGATTGACCAATCAATCATCGCTCCTGATGAAGCTAACATGGTTAGCGAAACGCGCGTCGAGTTCAAAAATAAAGTGTTTGGTGTAGTGGTGATATATACTGAGTAGTAATATTTATTTATTTTAGATTCACCACCGTTAATGTTCACGAAGGCGAGCCAGTTCGTCTTAATGCCCGAGCAGTTGGTACCCCCACACCAAGATTATCGTGGCAAAAAAAGATGGACTACCTCTGCAAACAAGTCCAGATGTGTACATTGCTATTGATGGTGGCGCGACAACTTTGGATATTCCAAGGTAAAGAGAAAACCATAAATAATTAATCAATTAGTTATAAGTACTATAAGCTTATCAAAACTAATATTTGCTAGTTTTTTATTGCAAAAGGCGGAGCAAGAAGTTACTTTAATTATACTTTCTTGCCATAATATGTATATTTTACTTATATTCACTAAAAATTACTATTTTCCTTCAGGGCAAAAGCCTTAGATGGTGGTTGGTACCAATGCACTGCTCAAAATGTAGCTGGATCAACTGCAACTCGAGCTCGATTATTTGTAGAAACACCACAAGGACCGATTGCTGAACCTAGACGCCTGCATTTACCTAGGCCGACGAAAGTCATCGAACCTGAGTAAGTAATAGTTAAAGAACATAAACATTTACTTTTTTAGTTGTCACTTGTTCTTTGTAATAAATTAATAATTAATGTTATTTTTTTCTAGACCCGAACCTGGCCCAGAAGTGATCTATCTTCGCCATGTAGAGAGATCACGCCCCTATGCTCCCCCAGGAGAAGAAGACCGAATTTATCCCCCACCACGCTTTATTATTCCTCTACAAGATGCTATACAATTTGAGGGAGGCAAAGTACACTTCGAGGCCAGGATAGAACCAGTCGGCGACCCAACAATGGTCGTGGAGTGGTTCTTAAATGGAAGACTAATGGCAGCTAGTAAGTACATTTCATAGATTTAATTACTAGTTATATAGGTATATTTTTTTAGTTTGTCTGTGCAGGTACATAAAAACTCCCACAAAGAATTAGCTACCTGACATGTATATGTAAAGGACTAAATAAATCCATAAGAATTGCAGCTTTTCCATTTTCCCTTATAACTCGAAAATTATAATAGATCGAAAAAGATGATGATGATGATTTTTCTTCATACTATTTAAAAATAGTACTTAAGGGATTACACCACCTTGGCGTTAGGAAAAATTGGCATAAAATAAAATTTTTTTTGACGTAACTATTGTATATATAATATAATTTTTATTTTTCGCAAATACATTATAGTTTTAACAGCAAATAAAAAAAAATATTAAAAAAATTGAAAAATGGCGGAGATATGAACCATCTTGTAAGACCCTCTTTTGAAAATACCACCGGTAGAATTATTTTCTCAGTCAGGAATAGTCTAAAAAACTAAAGAAATCATTTTTTATGGTTAATAAAGGTCATAGCTAAGTGGCCATATATGGAAACATTTTTAGTTTTTTTTGTAGAAGCGACAGCTGTTCGAAAATAAACTTGGATTTTTCACAAATATTTTGAGCTTTAAAAATTAATAAAAAATAAACGGAGTATCCAATCGAAAAAACCATGCGTGAACTTCAAGATAATATTATAAAGAATATGTGGTATAAATTTTATCAAAATTGGTACAGTAGATTTCGAGATATTTTGTCCACAAGTCTGAAAAAAGTAGTTTCGAGAAAAATGCAAACGAAAAAAAAACTACGGCGTCCGCGTCCCAAAAGTCTATAATTTGTTTTATATTACCTTCAATCTGCGATTTCATTTTGTAAAGCTTGAAATATTCTTAAAAGTATAAATAATAAAGCTAACCAAAAAATAAACGAAAAATAAATTCAATTATTTTATTCTAAATAGTCTTTATTTTGGACAGTTTATTATACCAATTCAGGTTTTTTTTTAGGATTCATGTTTTGGAATAAGCTGTAAAATGATAAAATGCCTACCTAGTTCGAGGTTGGCAGCAAGATAGAGGCGCATTTTTCAGTTCAGGACAGACTAAAATTAATTTAATTTTTCAATTGTCTAGTGAATTATAACTACATATGTTTAATTTACGTGTTGCCTCCATCAAACTTGCAGTAGTTGCTATCATATTTCAAATTGGTGTGAGCAATTTTATAGATAAAATATAACTTCAAATTAGCAACTCATTCCGTTAAAAATGGTAAATTGAACATTAACTGTCATATTTTTATAAATATTTTAAGATCAACTTTAAAATGTATACAAAAGAATTTATAGAAGTTCCTTTGAAATAAGTGAGCCAAATATAAAAGAGAGGTTATGTTTATCACCTTTCCACTTTAAAGTCTTCATTTTCAAAATGGATTAAACCAGTGGTTGATTAGGTTAGGTTGCCAACCATTTATCTGCCAATTCAACTAATGATGGAATTTATTCCCCTTGACCTTATTTGTCATCTAGCTATTTCGGAGTATCAGAATTTCAATACTTAACTGATTTTTTCAGGTTCTAGAGCAACCTCTATTTTCCGCTTTGGCTTTATTGCCCTTGACCTAATTTCTCTTATAATGAACGACGCTGGTGAATATGTTTGTCGTGTCACCAGTGCTACAGGATGTGTAGAATCACGTGCAATCTTGCAAGTTAAACAAAGAGAATCGATTGAAAAAAACTAGCCAACATCCTGACAGTTTGCAGTATATTCAACAGTTAGAAGATTATTCCAGGTTAGTTTTTAACACTATAGTGTGTAATTTATTACTAAATGATGTAAAAATAAAGATAAATTTAGGAGACTCGGTTTACGTCTTTAGACAAGCCCATTAATTTAAATATTGCAATAATTTAATATATTTTTAGTATTTGCCTTTGTAAGTGTATATATATATATATATATATATATATATATATATATATATATATATATATATATATATACATATATCTATATACATTTATATATATATATATATATATATATATATATATATATATATATATATATATATATATATATATATATATATGTATATAGCTTTTATGGAAATAATTAACACAAAATATTTTCAATGTATCTTAAAAATGGTTCAATACAACATCTGTCTCAAGGTATCAAAAACAAGACAGTTTGGAAGAAAAATCAAATCAGAAACCCCACTTCATCCGTCCACTCCAAGATCTTGGAGAACTCCAGGAGGGTAGAAACGCTCATTTTGAGGCTCAGTTAACTCCAGTCAGTGATCCTACAATGAAAGTAAGAATTGATTTTAAATATATAAATTGATTGCTCATCTACGTCAAACACGGTTTAGAAAAAGTTGAAACGTAAACTGGAAAATAAGTTACTAAAAAAACTTTTCTCAATCACGATAGTTCTAAAACAGTAATTAAAAGTGTGTGAGTGACTTCTATTTGATTTCACAGCTTAATGTGATCTCTTCAAACAAATTTGGGCTTTGCTTTCAATGTGTTTAAAAACCACAGATTTCAGGCTATTATAAGGACAGTAAAATTTCAACTTCAATTTAGAATTGTTTGCTGTTCTGGTATCAGGCATATCATTGCCTGGTATAACAATGTCAGTGTCAGTATACTCGGTGCGACATAAAATTGCCTAATTTTCAGAATTATAACGTAACTACATGTTAATATAAAATTTTTGAGAAATAAATACAATTTCCCCCAGGACACACAAACGCGGTAATTTTTGGACAAAGAGCTTTTCTTTTTAAATAAGCAGCATATTAGATGTAGTCTAAAAGTAAGTACACTAATCAAGAAGAAAATCCTTTAACAAGACACATTCCTAAAGAAGTAAATATTATTTTGTTAAAAGTTCTGTAAGCGAGCTTTTCAGAAAAAGGGCGGTTCCTTTTTTGGAATAGGCCTAAAAAAAATTAGGTCATTTTTAGGCCTATTCCAAAAAAGTAACCTCCTTTTTCTGAAAAGTCCGCGTACCGAACTTTTACCAAATATTTTTCAGTTATAATTTAATTGTTTATTGTCATTTTTTTTTTTTTGATAAAATTTCGGTACGCGGGCTTTTCAGAAAAAGGAAGATTTTTTTTAAATAGGCTTAAAATGGCCTAAATTTGAAAAATTTATGAGAAAAAATCGGGAGGTAACCGTTTTTGTTAAACTGAACGAATGGAAACTAACCTGAATTAAATAATCAGCAATTACAAAATACATTAAAAATCTTGTGATTTGTTCTTTTCGTGTAGTTTTCCGCAAAGAAAATTTCACAGCAAAGTTCCTAATTAGTTGAAATTTTACTATGGCTGTAAATGTAGCATAATTATCTCGGCGCATGCGCACAAACAAGCAGTTTCGATCAGTAGTTGTCAATAGCAAAGTAGACTTTCGTACGATTACGGATCAATGTGTACGTGCAAAAAAAACGTGCAGAAACGGTCTCCCCCGATATTCTCTCGTCTTTCAAAATTAGATCATTTTAAGCCTATTCCAAAAAAACCCTTTTTCCGAAAAGCCCGCGTAACGAAATTTTACCATTATTTTTATCATTTTATGTAAGTATGCAAGGTGATATAATGCGTGACAATTATTTCAAAAATATGTTGCACCGATTAACTTTTCACAGACCCAATAAAATTATTTAGAAAATTTGATAATTTTTATTCACTCATATTTGAGGTTATTTTAAAACTGACTTTGACTATGAACGGTTTATTGTAACTTTTTTATTTTTGTTGTATTTTAGGTGGAGTGGTACAAAGATGGCAGACCAATTACCGCAAGTTCTAGGATCTCAACTATCTTCAACTTCGGCTACGTTTCTCTCAATATTATGCACCTACGGGCCGAAGATGCTGGATCCTACACTGTGCGGGCAGTTAACCATTTAGGAGAAGCTATTAGTACTGCAACTGTTCAAGTATTTAGTAAATCAACAGTTACTGGAGATCTTGGTATCCCAGAGCAGCAACGCTATATCGAAAAAGTGAGTTAGTTTTTAAAAATATTTTAACCTATTAACAACATTATCATCATTTTTAAACTTCAATGAATTTTGTAATTCATACAGTAATTGTAGAGCTTTTTAGTCGAAAGTGAAATATAGAATCTATAGATTTGGCCAATTTATTTTTTAATTTTTCCACAGGTTCAAGAACTTGAGTCCTGGAGACAACAGGATCACCAAAAATATATTGTTGAAACTCCTGAAAGTTTGGCCCCACCAGAATTTAAGACACCCATTAAAGACCAACTGGGAATTCGCGAAGGAGGTTTTGCTCACTTTGAAGCGAGACTTGAACCAGTTGGTGATGCAACTATGAGAGTAGAATGGTTAAAAGATGGCCGTCAGGTAGAGGCTAGTTCTAGAATAACTAGTTTCTTTAATTTTGGTTATGTTGCACTTACCATTAAAGATGTTACAATTCATGATGTTGGTAACTACACTTGCAGAGCTTATAATGCATTGGGACAAGCTACTACTAATGCACAACTTAGCGTTGTCAGCAAAAAAGATTTAATATTTGATTCCCAACACCCAGGAGGTTTAGAAAAAATTCAGCATTTGGAGGACTCAAGCCGTTACATGCGAAAGGAACAAGAAGAAGTACAAGTTACACAAAAACCTGCGTTTTTGGGACCACTTAAAGGAACAAATAAAATAGTTGAAGGACAACGCGCCCACTTTGAAGCTCGCGTTGAACCCCAGAGTGATATGACTCTTAAAATTGAATGGTACTTTAATGGGAAACCCATTCAGTCTGCAAATAGAATCCAGACTTACCATGATTTCGGATATGTTGCCCTTGATATTCTCAGTGTTAGAGAAGAAGATGCTGGTACATACACTGTTGTTGCCAGAAATGCTTTAGGAGAAGCTCAAGTTTCTGCTAGCATGGTGGTTGAAAGTAAGTGTACCATTAATCAAACATATTTATAATTGTTTCCTTATATTGTTTTCTTTTTTAATTTAAATTAATTAAATGTGTCAGAAGTTATAAAAATTTGCCAATTCAAATTAACAACGCTATTACTTAATTGATACTTATCATCTCGTTTTTCAGCTCGTGCTAGTATTGATACTAGAAGTATGCATAAAGGAGCTTATGACAAAACCCAACATTTAGAACAATCAAAATTTATTGAGCCTCAGTACCACATTGAAGAAATTTCTAAATCAAAACCAGTTTTCGTCGTGCCCTTGTCTGATCCCCAACCTTGTCAAGAAGGTCGTAATATTCATCTTGAATGCAGATTGGAGCCTATGGGAGATCCTACTATGAGAGTGGAGTGGTACTGCAATGGCAAGCCAGTAATTGTAGGTTCCAGATTTAGAACTTATAATGACTTCGGATTTGTAGCCTTAGATATCATTCATGCTACAGCTCAAGATTCTGGTGAATACACTGCTCGTGCTGTGAATCATCTAGGTTCAGCACATACTTCAGCTTGTGTGAGAGTTATTGCTAGCTCAGATATTATTACAGACAGTCAACATGAACAATCATTAGAACAAATTCAAATGCTTGAAGATTCTTCTCGCTATAGAAAACATGTGCAAGACGATGTAACAGTTCTTCAAGCTCCACAGTTCACACGACCTCTGCACAATATTGAAACTGTGGAAGGGACCAATGTACATATGGAATGTCGCCTTCAGCCTGTAGGTGATTCTACTATGAAAGTTGAATGGTTCTGCAATGGTTTTCCAATAAAAACAGGTCACCGTTTTCGTCCAGCCTATGATTTTGACTACGTAGCTTTGGATTTACTTAGTGTATATCCCGAAGACTCTGGTATTTATACTTGTCAAGCTAGAAATCAGCTTGGTGAAGCCGTTACATCTTGTAGTGTTAAGGTTATTGCAAAGAAAGATTTACTGTTTGAAACGCAACACCCAGCTGGTTTAGAGAAGATCCAACACCTGGAAGATGCTTCCCGTTATAAACGTACTGAATTTGTTGATGAACAGGTCACTGTTAAACCCAGATTTGTTACCAAACCTAAAAGCTTAGAACACATGACTGAGGGTAAACATGCTCATTTTGAATGTAAGATTGAACCAGTTACAGACTCAAATCTTAAAGTAGAATGGTTTAAAAATGGAAGGCCTATAACTGTTGGACATAGATTCCGTCCAATTCACGACTTTGGATATGTTGCTTTGGATATTGTTGACCTAATAGCTGAAGATTCTGGAACTTACATTTGCCGCGCTACCAACTTAGTTGGTACAGACGAAACTACATGTGTCTTAAAATGTAGACAGTCTGGACAAATTATTACTAGCACCGTAAATGAGACTGGCTTGCAACAGATACAACACCTTGAAGATCGTTCTCGCTACCAAAGACGTGAAGAAATTGAAGAAATTACCACTCAGGCTCCCATATTTACAACTTCACTTAAAAACATTGATATTAAAGAAGGACAACGTGCCCACTTTGAATGTCGTTTAATTCCTGTATCAGACGCTACAATGAAAGTAGAATGGTTTCATAATGGACAACCTCTAAAATCTGGATCACGGTTTACTGAAACCAACAGTTTCGGTTTTGTAGCTCTTGATATTCTCTATACCTATCCTGAAGATGCTGGCACTTATACCTGTAGAGCTACGAACGCTCTCGGTGAAGCAGTTACATCAGCTATTTGTAACGTTCAATCGAAAAAATCAATTTACTTCGAATCAGTTCATGAAGGAGCCATGGAACGTCTTACAGAACTTGAAGATTCTTCAAGATATCAACGCAAAGAGGTTCATGAGGAGACTATTACCCAAGCTCCAGTATTTACTATGCCCTTAAAGGACTTAAGGGTAGCTGAAAATCAAGCTGCACATTTTGAAGCCCGATTAATTCCAGTAGGTGATTCTAGACTTAAAGTCGAATGGTTAAGGAATGGTGTGCCTATTCAAGCATGTAAGTACAAACCTACACTGCAAATATATATATATATATATATATATATATATATATATATATATATATATATATATATATATATATATATATATATATATATATATATATATATATATATATATATATATATATATATATATATATATATATACATATAAACATACCTACATACATACATATATACTAGACATACTTAATTATCTTAATTTTTAGCTAACCGTGTAACTACCATGCATGACTTTGGATATGTTGCTCTAAATATGAAATACGTTAATCCAGAAGATTCTGGAACCTATACTTGCCGTGCAGTAAATGACTTAGGAGAAGCTGTTACCTCAGCAGTGCTTGATGTTAAATGTAAGTTATAATATAAACATTCATATTTTACTTTTAGTTAACTTGTCTTGAAACTCAACATCTATTAACTATTTATTAGCTAAAGCTGCTCTTCAACTTGAAACTCAACACGAAGGTGCTCTACAAAAACTGCGTCAACTTGAAGATTCTAGCCGTTACCAAAGGCGTGAAGAAGAAGAAATAGAAGTTACCCAAGCACCTTTCTTCTCAACCCAACTTAATGGACCTACTGAGCTTATTGAAGGCCAAAGTGCACACTATGAGTGCCGTATTGAACCTTACCCAGATTCTAATCTTAAAGTCGAATGGTTTCATAATGGAAAACCTTTAACAACCGGACATAGGTTCCGAACTGCATACGACTTTGGTTTTGCTAGTCTTGATGTACTTTCTGTTTATGCAGAAGATTCTGGTACTTATACTTGTAAAGCTACGAACCGTATTGGCCAAGCTCAATCTTCGGTGCAAACTACTGTGAGATGTAAGTTTTTCTTCTTTATACAAATTCTATTTCTTAAATATTTTCTAATAATTGATATTTTTTCTAGCTAAAGCATCGATTATTCGTGAAACTCAACATGAAGGAGCCCTACAGAAAATACAATATCTTGAAGATGAATCCAAGTATAAAAAGGTATCTCATGAAGAAGCTGTTATTCTCGAAAAGCCACAATTCGGCAGAGGTCTTAAGACTATTGAGAATCTTCCCGAAGGAATGAGTGCCCATCTAGAAGCAACTCTTACTCCAGTTAATGACGCTACAATGAAAGTAGAATGGTTCTGTAATGGAAGACCTATACAGACTGGCCATAGATTTAAAACTACGTATGATTTTGGTTTCGTTGCTTTGGACATTCTATATGCTTATGCAGAAGATTCTGGTACATACATGTGTAGAGCCAGAAATGTGGCTGGTGAAGCTGTTACAACTGCCGCTGTTTCAGTCGTTAAAAGCAAAAATTTGTACCTTGAGACCATGGATGAACAAAGGTTACGGAAACTTAAAGAACTTGAAACATATGAAAGACCAAAGAAAGAAGAAATAGAACCACTACCCCAAAAACCTGTATTCTTAACGCCTCTAATTAGCTTAGACAACCTTCAAGAAGGACAACATGCACATTTGGAAACACGTGTTGAACCCATTAATGACGCAAATCTAAAGATCGAATGGTTCGTAAACGGAGTCAAACTCAAAACCGGGCATAGATTCAGAACCACACATGACTTTGGATATGTTGCTTTGGATATTTTATATGCATACCCGGAAGACAGTGGAGTCTACATGTGTAAAGCTACAAATCTTGTTGGTGAAGCTGTTAATACCTGCACTATTAAAGTTGGAGGGGGTCGAGGAATTCTGCTTGATACTCATCATCCAGAAGGTCTACAAAAAATCAGAGAGCTTGAAGCTCAAGGTCATCCTGTAAGATTGGAAGTTGACGAACCCGTTCCAACTCCACCAAGATTTATTACTGAACTTCGTGGTACTACCGAAATTTATGAAGGTCAGACCGCCCACTTTGAAGCACAGGTGGAACCAATTCATGACTCAAATCTCAGAATCGAATTCTACCATAATGGTAAACCCTTGCCACATGGCAACAGATTCCACATTACTTTTGATTTCGGTTACATTGCTCTAGATGTTACACACGCAGTACCTGAAGATGCAGGCGAATACTCTGTAAAAGCTATTAACAATCTTGGACAATGTGTATCATCGATCAATCTTAAGGTTATTTCCAGAGAGAGCATTATTACGCAATCACAGAGACCAGAAGGTCTTGACAAGATTAGACAACTTGAGGCCCATGAACCATACAAGCGTCCCGAAGTCGAGGATTATATTACAAGACAACGACCAGTGTTCACTCAGCCCCTGCAAAATATTGATTTTATTCAGGAAGGTCAGAAAGCTCACTTTGAATGTAGACTTATTCCTGTGGGAGATCCTACTCTTAAAGTTGAATGGTTTAGAAATGAGAAACCTTTAGAAGATAGCTCTCGTATTAGTAAAATTCACGACTTCGGCTACGTATCTCTTGACATACAACACGTAAGAGATGAAGATGAAGGTATTTACCTTTGCCGCGCTTCTAACCCACTTGGAGAAGCTGTCACAACGGCATCTATGAAGATTAGAAGTAAGTAAATATATAATACTTCAACTTTCAATTTAGATACAGTTGTTAGGTCTCCTATTGGTGAAATTTCATGTTCATTGTTCACCTCGTGTTTATTCATAACTTTTACAACTGGTTCTTAGTTCATAATCATGTTTAATTTTCATTGACGAAATAAGTATTTTTAATGAGAAATAATGGAAAGAAAACATTATGCTTAATTTTAAAAGTTAGAGTCTTAGTAAATAGAATATTAAAAGATATTTTATTAAAATATATATATTTCTTTTAGCTCAAGCAAGCATTCAGTTGGATACTCAGCATCCCGAAGCTCAACGTAAGATCGCTCAATTAGAACAGCCATTAGCTCCTAGACCGGAGGAACCAGACAGAATTTTTGAAAAACCTATATTCACTCAGTTACTTACTGGACCAACAGAATTATGGGAAGGTCAACATGCCCACTTTGAAGCTAGAGTTGTACCGGTTGGTGATTCTAGTTTGAGATTTGAATGGTATGTTAATGGCGTTGAACTAAAACTTGGTTCAAGATTTAAAGTAACTCATGACTTTGGCTTTGTTACACTGGATATCATGTCAACCGTACCCAATGATTCTGGAGTCTACACTTGCAAAGCCATTAACAAATCTGGAGAAGCTGTATCATCAATTTCTATGAAAGTTAAATCTAGATCAAATATTATGGGCGAACCATTGCATCCTGATGCGTGGGAACAAATTAAACTTAAAGAAGCCGATATGAACAAAGTACCAGAAATGTTCATCGATGCTACTCCACAACAACCACCAGTATTTACTACACATCTTAAGAGCTACGACCAGCTTGTAGAGGGACAACATGTTTACCTTGAAGCTCAAGTAGAACCAAGAACCGATCCCAATTTAAGAATTGAATGGTTTAAGAATGGTGTCTCATTAACTACAGGTACTAGACTTCGCAGTACATTCGATTTTGGCCTGGTGACACTTTCTATAAATGGGTTAAGAGGAGATGATTCCGCTATTTATACCTGCAAAGCAAGTAATAAACTCGGTGAAGCTATTTCAACATGCTCACTGAAAATTGAAGATAAACATTGGTTATTGGGACAAAGCTTACACCCAGATGCCATTCCTAAAATTGAGGAACTTGAAAAACCTCAACAAGTACATTCAGAAGCCCCTGAACCAACCTTTGAACTACCTATGTTTATTACTCATCTTAACAATGTTGAATGTTTCGAGGGTGACAATGTTCATTTTGAATGCAATGTTGAACCATCAAAAGATCCAACGATGAAGATTGAGTGGTTTGTTAACAGCAAACCTTTACCAAGTGGAGCTAAATATAAATCTACTTACGACTTTGGTTACATTTCTCTTGACATTACGAACAGTTATGAAGAAAATTCTGGCGTATACACTTGTCGAGCTACCAACAGCAAGGGTTCGGCTACTACATCTGGCACACTCCGATGTACCGGAAAGAGAAATATCTTTTATGATACTCAACATCCTCAAGGAAAAGCCGGTTTGGAAGCTATTGACGAAGTCGATCAAGCCTTCGCTGCTAAGGCCAAACATCCTGGATTTGCCGCTGATAAAGAATATCAAAAACCTATTTGGACAGTGCCACTCAATCCTGAATTTACAGTTCTCGAGGGAAAGCCTTTACATTTAGAAGGTACCGTTGAACCAAAAGAAGATCCCAACCTTAAAATAGAATGGTTCTTTAATGGAAAATCTTTGGAGCATGCCTCGCGGTTTAAACTTACCAGTGATTTTGGATTTGTCACCCTCGACTTAACAGATGTTTACGAAAGAGATCAAGGTGTTTACACAGCGAAAGCATCAAATAAAGCTGGAGAGGCGTTTACTTCAACTACAATTTATTGCACAACTAAAGCTAATCTGATTGAACGTACTCAACATCCTAAAGGTCAAGAAGGGCTTGAAAAGATTCAAAACCTGGAAGATTCACTTAATAGACCAGAAATGCCATTTGCTGAAGGAGAAGAAGGTCATGCTCCTGTATTTACATCTGAGTTTACAAATCTTACTAATCTTAGTGAAGGTGAAATTGCTCACTTTGAAGCAGGTCTTACACCTATTGGTGATCAAACTATGGTGGTTGAATGGTTTTATAATGGAAAATCAATCGAAGCTTCTCACAGATTCCGTACCGTACATGCATTTGGTATGGTAGTTCTTGAGGTTTTGGGAGTGAAAACTGAAGATTCGGGAACTTATACTTGTAAAGCAACCAACAAATGGGGTGTTGCAGAACAAAGCGTTACTCTTGTATGTGTTGAAAAGGAATCTGGTCAGAAACCTAAGTTTACAACTCATATACAAGACATTGTGGGTCTTAAAGATGGCCAGTCTGCACATTTCGAATGTACTCTTATTCCTGTTAATGATCCAGATCTCAAAGTTGAATGGTATCATAATGGCATAGCAATTTTGGAAGCAAATCGTATTAAATGTGTATCAGACTTCGGTTTTGTAGTGATGGACATTTCTTACATCCAGGATCAAGACTCTGGTGAATATGTATGCAGAGCTTATAACAAATACGGGGAAGATTTTACGAGAGCCACTATCTCTGCTCATGGTAAAGGAGGAGTTTTCTCTGACAGTTTACAGCCCGATTCCCTTGCTAAAATTAGAGAACTTGAAAGTTATCAAGGACAACAAACTCAAGCTTCAGCAGCTCCTGTTACTGAACCACCTAAGTTTATTACTCAAATTCAAGACGCTACAAAGCTCGTCGAAGGTCAAAGTGTCCACTTTGAAGCCCGTCTCACACCGGTTACCGACCCAGATTTAGTGGTAGAATGGTACTATAATGGAAAAAAAAATTGCCTCATGGTCACAGGTATCGCACCTTCCATGACTTTGGTATTGTAATTCTTGATATTCTATACTGTTATGAAGAAAATTCTGGAGTCTATGAATGCCGAGCATACAATAAATATGGTGAAGACTCTACAAAAGCAACACTAAAATGCATCTCGAAGACTAATTTAATCTTGGACTCGCAACTCCCGCGGGTGAGTAAAATGTTTTATTAACTAACTATATAATAAATTCATCTTTTTGTACAAATATCTGAGATCTGATACTATTACTTATATCTTGATAATTTGTGTTGGCAATTGGCAAAAATGGTTTTTTCTACGACTGTTCGAAGATGATAACTTTTCAACATCACCTCTAGTACTTGAATTTCAACATTTTATGTAAGCAACCGGTCACTTTAGCATCTTTCAAAGGGACTGTATTATATGGTAGTTCAAATCTAAGTTAACATTTTAGTCATCGAAGTTTCCTTTTGTTAGAGTTTTGGTTATGGCTTATGTAAATATCAATCGAGGTTTTAAAATGAATTCTTTAGAGATGAGCCTCATCTAAAAACATTGACTTTATAGTTTGAAAAGTACCAAGTTATGATGCAGCTAAAATAACTTCTACCATTCGACTTTTTTCGCTTTTTTCGAAATTCGCATTTACTCGTACCAAATTTTATTAATAAATCTAGTAATATCAGTGTTACTTGGAGGGTTACTTCAGCTTATAAAATAATTTTCGGAAAAATGCTCTCGGTAAAATAACCTTATCGATATATATTTTATGATATAAAAAATTAGGCATTTCTTAGTGAATCGAATTACTTTTATTTTTATTCTGTTGTCAGCAATAACTTACAGAATGTTCTAAAATGCACATAATTTTATATTATTCTCTTTTTAGGGCATGGAAGGTGGATTAGAGAAGATTCAAACACTAGAAGATTCTTTAATTCGTACAAGAGATGAAAAAGAAGAGGTTTCAAAGGGACGCGCTCCAGTTTTCACTGTGCCACTGTCTAATATTGATAGTCTTCGCGAAGGTGAAAGTTCCCACCTTGAAGCAAGACTTACACCAACCGATGATCCCAAACTGAAAGTAGAATGGTTCTGGAATGGTAAACCACTAAGAACTGGTTCAAGATTCCGTACATTCTGCGATTTTGGTTTTGTTATTCTCGAAATATCTCCAGTCTATCCAGAAGATTCTGGTGAATATTCGTGCAGAGCTACTAACGAGTATGGTGAAGCAGTTACTACAGCTACTATGAAAGTATCTGGCAAGCGCAGCATAATTTTAGAATCTCAACTACCAAAAGGTATGGAAGGAACTATTGACAAAATTGCCGAACTTGAAGGCTTAGGCCAGGCACCATCCCAACCATCTCCCGATGAAGACTCTGGTAAACCTCCAGAGTTTATTACATCACCTTCTGATTTAATCTTGATTGAAAATTCGTTGGCTCACTTTGAATGTAAACTTACACCAGTTAATGATGCTAGTATGCGAGTAGAATGGTTCCACAATGGAAAAGCTTTGTGGGCTGGTTCAAGAATCAAAACAATTAACGATTTCGGTTTTGTAATCCTTGAAGTTGCTGGACTATACCAAAGAGATTCTGGTTTATATACATGTAAAGCTACGAATAAACATGGAGAAGCAAGTGTATCTTGTAGTCTTCAAGTTAAAGGAAGGCAAACAATTATTCTGGAACCACAATTACCATCTAATTTCCGTTCAGGAACTGAAAGTATTCAAAAGCTAGAAGAAGAGCTGTACAAAAAAGAAGAAATCCACTCAGTTGAGGATGAAACACCAAATCCACCTAGGTTTATAGTAGAAATTAAAGACAATCTAGATGTACAAGAAGGCAGTCCAGTGCATTTTGACTGTAGAGTCGAACCTAAAAGCGATTCGAGTATGAAAATCGAATGGTTCCATAATGGCAAACCATTTGCCACTGGATCAAGAGTACATCAAATTAATGATTTTGGTTTTATCTCGTTGGACATTGATTACACTTATGTTAGAGATGCTGGCGAATATATTTGTAGAGCTACAAATAAATGGGGTTCAGCTATTACTAAAGCTTCTGTGACATCTAAGTCGAAACGTACTATTGATTTTGAGAGTCAGTTACCCGCTGGTATGAGTGCTGATAAGTTAAAAGAACTTGAAAAGGGTCCAGTATCTGTTGCTCCAGAAGAAGATAAGAGTTTTGGCCCACCTAAATTTGTTACTCATATCCAGTCTGTAACAGTCGAAGAATCTGAATCGGTCCACTTTGAATGCAGAGTCGAACCAAAAGATGATCCCAAGCTCAGAGTTGAGTGGTACAGAAATGGCAAACTTTTGCCTGCAGGTCATCGTTATCGCACAGTATATGATATGGGCTTTGTATCTTTAGATCTACTTAATGTATATTCTGAAGATTCTGGCGAATACGTATGTAGGGCAGTAAATGATCATGGAGAGGACTTTACCAAAGCACACATTACATGCAAAAAGCTTCCTAATATTATTTTACAGAACCAAGTACCCAAAGGTATGAAAAAAATCTGAAGCACTCATGCAAATGGAGGCTGCAATTAAAAAATACACCTCTGAAGTGTATCTTACTGAGGATGACCTTTACGATATTGACAAGAAGCAACCACCACGATTTGTCACACAAATTCAAGAACAAACTAACCTTGTTGAAAGGCAAGTAACCAAATTTGACTGTCAGTTGGCACCTGTTGGGGACCCTAACATGAAAGTTGAGTGGTTCCTGAATGGAAAACCATTACCTTTTAGTAAGTAATAATGTATATAAGTATACAACCTTTAGAAATGAAAAACGTTTTTACTTTGCTGAACAAGTCACTATATTAATATAGTGACTTGTTTAACAAAGAAAATACATTTTTCGTTTCTAATTTACAGTCATTTACAATCACAAAGTAACGGACGCTTCAATAAAATATTTAAATAACTTTTTTATGTTGTGGATTCGGCTTCCGATTACACCAACGATACCTATTGCATGTTGTGGGTCTACTAGAGGGGACTATGAAATGCAACAGCTTCTTGGCAAAAGTTTGTAATGCAGACCAAAATGTTTTAAAAACTCAAATAACGTTAGAAAGCTTTGAACTACTGATTTAAGCGTTACGTAATTAAGCAATAACAATATTTTAAAATTTATAATATAGCATTCTAATCCGAAACTTAATCCTTGCTGATTATAGTTTGTTTCTAAAATATTTGTTTGTAATGCAGATCAAAATATTTTGAAAACTTAGATGACGTTAAAAAGTTTTGAACTACTGATTGAGGGGTTACGTTGTTAAACTAAGGAATAACAATATTTTAAAATATAAATTTTAAAATTCTAATCCGAAACATAATCCTTGTTAATTATTCGTTTGATTCTAAAATATTCACTTTAATATTTGTAATGTAGAATTTGAAGCCGTAATTATCTGAGGTTTTAATTTAAACATTTAATTCGTTAAAAGGAAATTGTTCTATATCAACATTCTTATAAGAAGTGCTACCTTATCTGTAATAACGTTTTCGTTTTTACGAGGCTGGTTTGAAAAGTCCGTGCAAAAAAATAAAAACTACTTATGTGTTTGGGGTAAACCTTTTTTATTTTTCGACATAGTCTCCTTTTAGGCTTATACACTTCGTCCAACGATGTTTTGTTGATCCCTTCCGAATAATAGGATTTGTCCAAGTCTGCAAAATATCAATTAGTGCCTGCAATCACCTCCTCGTCTGAATAAAATCTTTGTCCCGCCAGCCATTTCTTCAAATTGGGGAACAAATAGTAGTCCGAGGGAGCCAAGTCTGGAGAATAGGGGGGATATGAAACGAGTTGGAATCCTATTTCCATTAATTTTGCGACCACAACTGCTGAGGTGTGTGCTGGTGCGTTGTCGTGATGGAAAAGGACTTTCTTGTGGGCCAATCGCGGGCGTTTTTCTTGCAGCTCGGTTTTCAAACGGTCCAATAACGATGAATAATATTCACCTGTAATAGTTTTTTTACCCTTTTCCAGATAGTCGATGAGGATTATCCCTTGCGAATCCCAAAAGACAGTCGCCATAACCTTTCCGACCGAAGGAACGGTCTTCGCCTTTTTTGGTGCGGATTCCCCCTTGGTAACCCATTGTTTAGATTGTTGTTTGGTCTCAGGAGTATAGTAATGTATCCATGTTTCATCCACAGTGACGAAACGACGCTTAAAGTCCTCCGGATTCTTCTGGAACAGCTGCAAACCATCCTTGCAACACTTCACACGATTCCGTTTTTGGTCAAGCGTGAGCAATCGCGGCACCCATCTTGCGGATAGCTTTCTCATGTCCAAATGTTTATGCAAAATATTATGTACCCGTTCAGTCGAGATGCCCACAGCACTAGCAATCTCACGCACCTTAACTCTTCTGTCATCCATCACCATATCATGGATTTGATCAATGATTTCTGGAGTCGTAACCTCCACAGGCCGTCCAGAACGTTCAGCGTCACTTGTGCCCATATGGCCAGTCCGAAAATTTTGAAACCACTTATAAACTGTTCTAATCGAAGGTGCAGAGTCACCATAATGTTTATCAAGCTTCTCTTTAGTCTCCTGAGGCGTTTTGCCTTTCATAAAGTAATGTTTAATCACCACACGAAATTCTTTTTCGTCCATTTCTTGAAAATCACTCGACTTCCTTGATTCACACGAATGCCAAACACAAAGAAATAGACCAATATGGCTGAAACTTGGTGTGCGTTCATTCAAGAGATGCTACTAACTAAACATGACCTCGATACGCGCCGGTGGTGCGATCTCTCGGACTTTGCACGGACTTTTCAAACCAGCCTCGTATATATTTTCCCTATCGTACATACACGCTCTGTACTACAATTTTTTATGAATCTCATCTATGTTCACGAAGGATCCAAAAATCAAAATTTTGGGTCAACTTTTTGAAATTTTTGTAAATATATCTATTTATTATTTACATGTTACTTTTGTTAACAGAAAACCGATTTACACCAATTTATGACTTCGGCTACGTAGCCATGAACTTCGGATGGGTATACCCCGAGGATAGTGGTGAATACTTATGTAGGGCTACCAACTTATACGGCATGGATGAAACAAGAGCTGTAATTCAAGTAGCTGGCAAACCTGGAATTATTTACGAATCCCAATTACCCAAGGGCATGAAAAGTATTGAAAAGATTAGAGAATTAGAAGCGGCCTGGCAAGTGTAAGTAACTGTCATAGTGATTAACACTTAAAAATGCCCTATTCTCAATACGATGTGTAAACTTGTATTTTAGTAATGATTTTTTGAGTTTTACGCACTGCAAGAATAATATTTAATAATATATATAATATAATTTGTTAACAAGAAAATTTGTAATATTGACATTTTGATGTCCAATCTAGTAATATCAAAAAGTAAAATATAAATTAAAAACACAACAAAAATGATTACTTAGAGGCTTATAAGTTTTGAGATAAGTCACAGTTAAAAATTGAATTATCCTGCACCAGAATTTAAGAGTAGCTTCTTTTACTAATGCCAACGTATGTCCACGGATCTTTACATGAAAAAGTAGTAAAGCATGGCCTAATAATCAGGCATCTTAAATGTTGTGTGGTTTGTATTTCCCTCAGTAGAGAAATAGACCTAGGGAAGTAATATCCCAATTACCTAGTTATTGTTTCTTTTGACAATAAGTTTTAAAATGTGGATCTATTTTCTACAATTTCGTCATAATATTTAATTTGGAGAAATAAAAAGTTTTCCGTAAAATCAATCAGAAAATTAATATAAAATTATCAAGTGCTGACGATTTGTTATATTTGGTAATGAATGCAACGAATTTAAAGGTGAAGGATAATTTAAACCTAAAAATTCGTCTGCGTAACAAAATTACGTCTGAGCTATTCCTAAATTTTGGTGCAAACAAAATTTAAATTTTTAGGTTTAGTTATTCTTTTTACTTTTTACGTTTTACTTAACTTCTTCAGTGCAAGTTGTCCTAAACTGTTGAATTTCAATTCCTCAACTATCCTTGCTGTCAAATGTCAATTTATGCATCGTTTTATTAAAACTAAACAATAAATGACTTTTAATAACACAAAATTTAATGATGTCCTGTAAACATAAAGAGTTATAGCTTCATTGTCAAAATAACCGATATCTGAGCAGCTGAAATGTTACTCTCCTTATTCATTTCATATTAAGAATGGGAAAGATATTCCTCCTGTTTCATTCGTATTATTAATATAAAATAAATAAGATCCATGTGTCCTGGCATATTCATATTTTTTTCTGATTTATGCCATAATATTAATAATAATATTTATGTAATATTTAGTAAGAAAAATGTTTTTTTTTTTAAATTTTTGTGTTTCATTAATGAAAAAGATCAAACGGATGAAAAAAATCCTTTTAAAATTCGAAATATATAATTTCTTTCTCAGGATATTACAAACAATAAGAAATTCATATAATTATCAACATGGAATATTACAAAATTAGTTTCATATACACAAAATCAATAATAAATATTTTTTCATTTATATATAATCCCTACCGGCATATTCACAGTAATACCCTAATATAATTTAAAAAAAAATAGGAAAATTAATAAAATCAAAAAACAAAAAAAAGAGAACACACTACAACAACAACAACTACACTACCATTGCACTAGCCATAACAGAAGATACAATTTGAATAACTTAAGATTTATTTTTGAATTTTTTTGTGCCATATATATGTAATTACACTGAATTTCGTAGGATTTCTTTTGAATATGGTCGAAATTTTGAACTGACTTCACAGAACCAGGCTCTGTAACGTTAATTGTTTGTAAACTTTCATTATCATTTATAAACATTAAAAAGAAAAAAATTTAAACATGTTTTTTCCTGTTTTTAACATGCAGGTATATCTGATTTTAAACGAAGCAACCTAGTGTAGAATATGAGACTAATCTAGTTAAAAGACATTAGTAATATTGTTTCACTTTTTCTAATATTTTACAGTGCACAGTATGAAAATTTTCGATATCAGTTTTTTTATCTACCCGGTTTTATTTTTTTTTTTGTATGTATATGTTTATGTGATTTCAGAGATTAATCTTTTTTTATAATTAGATTACGGTGATCTCAAAGTCAAAGTTATATCCAGTTCTTACTTCATATTTTACTACGACAGTTGTATTTGTTTTTAAGAGTTTTTGTTTGATCATTTTTATTATCTTTTTATCCTTGTTTTAATAGTCCAAGAGGGCGACCCGAAATTTTGACCTGGCGACTAATTGTCTGCCTAGTTGTTCATTCTATCGGACGAGTCGAATAAAACGCATTTAACGTTGATTTTGCGACCCCCGTGCCCTGAAATGCCCAGATAAGGCCCAAAATACTACATCCAAAAATGGACTATCGTTTAACCACTTGAATCAAGTACTATAACTTTAGGGCCCAAAAAATGGACTGTCATTTGACCATATAAAATCCATAAATTTAGTTCGTTCTTAATAAAATAAGGGGGAACCTGCACATGGCGGAGCCGCGAATACCGGAGGACGAAGCTCTACCCGCTTTTTCCAGCCAAAAACGGTCGTTTTTCGAGTTCAAAAATTCGTTGTTAAACTTGGCTAAGTTTTGGTTACAAGTAGTCCAGTATTTAACATCTGCTATTACTTTTCTACCATGTAAATTTCACATAGTTTACAAAAAATACATCTTCTCTGTTTGGCTGATTTATAGTTATCTATAATTTAATTATTTATTTTACTATCCAATTTGTTTGTTTCATTTTATTTTATCAATGGGGAAAGAATTATATATTTCGAAAGGTCGACAAAGTTAACAAGGGCTCTTTTTTGTCTTTTTGATTTGATAACTCGTACAGTAATTTAATTTTAATTTTTGTTAATAATAACTCACAAAAGAAAAATTATATGACTCTTATTTATAGTGTTCCCGAGGAACCCGAAGAAGAGACAAAGCCAAGATCCGCTCCCGTCTTTGTAAGTAAACCTGAACCTGTTGCTGTAGCAGAAGGAGAATGGGCAAGATATTGTTGCAGAGTTACTGGTTATCCACGACCAAGGGTAGGTTTTCTTTTAATTAATTTAATTTAAAAAGTTTTAAACAATTTAAAATTTATTGCATTCTTTAGTGTTCCGTACGGAACACTTATAAGATCACTTCGGTGGCTGTCTGTCCGTCTCTCACACATGTCCGTCATATGACTTTCTATGTCCGTTGGTTATTACTGCCTCACCTTATATTGTATTCGTAAAAAATCATCGGCTGAGATATTTGCGTTTCCTTACGTTTTTGAGATCCTAAATGAAGAAAAATATGGTTTTCAATTTCTGCTGATCTGTTAGTCTGTTCAAACGAAATGGGATATCGATTAACAATTTGGAAAAAAAAATTTTGAGTGATATCGCTTTGGTCAAAGACGTCATTACATAGTATAAAGGTTATTTTACTTTATTATTTAAGAATTTTTCCTGACTCTCTGTAGGAATAATGGACAAATTTTAAACATAATTATTTAAAGTCAGATACATGAGTTCAAAGGAGTGGGGAGGCGGTTAAAGGGATCGCCCCTTATATACCATATTATACGTCCTTTTCGAGATTCTTAGCTTAGAGGAATTAGAAAATTGGGTTTTTTTTTTTTTTATTATTTTCAATTCTAACAGTGGCCCTTCCGCTTAACTTTTTTTTGCTAATATCTTACTATAAAGTATCTATAATTCATTATCTCAAATTTCAACGGTTGAACTCAATTTTTCTGTGATATTAGAAAGTCAATATCTGTACAGGGTGAGTCAACGATAGAGTAAAGTTCATTATCTAATTTGTTTCGGGAATGACCAAAAAATGGCAAATACAATAGTTTTAGGGAATATTAAGGTGCACAGTTTAAAATTATTTTTGAGTATACAGGATACTTCAAAAAAGTGTGGCAGATATAACATACGTTTTTTTTAAATTGAACATTCTATTTTCTAAGCGCCATTGTTTCTGAAGGTGGAATAGCCATAACTGGGACGAGCGTTCTATAGAGATGAAAAAAATACATATGTAAAGAAATGTGAGTTAGATGCTACAGGGTGTTCAAAATAAATGTATGCATTTCGACTATTTCTAACAGTTTTGGATTTATTTTGAATTTTTCAATTTTTACCCTTGTTTTTAATACACTTACGCTATCGTGAAAACATAAACAAATAGTTAATAATAATTTTAATATAGTTTAACTTATCTAATGATTAATTATTATAAGGTAATAAATGTTCAAAAATATGCCCGTCTACTTGAATACTCATGTTTAGTCGTTTTACTATATTTTCCTTCAATTTTCTTAGCATAAAGGGCGTTATTGTCCTATACGCATCCCGTATCCTATTTTCCATATCTACTGGTGTTGTAGGGGGATTCACATAATCACGATCTTTAATGTGGTCCCACAAAAAGAAGTCTAAAGGTGTTAAGTCACATGATCGAGGGGGCCACTGAATGAATCCATCCCTACCGATCCATTTTTGTGGGTAACGATCGTTTAAAAATTCCCGAACTTCCGGTGGTAATGAGTAGGAGCTCCGTCTTGTTGAATCCAGGTTTGTTCCCTTTCAAAGTTATCAAATTCTTCAAGAAGCTGGGGCAATTCGTTTTGCAAAAAATTTAGATATCTGGGCCTGTTAAGGGGTTCGCGGAAAAAATATGGACCAATAATTCGAAAATTTAATATTCCACACCATACATTAAGCGACCAATGGTTTTGATTTTGAACTTCCCGGACCCAAAATGGATTACCTGTTGAATAATAATGCGTGTTATGGCTGTTAACTGCTCCATTACTGCGAAAAGTAGCTTCATCAGAAAACATTATTTTGGATAAAAAATTTGCACCGGCCTCTATTGTTCCGTTCATGGGTGGTACAAAAGCTTACTCGTTGTTCAAAATCACGGTCTTGAAGTTCTTGGTGTAGTTCCATATCAAAGGGATGATACTTGTATTTTCTCGTGGTGCACTTAGCCGTAGATTGGGATGTGTTAGATAAGTCAGCTAGTTGATGGCTGCTAACCTGGGGATTATCTTCAACGTGAAGTAAGGTCTCCATTTCTTTTTCCTCATTGGTAGCATTCTGGTATATTACTTTCCGTTTCATATACTCAACGTTACCACTACCATCAAACCATTCCATTATGCACTGAAAAGATTTTCTGGATGGTATACGTCAATTAGGGTAGTTCGCTCCGTAAAGCTTTACTACCAAAAGACAATTTTTTTTGCGCCTCGCCCACTATATCAACCATATCAATTAATTCATTTTTAGGAAAATTCATAACTATTACCTTTATACGTCACATAGAACTATTTTTACTTGCTTAATAGACATGTCAAAATTTGACAATGCCTACATTTTTGTCTTGTCTTGGCAACTATGATGTTACAGCGTAAGTGTAATAAAAACAAGAGTAAAAATTGAAAAATTCAAAATAAATCGAAAACTGTTAGAAGTAGGTATATGACTTACTTAATAAAAGTTGGAGGGTTTTGTAAAATCTATCAGAAAAAATAATAATATACAGGCTGTGCCATCTAAAAAAATTTGAGATTTTTCAGTTTAAAATAGTCGAAATGCATAAATTTACTTTGAACACCCTGTAACATGTAACTAAAATTTCTTTACATATATCGTTTTTTTCATCTCTATAGAACGCTCGTACCAATTATGAGTATTTCACCTTCAGAAACAATGACGCTACTGGCAAGTTTTTTACAAAACTGAAAACTAGTATTTTTTTTTTTAAAAAATGAAATATTAGAAAAACTACTAGGTTTAGGTGTATAACATTATTAATAAAAAAGATATAAAATTTTACGCAGAATTTAAAAATAAATTAGAAAATAGGATGTTCCATTTAAAAAAAACATTTGTTATATCGGCCACACTTTTTTGAAGTACTTCGTATACTCAAAAATAATTTTAAACATTCCCTAAAACTATTGTATTTAACATTTTTTCGTCATTCCCGAAACAAATGAAATAATGAACTTTACTCTATCGTTGACTTACCCTGTACTTATTTCAAAACAGCGTAAGGAAAATATTGGGATTTTACACTTTCCGTATTTAAAATTTTTCATGCTTACGAGGGATAGCAATTCAGATTTCTACATAGCGTTCTTGTTCTAGTTCAAATTTGAAATAATTCTTCAATTGATTTTCTTTTTATAAATTAGAATATGAAAATTTAATTTGCTATGATAGGCCTTTGCAACTCTACAACATTTTTTTTTCAAATTTGATGTGGGTTGTTTATATGTCTACTGTCAAAAATATAAAAGCCTTAAATTGCACGGGTCGACAAATTTTTTACCCAGAAACGCGCTAAATTGGAATCCCAGGTCAGAATTTCTTTGATGGCTCCGGTTTTCGAGATATTCTAACCTAAAAGTTCGAAAATGATGGTTTTTCGAGATATTTGAGGTTATGTTACATCGAAAGGTATTTTTTTTTTATGAAACCATTAATGGAATCCGAAAGAACTATTCTTTCCTCTTCAAAATGCATTTGGATTTGTCTGGATATATTTTTTTATCTTTGAGAAATCGTATGTTGAATTTAAGTAGTTAGACTTATTTCTCGATTTTTTGGAAAATGAAAGGCATCGAATAAATACAATTCTTCGACGCATTAAGTTTTCTATTTGTTTATTCAACTCAAAATAAGTCTAATTTGAAACATCCTGCACCATAAATTAACAATCGTTAGAAAAGTTAATGCGTCGAAGAATTGTATTTATTCGATGCGTTTCAAATACTTAATTTCAACATACGATTTATCAAAGACGAAAAAAGATATCTGGACAAATGTAAATGAGTTTTGAAGAGGAAGAGTAGTTACTTCGGACCCCATTAAGGGTTTGACAAAAAAAATTACCTTTCGATGTACATAACCTCAAATATGTCGAAAACCCGTGATTTTCGCACTCTTAGATTAGAATATCTCAAAAACCGGAACCGGCAGAGAAATTCTGACCTCGGATTCGAATTCAGCGCATCAAAAACCTTCGAAAAAGTATATTCTCGTTTCTGGGTAAAAGGTTTGGCCAAATTTTGTCGGCCTGTGTTATAGATAGAGTAACTAACAGGAAAAACTAAATTATGTATGTTATGTATCGCATAAGAACTGTTATACGTTGTCACCATTAGCAAAAAAAAACTACACTTATTTTTTCTCGTTTTTAGTGTTCCTTACGAAACACTTATTAGATCCCTTCGGTGTCTGCCCGTCTGTCACACCCGATTTTTTCCGAAACTATTTGACATAGAAAGTTAAAATTTGGCACAAAAATATAGGAATTAATGGCCCGATCAGAGCCGTATAGTTTTGAAAGTTAAACTTTGATTTAGGGGGTTAATTTTGGGGGTGAATTCGAAATTGAAAAAAAAAATTTACCAGGTCATCAAGTGAAAAATGAAAGTCAAATGAAACCTTGTACAAATACGAGCTCAAAAATATATATGATGTTCGTTACTCACTGAAGATTCGATGCAAAATGGAAGAAGCGAGAGCAGCCTATAAAAAGATTGCCAAAGTGTTCAGAAGTCATGATTTTTCTGGTGCTTCTGTATAGGGCGGAGTCTTGGACTGTAACTACGGCAACATGTAAAAGGTTGGAAGCATTTGAGATGTGGCTCTACAGGCGCATGCTTAGAATATCTTGGACAGAGCACACTACCAGCAAGAGAGTGCTACAACTTTTGAACAAAGACCTGGAAATCGTTAATACAGTTAAAAGAAGAAAACTCGAATATCTGGGCCATATCATAAAAAACGCGGAAATATATTATCTACTCTAACTGGCAGGGCAAGGTGGGCGGAAGAAGACGACCAGGCAGGAGACGTATTTCGTGGCTGAAAAACCTGCGTACATGGTTCTCAACAACTATTCCGGGCAGCTGTAAACAAAGTCCTAATAGCCAGGATGATCGCCAGTATCGGATATTGGCGGGTCGGCACCAGAAGAAGAATACTTTCACGCACTTTTCTTTGTGTTATTTTTAAAAAAATGCAAAAAATCGGTGTTCCCCCTTTATATCTAAAAGTACTGATCAAAAAATTTTGAAAAATTTCTGGAATATTCTCCATAAAGTGTAGATTGAGGGAAAATAATTACGAGTGTATTACGTTTGATAATTTATCTGGTATAAAAAAAACTATGAAAACTATGTTTCTTGACGTATGGTGGAGGTAATTGTAACCTAGTGGCGAGTCGCGCCTGTACCGAGATCTAATTTAATTTTATTTTAAAAGCAATCACCGTACGGAACACTAATTGCGCAATCCGACCTGCACTTGGCCGTTTTTTTTTTAAATTAATTTCTTCTTTTAACCGAAATATGCCTAGTAGACACAATCTTGGTTTAAATCTCGCGTAGGGTTGTTGTCGATACATAAGACATCCAGAAAACCTAAATACAAATCATTATTATGTTAGTGTTTACTTAATAAGCATAATTGATTTTGTAAACTCCTAAAATGCGTACAAAAAAACAAAAACATTTAGTGCAACAAATATATAACTTACTTTTATAGCCGAGATATGCAAATACCATTTAAATAATGATGAATTATACTTATGATATCTTTAATTGTTTCAGGTCATGTGGCTTATTAATGGCCATACTGTGGTAAATGGATCACGCTATAAATTAACTTACGATGGAATGTATCATTTAGACATTCCAAAAAAACACGCCAGTATGATACTGGTAAAGTACAGGTCATTGCAAGAAGTTCTGCAGGAGAAGCCATTGCGGAAACAGAATTAAACATTATACCAAGACACGACGATTATAGAGGAGTACTTAAAAACTCACCGAGACGTAAGTTTCTACTAGATGAATATACTTACAAGAGCAATTTTTTGATAGTGATCTGCACAAAGATAGGGAGATAAATAATACTGTGAATCTAAGTATTTAACGTAAAATACTATTATTTCTAAAATGATTCTCTTTTATTCTTGTTGATCACTATGAGCAGTTTTCTCTTTACTTTTGACTTGTAATACTAAACATACTTTACACAATGCACAAATGTTTACTAGCAAGCCCAGCACATATACTTAAAACTCGCTCTAATACTCAAAAATCCTAAATATATTTGCACCGTCTTTGAAAACGGTGAGTTTTACTTATTTTAAAGGTGATATAGCGAACATTCACTTATTTAAATAGACTTACAAATAAAACAGAAAATATCTATAGAGGAAAACATGTTAAAAGAGCAAACGGAAATAAATAAACGATTGCCGGCCTCGGTAGCGCGGTGGATATAAAGCCTGCCAATCGTACCGCTGGTTGCCAGTTCAAATCAGGTGCTAACGGCTAGGTGTTGTAACGTCCCAGATTTTAAACATATGCAAGCTCGTATCCAATACACTAAGTTCATGAGGCCAATAAAATAGAAAAAAAAATTAACGATGATACTCTTTTAATGATAAATAAGTAATCAAAAAAGTAAAATCACGCAACTTCGTCAATAGTTGGGAGGGCCTATTGATATTAGAATAGAAGGAACAAGCAAAACCCAAAAAGAAAAATTGTTTATTCAACGTAATCTCCTTTTATACTTAATGCAACGGATCTAAAGAAACCTTTCAACAAAATAACCTTTGTCTTGATACAAACCAAACTCCGAGAACTTTTATCGTCTCTTCATTTGAATGCAATTTGTGTTCTTCTAAATGATATATCAGTTTTGGGAATGGGTAATAGTTCGAGGTAGTTAAATCAGCGGAATATGGAGATGATTGATCAGCTAGAAGCCTAATTCGTTTATTTTTTGCAAAAATAACAGCGATTTGTAAGCAGACGCGTCGTGTTGCAAAAACAGCACCCCTTCAGAGACTTTTCCTCGGCGTTATTCCAAGATTCTTGGAGAAGTTTAGTTAATAATAAAGAATAACATTCTTCAGTTAGTGCTTTATCGTGATCCAAGTAATCTTTAAAAAGTATCCTATCCTTGTTCCAAAAAGCGGAAGCAAGAACGTTTTCTGCCGATTTCTGTAAGCGAAATCTCTAGGAACGGGGTGAGCCAGCATGTTCCTACTCCTTCAGCCGTCCTTGGTGCTGCAGGGAAATCACTAAAGCATTATAGGAGCGTCACGTGTGCGGAAAAAGCGACTCACGTTGAATCGCTGTAGATTGTACTCGGTCGGAAAGACAGTTATGGACAAATTATTCCAAAGGGATGAGGTTCTCTATATAAAAGACTGCTTGAAAAGGTTGTACGAGGAGTGACAAGCTGAACCTCATACGGATGTGAAAGTATTAGCGCGACGTGTATTTCTAGTATGCAGCGCTTTGTGACGAATTAAGTGGGCCACATCCATCTTCACTTTCCATGAAAATACTTGTAGAATAGACTCTAGTCGTCTACCGTTCTTCGATGTTCCAATGAATCAAGGTTGCTGTCCAGTTCCGGGTCTGTAATCAGGCGAACAGCTCTCCTCCCAAACATGGGAGCAGTATGCCATCGTTGGTCGAATTTTAGCTTTGTACAGAATTAACAGTTGTTGTGGGTTGTAAAGTTTTCTAGTTCGAAATAATATTCTCAGCTTTTTGAGACGCTCTCTTTGCTATGCTCGCCACATGTTCATGCCAAGACATATTTGCTTCCGAATTAACGTCCAGCAAATTAAGTGACGATGCTAAACGAATGGAGTGCCCCTACAGAACTGTGTCGAGTTTAGCAACGTCTCGACATAATTATGTCAGGTTCCGCAACAATAACTTTTTTAGAAAAAACTGCCGCCTGAGTTTTAGTAGCGTTAAATTCTACTTGGTTATTGTCACCCCAAGATAGAATCCCTTCAGGTCTTTGCTAAGTTGAACGACTTCCTGTTGTTTGCTGACATTTGCATGAGTTGCCGATGTTCGAGCATTCAAAGGGAATGAAGAGATAAGCGTACTGTCATCTGCAAATCCGTAGATAGGATTCCTGGTCTTTTCCGGCAGATCGTGGAAGTAAATGAGAAAGAATGTAGGAGATAGTATGGAGCCCTGGGGCACACCGGCGTTGATAGTAAATGTGTTAGAAAGAAATCCGTCGACTGCCACTCGTAAAGAACACTTTTTAAGGAAATAAGAGAGCCATAAACAGAACTTGTTAGACATAATAGGAGAGCGTAGCTTGGCCAACAATCCATCGTGCCAAACACGGTCGAATGTCTTGGATATATCAAGAGCAACCGCTCGAGATTCTCCAAAGTGTTCAATTGCGACCTGTTTATGAAAGCCATAATACTATTGGTCGGTAATAATATTAAATCCTTTTAAGATATTTTAGAAGATGCGTGGCGCATTTCCAGCAGAAAGGAAATAGTCCCTTTCTACAGGATGGATTGAAAAGTCTACAGAAAACTGGTGTTAGTTCTCTCGCGTAGCTTTTAAGTACTATGCGAGGTATCGCATCAGCGTCAGAAGCTTTTTTGGTCTCTAGCTTCATAAAAATACGTTCTATGATTCGCTGTCTGAAGACAATATCTGGCATCCTTGACTACATATGGGAATAGTAGGTGGTGTTTTTCCTTGGAAATCAACAGTAGAATGTAGAGTTCAGCCATTAAGTTCTCTTTCTCAACCGGTGTTATTGCAATAGAATTATCTGGCCGTGTGAGTGGTGGTATAGTGGATTTGGTGAAATTTTGACGAACTGCTTTAACGACTGACCAAAACGGCCTGGTGGGTTGGGGCAAGCAAGAAGTTTGTTTCTAATTCGTTGACTGTGTGCCTCCTTGGTTTCGTCGATAATTTCTTTGCATCTGTTCCTGACGGAACAAAGATGTTACGATTTATGACGTTAGGATTTTGACACCATTGTCGATAGGCAAGATGTTTAGAAGCAGCAGCTTCTTTGCATTTTCAATCAAACCAAGGTTAGGCGTTGGAAGGGCATTTCGTCGAAAAAGAGGTGTAAGTGTCCATACCAGCTAAAATAAGATCGGAAACCTCCTTAGCGCAGTCAGATGGATCGTCAAATCGAAAACAAAAGTCAAACCAAGGGGAAATTCGAAAATATTCCATGAGATCCTCCGATTTAGCAGATTTGTAGTGACAAATCTTCTGCGGTTTAGGCGCCTCTCCGTCACTGATTGGTAGGAAACTGGATGTCAAAAGCATTTCAGTCGGAAGAACCTAGCGGCGGATTTACGCTGACAGTGTAAGTCTCTGGATTGGTGATTAAAAACAGATCAAGAAGACTAGCGAACTCTCCGTCTCAGCTTCACGACCTTGTTCATCGGTAGTATTTGAATACTTAAGCCAGTTGAAGTTCTGGATATTAAAGTCGCCCAGGATGGCAATTTCGGCATTTGGATAGTTAATCTGTAAATGATGGTTACATTCATTTGATCCAAAAAGTTAGATGAATCCTTTCTAAAGTGGCTACAAATCAACTTGGTCGTTTTTGGTTGGCGTTCAAACATTTGAAAATCCATTTAGCTGATAATTTTCTCATACCCAAATCAGAATGGATAATGTGAAAAGAACGTTTAAAATGTTTAGAGTCTCGGTTACACGATTCATCTCAACTCGTCGATTCTCCAAAATCATTCCATATACAGCCTTAACATTCTCTCAAGTACACAGAAACGGGCTTCCCAGCGCAGTGTTTATGACTGATGTCGGTTCTTCCTCTCCGAAACCCATTTTCTGACATTGGCGTAGGAAGGATGTTATACCTGCACCTGTTGTACCTGTGCAAGTTACACCAGTTTTCTGCAGAGTTTTCAACCTATCCCAAAGAAAGGAAATATTTCCTTCCTGCTGGAAATGTGCCACAGTTCAGCCGATACCTAAAAATGGCAAGACGACCTTGTCAAACAACTACCGACCAGTCGCACTGCTTTCAATAATATCGAAACTCATGGAAAAGGCTGTCAATCAGCAGCTTCCAAAATACCTTGAAGGATTCAACATTATTAGCGATCACCAATATGGCTTTCGTAAACACAGATCAACAGGAGATCTTCTGACTTATGTAACACATGTTTGGAACAACGCAATTGACCATTTTGGAGAATCTCGAGCGGTTGCTCTTGACATATCCAAGGCATTCGACCGTGTTTGGCACGATGGACTGTTGGCTAAGCTACGCTCTTATAGTATGTCTGAAAAGTTCTGTTTGTGACTCTCATGTTTCCTCAGAGAGCGTTCTTTACGAGTCGCAGTCGACGGATTTCTTTCTAACACCTTTACTGTTAACGCCGGTATGCCCCAAGGCTCGATACTGTCTCCTACTCTCTTTCTCATTTACATTAACGATCTGCTGGAAAAGACCGGGAACCCAATCTACAGCTTTGCAGATGACAGTACGCTTATCTCTTCATTCACTTTGAACGCTCGGACATCGGCTGCTCAGGCGAATATCCGCAGACAGCAGGAAATCATTCAACTTAACAAAGACCTGGAAGAAATTCTATCTTGGGGTGACAGTCACCAAGTGGAATTTAACGCTACAAAAACCCAGGCGGCTGTTTTTTTTCTAAAAAAAGTTATGTCGGGGCACTCCATTTCCCTAGCATCGTCACTCAATTTGTTGGGCGTTAATTTGGGAGCAAATATATCCTGGCATGAACATATTGCAGGCATAGCAAGGAGAGCTTCTCAAAAGTTGGGAATATTATTTCGAACCAGAAAGCTTTACACTCCACAGCAACTGTTAATTCTTAACAAAGCTCAAATTCGACCAACTATGGAATACTGCTCCCATGTTTGGGGCTCCACTCCCAAACATACAGTGCATTTGTTGGATTCTGTTCAGAGAAGGGCTGTTCGTCTGATTGGAGACCCAGAACTGACCGGCAGCCTTAATTCGCTAAAACATCCAAGGACTGTTGGCGACTTGAGTCTATTCTACAAGTATTTTCATGGAGAGTGTTCGAAGGATGTAGCCCGCTTAATTCCTCCCAGAGCGGTGCATGCTAGAAGTACACGTCGCGCTGATACTTCACATCCGTATGAGGTTCAGCTTGTTATTCCTCGTACAACGCTTTTCAAGCAGTCTTTTATATGGAAGACGTCATCCCTTTGGAATGGCTTACCCAGGACTGTGTTTCCCACCGAATACAATTTACAGCGATTCAAGAACAACGTGAATCGCTTTTTCCGCACACGTGTCGCTCCTGTAGCGCTTTAGGGACTTCCCTGCAGCACGTGTGCTAGACCCATAAAAAAAAATACCTTCAATATATTCAGCATATTGTCGTCAATTTCTTTAGCGGGCAGTCCTTCTAAAAAGAAGTACCTTATCACCGACCCATATTCCATTTTAATAAATTCGCAATTTTTTCCAATCATATCTTCTTCCAAAATTCCCTATAAATGGCAGAATAAGATTTCAACTACCAAACATTGCGTACGTACTTACTAGATATCAAACTACTATCCATATCAACCGCATTTGTTTTAGAACAATGGAGAGTGGTATAGATTAACTAGTTATCAATACTCGCAGTAAATGGAAAACAAATGTATGTTTGGTCACCTGGAGACTTTTTACGGATAACATGACATACCCACTGAGATCTCTATAATAGAGCGAGAGTTAATCTCTACGAGGGGTGTTGGCCTCAATTAGTTCCGAAATATTTGCTCATTTATATATATATATATATATATATATATATATATATATATATATATATATATATATATATTTTCGTACATATTCCAAATTTCTTTGGAATAAACTAAGATCGGCTTTTAAATATGTAATGAAGAGGCAAAACAAGGTTACTATTTTGATTGTATTGTGTCTATGTATTGTGTAATGTTTGAAAAATTTACGTGTGTGAATGTTTTACTTGATGAAGACTTTGTAGGAAGTCGAAATGTTTAAATAAATACTTTTTAATCAACCTTCATCCATAAATAGACCAAATACCAAGAAAATATAAACCCATAGATATATATATATATATATATATATATATATATATATATATATATATATATATATATATATATATATATATATGTTAGTTATGATTTTTTAAATATCTTAAGGAAGGAATATAATATTACTCTCGAAGTCGTAGCTTTAATTTCGGTTCTTAAGCTAAATTATTGTTGAATTTTTCAGAAGAGTTGTAAAGTAATTCGTGTAACCCTACTAAGTAATTTGCATCTGCATCAATAATAAATAAATAAGGTTTCATCCCTATGCGATAATTAGGTGAGACAGTTAAAAAACCCCTCAGATAATCTTGAAACATATCTACAGTTAACTTTTGAATGTCTTATTGATCACCTCTAAAGTAAATAAAATATTATTTGATTCACCAAAATCTCTTGTTCCTTTACCTTAATTCCTTCAATCCGTCAAACTCCAAGAATCTGCTTCGAAGCAAATTCATCTACGGATATTGTTTTCATGCTTTCGTACAAAAGGAGATTTAATCAGGTATGCCATTTTATGTCGTATAAATGTTCGTGTAGTTTTGCATGCTTTAATGCTTTTAAAAAAAATTACCAAATATTAAAAAATATTTGGTTAAAAGAGCCACGTAAAACTACTTTGCAACTATATTTTTTCGTGATAGTCTACCCTATCAACCGAAAATCGCTAGGCAATTTAAATAGTTATGCCTATATACAATTTTTTTTCTGGTTTTAAAGTACATGTCTAAACCTAAGAATATTTTGTGTTAGTTATTTCAAATAAGTTAACATAGTTGCCTATAAAACACGCCAGAATCGCGTGACTTAATATTTGGTAAACGATTTGTTTAGTGCTATTGTGTATAGTATTTTACTTAATGTTATATATTATATTTATAATTAGTAATTTTTACTATTATCAACACTGAAAATATATTTTCAAACCTTAGCTTGGTATGACCTAGAATTATCCCAATACCAAAAAGAGCGTCAAGAAACCGAACTCGAAAAAGTTTTCGACGACCGTAATACCCTTCACCGAGAGACCGGATTAAACGTTTTCTGGTATTCATGTTCAACCTAAAGAATTTCAAGAACAAGAAACTGAGTGGCAAAAATCCGTTAAATCTAAGAAGGGCGAAGAATACTTTAATAAACTTCAAGAACTCGAGAACGAACAAGTTTCGAAAGAAATCAGACTTCGTGAATCTACTCACCAGTTTGCTATTCCTGGAGAGAAGATTGCTAGTAGTTCTTTGGCCAGAGGAATGGCACAGCAGTATCAAGAAAACTTGTAAGTATTCATTTATCTATCTTCTTTATATAGTTTTCACATATATATTTTTTCTCTATTTAATTGAAAATGTTAATTAAACAAACAAAATGATAAATATTATTGTGTGATCTATTTACCATGACGTTACTGGGTTGTACATGAAATGTGTAAATTTTAGGGAACACGTACCAGAAAGACCACAACTTCAAGAAATTCCCAAACTACCAAAACCTGAGCCGCCTAAAATGACGCCACACAAGGACCAAGTAACCCTCAGAAAAACCGATAAATCTAAAGAAGAAATGCAAACAGAATATGAAGTTGATACTAAGAAAGGAGCGTATCCACCAGAGCCCACTGAATCCGGAGTGCATGGAAGAGAAGTCTATGTGACAAAGCAAAAACAAACCCAAAAAGAACGTCAAGGAGATTTGGAGATTACCAGAAATATCACTGCCACCGAAACAACTGATGTAGAGCACAAAGCCAAGACACAAGAACGTCTTGTTCAAGGACAAGTTTTACCTACAAATCCTCCAGTTTTTACTAAGAAGATTCAGCCATGCAGAGCCTTTGAAAATGATTCTGCAAGATTTGAAGTTGAGTTTGATGGAGATCCACTCCCCAAGGTAACTTGGTATAGAGAAGATTTCCCCATCACGAGCTCGCCAGATCTAAAAATCTATACCTTTAGCACTAAATCAATTCTTGTATTAAGACAAGTATTTTTGGAAGATTCTGGCGTTTTTAACGTAATAGCTGAAAACCGTGGGGGCACTGCGAAATGTAGTGCGAACTTGGTAGTACAAGAAAGAAGAAGACAAGGAAGGGGAGGCATAGAGCCACCTAGTTTTACCAATACGATTCAGTCTGCTTCAACAAATGCTGGACAACTTGTAAGATTTGACGCTAGAATCAACGGAACTAAACCCATTGACGTGTACTGGTTAAAGAATGGAAAGAAGATTACCTCAGATATAAGATACAAAACACTTGAAGAAGATGATTTATATACATTACTAATTATCGAAACTGTCCCTGAAGATGCTAGTAAATACGAATGTGTCGCTATAAATCAAGGTGGCGAAGCACGTTGCGAAGCTGATCTTACCATTTCTGCTCCGTCCGCACCACAGAAACCATCTAAGCCTACCACCCCAGGTACTGAAAAAGCTCCCACTATTATAGAGGCTCTAAGGGATCAAACAATCCGCGAAGGTCAAGCTGTAGCCTTTAGATGTAAAATAACTGGCAAGCCTAGCCCAACAATCAAATGGCTAAAGGTTGATAAAGTTATTAAGCCTTCGAAATACTTTCAAATGACTAAAGAAGGAGATTATTGCACCTTAAGAATATCCGAAGCCTTCCCAGAAGATGAGGGTCTCTACAAATGTGTTGCTGAAAATCCAGCAGGTACTGTTACGGCTCAAGCTAAACTGAGGGTCTTGGCTCCAGAAACTCAAGAAGTGGCGCCTACTTTAACGCCAATGAAAGATGTTATTGTACCAGAAGGTAGCCCGGCTCAAATTTAAGACTACAGGGTCTGGAAAACCCAAACCTACTATCCAGTGGTTACGAGATGGCTTCCTTATACCGGAATCACCAGATTTTCAGGTAAGTGATAATGAAGAACCTATTTTTAACACCAGATTTTTTCTATAATTGCAGTTTCTTAAGAACTCCAACGTATACTCGTATAAACAAACAAATTGAACCCTCATATATAACAAACCCTATGATTCTTGTGTAACCATTACACATACGAGTATACTCAAAAAATAAAACAACTATTATAAAAATTTAGTTTGCTCACGTCTGATATATTCAAACTAACTTAAATCTGTAAGTCCACTAAGTATGAAATAAATACCAGAAAAATCTGAATTTCCTCTTATCCTTCTTACTCGGGTCTCACATAACACATAGTAATTCTGCATCTAATAAGGCGTAGCTTTTGTCGTTATATGGAAAAATGATTGACCAAATTTATTTTTTTTCCTTTAAATGCACTTACTAGTTTCAAATTATTGGCCGAAATTCGTTTCCAGTATTATCGTACATCGGAATTATGTTTACTTAAACATTTTTTTATATTTATAACTAAGTTCAAGAGATTTCAGTATCCTTTGGAACATATCCTTTTTTCGGCCAATTTTTTAACTTGGCTGTAAAAGTTATATTTTCTTTAGAATTTTTTGGGTGAAGCCGGACTAAAGATAATAAAAGATAATAAAAATTATATGTTTTTTTTCGGGATATAGAAACTTTCAACATGTCGAAAGTAAATTAGCTTTTAAAATGTCTACGTAAATAGTAAACAGAATTTGGATCTATAAATTGGATATATATAGCGAAAAAAAAGCAAACAAAATTTGCTGTTCCCACAACATCTACACAATAACAATAATTTGATACTACTATTTTTACTTTAAATTTGAAGTTGGAGTTAAGAATCAAGGGGCACCAAGTATTTAGTTGTATTTTGACCTATTTTCATTTTAAATACTCCTGGAATGAAGTACGAAGTTTTCTAAATCGATATTCCGAAATAAAATTTCGGAATATGGCTTGTTACTTGATTGGTCACTACAAGAGTTGGAATGACTCTCGTCATTCCAACTTGACTCTCCACGGTACTCGGATCTTCACGATCGATACCTTTGCCTAAAGCCTACCTGATGAAGAGTTGGAATATAGCATTCATGGGATCTTTGTTGGTCATTTTGCATGTGCAAATTTCTCGACGAAGTTTTCTGTAAAATCAAAATAATCAAAAATATGAAAAATGAAAACTGAAAGTACTACGTATTGTGATGTTATTTTGAATTATAGAAATTTTTGATGGTACTTTTCATATAACTTTCAACATATGATGGACGATACACTACACTCATATATAACTTGGAAAATACAACTAATATTATTTTGACCTAAACTTGGTTATACTTAAAACCCCCATTTAGAATTGGTATGGGTAGCTTAACTTAGATATGTCAAATCAGATTAGTGCCTCGTTACACAAAGGTCACAGAGAAAATTTTTTATTTTTTAAAAACTTTAAAAATGTTACCATTATCATTTAAATATTTTTCTATAGCTATTCTTACCACTTTAAATTTAAACTGTGAATATTAATATATTTTTGTCCCCAAGTATTTTAACATTTTCGTATTTTCATGTATTCATTATAGATTCAGTTAGAAAAATAAATAGTTAATTAAGTCCATTAGATAGCATCGAATATGATGTTTAATTAGTGTTCCGTACGGAACACTTATAAAATCACTTCGGTGACTGTCTGTCAGTCAGTCTGTTTGTCCGTCTGTCCGTACGTCACACCTGATTTTCTCCAAAACTATTTGACGTAGAAAGTTAAAATTTAGCACTAATATAGGAATTGATAGCCTTATCAGAGCCGTGTAGTTTTGAAAGTTAAATTTTGACCTAAGGTGTTAATTTTGGGGGGTGAAATCGGAAGTGAAAAAAATATTACCAGGTCGTCGAGTGGGGTGTCAAATGAAAGCTTGTAAAAACACGAGTTCAAAAATATATATAATGTAATACTTTCGCACACTTTTCTTTGTATTATTTTTAAAAAATTGCGAAAGACCGCGCTGATCTCGAAAAGTACATACCAAAAAATTCTGGAATATTCTCCCCAGGGTGTAGATTGAAAGAAAATTATCATATATTGCCCTTAATAATTTATCTGGTAAATAAAAAAAAATTCAAGGTCATCAGTTTTCAGTAAAGATCGGGGTTTTCAGTAAAGATCGGAAAAAAAAAAACTTTGTTGAAAACTCATTTGGGGTGTGTTTTGTGAAGTCATTAATCATTTTATACTTCCGTAACAAAAATTTTTGTTTTCAAAGCAACCAACGTACGGAACACTAATTGCGCAAGTCCGGCTTGCACTTGGCCAGTTATTTTATTTAGATAGTCTAAAGAAAGAAACTTATTGAAATATCGGTTTTAATAACTAAATTATTTACCTTTTTATTTATAATAAGGCGTAAAAATTTACATCGCTTGTTCTTTGCTTATTATAACTAATATTCCAGTAAAGTTTGGTTCTTTAAAATCTCCCATATAAAATTCTAAAAGAGAAAATAACACTAACGTGGAAGGGAAGCTTGGGCCAAGTTCAGTTGGAGTGATCTTCTGACGTTTCGCTTAAGATTTCAGCAGACAGAATAAAGATGTCTGAAGACGTCGAAAGTTACTCTAATTTGACACGATCTAAGGACCATAATCCCTCAAAAAATATTACTGCTTTTTAACACTTCGATCTCATCAAAATCAATATAAATTTTAAAGTTTTTATTTTGTGTATCCGCAGTTTATGTCATAGAATTAATTTTTCCATTAGCTGAGATTGAGGTAATGTGTTTTGAACATTTTAAAGTTTCTTTTTTAGAACAGAAATGTGAAAAATTAATAATTTTTTGTCCGATTTTAAAATCGCAGTGACACTACCCTTATGTTTAAACATAATCACAACGTGTTGTATATTTCTCAAACGAGAAATGATTAGATTTTATTTCTCATAAATACACAGGTTGTTCAATTTGAAATAATGAATATGTTTGGAAATCAACATATTATATTTTGTGGAATTAACAAAACGTTTTAATAAAGTAAAACCTATCCGCAAAAACCCTATCTTTACATCCTTTTTAACTGTTCCGTACGGAACACTTATAAGATGAGTTCGGTGTCTGTCTGTCTGTCTGTCTGTCTGTCTGTGTGTCACACCCGATTTTCTCCGAAACTATTTGTCATAGAAAGTTAAAATTTGGTAATAATATAGGAATTGATGGCCTCATTAGAGCTGTGTAGTTTTGAAAGTTAAATTTTAACTTAAGGGGTTAGTTTTGGGGGGTGAAATCGGAAGTGAATAAAAATTTTTTTTTACTAGGTCATCGAGTGTGGTGTCAAATGAAAGCTTGTGAAAACACGAGTAAAAAACATATATATATATATATATATATATATATATATATATATATATATATATATATATATATATATAATGTAATACTTGGGCTCACTTTTCTTTGTATTATTTTTAAAAAATCGCGAAAAATAGCTGTCCCCCCATTCTGGAATATTCTCCACGGGGTGTAGATTGAACGAAAATTATCACGAGTGTATTACCTTTAATAGTTTATTTGGTATATAAAAAAAAAACAAAAATTTCAAGGTCATCGGTATTCAGTAAAGATTGGAAACAAACTTTGTTGAAAACTCCTTTGGGGTGTGTTTTGTGAACTCACTGATCATTTTATACCACCGTAACAATTTTTTTTATTTTAAAAGCAATCAACGTACGGAACACTGATTGTGCAAGTTCAACTTGCACTTGACCGGTTATTTCATAATGAATTTGTCTCAGATCGAAATGAGTCAATAGTACGAACTTTTATAGTATTTTAACAATTCAGGACTAATTTAAAATTGAGCAGGAAATATGACAATTTAACTTTCTTTTGTGTAGTACTTTCCGACTTAAATCTATAAAAAAAAGTATTTACTTTGAAAATTTAAAGTTGAATAAGAGGATTCTCTAAACATGGGTATGATTCAGACCCCAAGTGTCAAAAATTGACATCGAATTTTATATACAAGTGCTACTCACTGAAATATCAGATAAAATTTTTTCAATATTGTTACTTTGTCCCTGTTTTTCTAAGAGAATTTAAAACTTTGATTCCTTCATTTTTAAAATGATTTATATGTATGTAAAAAATACTTCACAGTTATTAAAATTTTTGACTAAAGAAGTCCCCGTCACACATAGTTATATGAAAATATGTTGAAGAAAATAATAATAGTAATAACAGACCAGGCATAATATTGACAAATAAAAGGAATAAATACATCTTTCTGACTGACATAGCCATTACCAACGATCACAACATGACAGAAAGATATTACGAAAAAATATTGCTATTAAAATGAAAAGTGAAACACGTGAGATAACAATAATGATCCGTCGCATAGTGTGATAAAGTGTCATTTTTTTGGACAAAAATCTGTTGACAGTCGGCATTTTCTCCGAACGAACGGGAAAATACTCGTAAAATATTGTACTTTAAGATAATACTGAGGTGAAGAAGGTTAAAATTAACATAACCTATGAAAAATTTCCTAGAATAGACATATTTGTGATTATGAAAAAAGATATATGAACAAAACAACTAAAACAACATACCTTTATGTTAACAGATAAATTTCAGTAAAATATTTAAGAAAAAAAACAACTAAAACAATATACCTTTATGTTAACAGATAAATTTCAATAAAATATTTCAGAAAAAAAAAGTTTTGAAAGTTTTAATATGAAATAATCTAAACGTTTAATGATATACAGAACATGTGTAGATGTATAATTTATACAGATATAGAACATTTTTAGATGTAGAATTTATACATCTTAAAATGTTCTGTATATCACTAAACGTTTAGATTATTTAATAATAAACTTTCAAAACTTTTTTTCTGAAATATTTTATTGAAATTTTTCTGTTAACATAAAGGTATATTGTTTTAGTTATTTTGTTCATAACCCTTTTTTTATAATCACGAATATGTGCATTCTACGGAATTTTTTATAGGTTATGTTAATTCTAACTTTCTTTGCCGCAGTACTACTAATCTTAAAGTACAATATTTTATGAGTATTTTCCCGTTTGATTTATTTAAATCGGAGAAAATGCCGACTGTCAACAGATTTTTGTCCAAAAAATGGCAGTTTTTCTCACACTGGGCATCATCACAAAACTTAATTCAGTAATAGGAATGTTTCATAGACATTTTACGAATACAAAATCTATCAGAAATTTGACACCTGTATTCCGTTCATTGTCCTTTGATATTTTCCGTCTTATTTGTTTTCCTAAAGAAGATTCAAAAAAGGGAGCCTCCCTTGAGCTATGAAGATATCTAAAATAAACATAAAATGAACGGAAATTCATAAACAGTTACTACTTTGATATTTGCAAACTCCTCATCAGTGGGTAAGTAGATTTAAGGGACGATAGGGCATATATATATATATATATATATATATATATATATATATATATATATATATATATATATATATATTAGAGTGACCGGATCTCATAGAGGGGGAAAAAAAATGTCGGAATCTTGTTCGTCTGGACCCCACAAAACGATTCCCCTTTCCAGATATTGAGATAGCCGAAATTTGAGCTCGATTAAACGACGTTAACCCGTGCTGCTCGTCGCTCAAAGTTTGGAAAAATCCAAATTTTTGGCCAAAAAGCTGACATATGGAGCCATAACTCCAGAACGGTAAATAATAGAAACACGCTTAATATCTCAAAAGAAAGCTAATGTTGTTCTTCAAAATTTATATTCTATACATAATTGTTGTTATTTTAAGTCAAACCGAGTTACAACAGCCTTTAGCCCCAAAAACGTGACCTGGTACCACTAGAAGCATACTTCGTATATTTTGTTATTAAGTGATAAATTTTGCTTTTTTTTGGTATATTTTTGAGTTTAAAGTAGAAATATAATAAAAAAACAAGTAATACTGATAAGTCTAATGATATTTTTTATTTTAAAATATAAAAATTAGGTATATAATACATACAAAACAGACACAGACGTAGTACCTACATGAGTTGATAATTTTACATAGTTATCTAATCTATTCTAGAGCTTTTGTTAAAGTAGTTTTTGAAACGTCAGGATATAATGCTCGGCATTTACTTACAACTTGCAGGACATATTGCTTTTGGTCTTCATCGTTTGTCAGAAGGTCGTTAAAGTCGGTTATTAATTTAACACCACGCTCAGCTATATCATTAACTACTTTTAATGTTTTGACAATTTTCAATCCTTCTTGGAAGTCATTATTTTGAGACCAGGTGTTTGGATGTTGTCTTAGGAAATCTGTTTTTATATTAAATTGGTCAAAGAATGTAAACGTTTCTTTGGTAAGTAAATTTACCAATCCTCCATCAACTACCTCTTTTAAGTTTTCTTTCCTAACTTTTGGATTTACAACCCTAGCGTGCTGTGATGGTTCATCTGTGCTACTGAGCAATTTATTAGCCATTAACAACTTTTCATCGTCTGTAATGGTGGGATCAAAAAACGATAATCCCACCAACTTTGCATTCAAATACCACAAATGGTTCGAAAATTTGGTCAGGGCTATTTCTGCAATGTTGTTGTCACATTGTTTGTAGTCTAACAGACTCTTCAAAATACCTAAATCTTGCTTTGGTGCAAGATGAGCTTTTGGAGCATTGAACCAAGCTTTACAATAAATTTTAACTAGGAAAACAGAAATGGCACGCACAGAACTTTCTTCTTCTTCTTAAATTGACGACGACGAAAAAAATGAAGCATTACCTAGCGTGATGAATGGCTCCTGGAGTTCTAAAACCCACAACATTGCCGTCTAGTGATCCAACAAATACGAGAACCAACTGCAATAGCTCCTTGTAGTCATCTCTGGGGTGGCTCTCAGTTAATTTGGTCTCGAATTCAGCAGTAACATTTGCAATTACTTCTGGAGTTAGCTGCTTTTGTATTAGATTGTCACTGATACCTGTGTCGAATTTTCCTTTGTCTATCTTGGGCCACGCAGTGAGGAATCTCTTGAAAATGTCTGGATGAGGTCCAGTGGTTGATCCCATTTTTGTGTCGAATACGCCTCTTAACAGAATTTTCCAAGATATGGTGACGGCAAGCTAGGTATAACAATTCTCTTCCTAACATTTGCTCCAATATGACGCATGCTCCTTTGAGTCTTCCCGTGTTGGATGCTGTAGTGTCGAAGCACATCGCCTTGACGGTGTTGAGAAGACCCCATTCATGTAGGCATTTATATACGGCTACGGCTTGCTCCTCTCCAGAGCTGTTTGCTGTTACAGGAACTCAAAGCAAATAGCTATAGCTATTCGCTCACATTGTTCATTTTTTAAAACACCCGGTAAAAGTTTACCGTCCCAATGGACAACCACGAGCTCTTTTTCAGGAATGTTTACTTTATCAAAATTTTTTTTATTATATTGTTCTCTGAACATTTGCCTTCTATCATGTAATAAAGTTTTCGAGACTTTGTACTCAAGAGGATCAAGGTTTAGTGCTTCTAGAGTAGCTATTAAAATTCTCGTGGCATTTCTGTCGGATACCTTACATCGATCTAATAAAATGGACATTTTCATGTTTAAAATCTCTTTAACACCCCTTGCAAATGAAACTTTCATCCTCTTGCTCTCAGATGGTCCTGGATCTTCTGCAGCTTCTTCAGGGATGTCCATTTCCTCCAAGCTCTCAAGTTCCTGGTAGATGCTGTCCTCTTCAGTGTCTTAAAATATCTTCACTAGATAATTGTTCGATCTAACCAGCTCAAAGGCACTTTAGAAACTAAACTGAATAAATAAAAGGTCGGTTGTACGCTGAAGTAAAATCACCATCTCTAAAATAGAAATTAGATTCACCCTCCTTTTTACCTGTCAAACGGGTCTTTCTTTGGTAAACTAGTCAGGTAATCCCCATATAATAAAAGATTAAATTTGAACAAAAGGCTCTTTATGTTTGAAAATTGAGTTCCAAAATACTTTTTAACAAAAAAGTGTTAATTCCGAGACACGTTATGTAAAAACTCGTAAAATTCTTAGAATACTCCCAAACTGGCTCCTACTGGTACCAGGTCAGGTTTTTGGGGCTAAAGGCTGTTGTAACTCGGTTTGACTTAAAATAACAACAATTATGTATAGAATATAAATTTTGAAGAACAACATTAGCTTTCTTTTGAGATATTAAGCGTGTTTCTAGTCTTTACCGTTCTGGAGTTATGGCTCCATATCCAGCTTTTTGGCCAAAAATTTGGATTTTTTCAAACTTTGAGCGACGAGCGGCACGGGTTAACGTCGTTTAATCGAGCTCAAATTTCGGCTATCTCAATATCTGGAAAGAGGAATCGTTTTGTGGGGTCCAGACGAACAAAATTCCGACATCGATTTTTTGCGGTCACCCTAATATATATACAAAGGGCGTTTCTTGAAGAAAGAAAGATAACACTAATGTCAATTTATACAGAGGAAAGGGACAAACGACCAACCGAGAGTAAAACCTCTTGATGAAAAAAAACCTCCCGCCTTGAAACTCTCAAAGCCTAGACCCCTCCTAACACAGTAAATTAAAAATAGATGACCAGGGGGGGCGAGATTTTTACAAAAAAGAAACTCTACCTACAGTGGCACTCTGTAGGTAGGGAACTGAACACTCAATTGGGGGCTGGGAGGTGATAATTTTTCACAAAAGAGAACCCCCATAAAAAAAAAATCCATCTCTAAGGGGTGTATTTTCTACATCTGTAGGGACAGAGGATACACGCCCACGAAATCGATAAATAATAATTTATGAACAGCGTTGAAAATTTAAAATCTTTGAAAGAGCCACAATTTGGGAAATCGTAGATTCGTTAAAAATGCCAGGACAGAGGACTTTTAAAACAAAAATTCCAAAAAAAAAATCTAAAAATTTCAATTTGAGAATTTTTTAACCAAATTTTCCCAAAAACAGGATTTTCCATTTCTTTCAGAATGTTTTGTTTTAAAACTTATAACTAACCCTACTAAACTGATAAACTAGGTACAAGGATGGCGTCAACCAATGGAGCAATACATTATTAATTGTAATTATGCGATGAGGGTGCCACGAGTATTGTCACGACTATTCCCAACTTCTCTCCCAGTGTCTCCCATATCCTTCCGCCCCCTCTGACTCCCACCCCGTCTCTATTCTCCCGTATGCATTAGCACGTGGAATTTCCAAGAAGACTTCCCGTGCAAGGGAAATCACTCTCGCCTGCTGGACCCTTCGGCCACAAGGTTACTGTTACTTTTTCCGCCATACTTGACGTTTTTTTTATTTTTATGTTGAACCATCAACGAGATTCCAAGAAACACAACAGTCTGGTTTGGTCTCTCCAAAGGTATTCTTGGATAACTTGGTGTTTCCGTTGCTCGTTGAGAGTTGAACCACGTATTTTGTTCGTTCCAGATGATGACTGTCTAGCAGAGAGAGGAAAATCCACTCCTTGAAACGTTACTTCTGATTCATTTCCTTCAAGTTGACATCGAACACCAGGTTCAACTTCCAAAGAGCACCTATTTGCCCAAAAAAGTCCTTGCCGAGAAACTAAATCACACTGTCATTTCTGTCAATCGAAATCTACCGGCTGTGTAACGTAAAGGTACAGAGAAAAGAGAAAAACAGCAAGTAGTGGAATACCCTGGAAGCGAACTTTTAAGGTTCGCTTTACTGATTCAGAAGAGAATTTATGCAAAGATTGGAACTGGTATTTTGCGGATTAAGGAACCAGACAGGAGTACGACAAACCCTATGTCAGGATGGCCGAAAAATCAAGCAGACAATAGACAGGGCGACTTTCGTCTAAGAGAAGTCGACTTAGAATAGGGTCAAAGATGGGAGGGAGGGCGAATGGTGACAGAAGAGAACGGGGAATTCTGGGGAAGAAGTTGGGTGGGATGAGGATGTATGATAGTAATAGGCGTGGGATCCTGATGCGTGATTCACATAGAAGTAAAACGCCCGACTCATGGTTACAAAAAAAGTTGTTTAATAGTTGACGCTATACATATTTTTAATTTGTCAGTTTGGTAGGTAAAATTCTAAGTTTTAAAATATAGAATGCTGAAAAACGTAGTTTTTGAGAAATTTAACATTTTCATTTTTAAGGTTTTTAGGAAACTTTTTTTAATTTTTATTTTAAAAGAACTGATTGCAGTCTGTCTTCTATTGACAGCTCCAAACGACCATTCTCGACACGTCGACGATTTTTTTAAGAAGGTCTTGTTCAAATATTTTACTCTGGCTGTATCTAGGCAAAAATCAATATTCTTCGATAAAATTTGACTCAAGCCAAGAGAAGGCACATGCAAATTTCTTTAAAATAGGAGACGTTGATCGTAAAAGTATGTCGAATTGGAATGATCCATATATAAATCAGTTCAGTCTCGTACTGTTGCAAAATGTTGGACAAATTCGTTTTATATAGTGTTATCGGATTTATTTTTTCAGACATGAAAGCTGTGCATATTTTTTTGGTGCATAAAAATATAATTTTATATTTTAAACGCCCTCTGTACGTAAATTAAATAGTTCTCGAGATAGTAACATTTGATAAGCTATGACATCTCAATGATGTATGTTATTCAAAACTATTAATTATTTTACTGGATTTGATCGGGTGTTGACTTTTAGGTAGAGTTAATCTAAGCTAAAACATGATAAATCTAAGAAAATGTCACACAGTAGCAATATTTCTGAAACCATTTAGTTTAGGTAAAAACAAATTATCCTTTTACTTTTACTTAGCAACGAACTTAGCAATAATAAAAACTGCATATATGACCAGTTAATGGAAAGGAAATATATTTAAAATTAAAGTTGTCATTTCTTCATTTTCCGGTTGTCTTTTATTTTTTTGGACTTCTTGATAGCTCAGGTAAAACCTTAAAACTTCTAGATTTGTTATTTATAGCGTCTATTACCAGGAAAATTGAAAGAATCAAAGGAAAGTTTGAATTCACTTATTAATTGCTATCAAAAATCCTTAAAAGATAAAAAATTTACTTAATGTTTAAAATGCGTTTGTCTATTGAGTATTATCTTATAACATAATAATTGGGAACGACGGACAAATTCATTTTTCAAAAAAGAATAACTCGTTTGTTATTTTATAGATATTTTGTAATAAGGGATGAAAAGTTTAAATTCTAAAAGTTTGTATTTTTTTTTCAGATGATCCAAGAAAGTAGCAATGCCATTTTGTTAATTTCCACCACCTATGAAGAAGATTCTGGAGTATTTACTTGTCGTGCCACCTCATCAGCAGGCTCCGTTGAGCAATCCGCAAAACTAATCGTCAAAAGTAAGAAATAAATTACAAGCTGTGTTTTAGTTTTCTTTTGTACAAATATTTTGAAGGGGGTGCTGTTTTTAATTTTTACCCTCCAGTATTGATTTCAAAAGTGACATATCTTTTAAAAGATAAAATCTACGTCTTAGTAGCTTGGTTTATCATCATCTTTACATATTATGAACAATATTTCTTACCAAACTTGGGACGAAATATGTGGTAAAGGAAACAGATCTATTTCAACTTTGTACAAATTTTTGACTGAGTAAAATAAAATAAATTTCACTTTTTGCCACAATCACGATATTTTTTATTGTTAATTGTAAATGATAATTATTTAGCGATTATTATTTTACTCGCCTGTAGTAATTGCTAGTTTTAGCTTTTCTTGGTGCCTCTTTTTTAACAATTAGTTCCGTGATCACTGGATAAAGAAAATATAAAAACAGCTCTTTCCAACTTATTTCAAAAAAATGATAGGTTTTTGGTGGTGGAATACCTTTGTAAAAAATTATGTTAAGGTTCCAAGTGATTTAGAATATTTAGGATTGATTTAAAGCTTTTGGCACTAAACAATGCTAAATGGCTTTATTATTATTTATTTATATGTATATTATTAAATTATTATTGCATAATTTTGTTTAATAAACCGCTATTGTTTAAAAATATTCTGCGTTTCTAGTTAACAAGTTCTGATCTTACCCAATTTTTGAGATAATATATGACTATGATTTTTTTTTTTTATAAAGTCATATGTTTTTGCCACTTTGTGAGTAATTATATTAAAATAAATATTTATTTTATTATAACACAAAAATGGCCCAATTTATTAGGCATACAAATTCTAATTTTCGTGATGGCAGTTACCAGTAACGTAACGTAATCCAATCAATCGAACGTAATCGAATTTAAATAGAATTGAAGATTAAATTATATATAGCAGTTCCGTATGTTTAGTATGTTAGATAAATTCAGCGACAAATACTGATTTTGCGACAGAAATGTAAAAGTACAGATAGCATCCATACGATTTTTTTACGTCGAGATTATCACTCAAAAGTTTTCACTCATTTCTATTTAAACAACTTGACACTTAAACTATTATTCCAAAGGTACTAATGAGTCAATAAGAATCTACTGGGTGTCCCATGAATATCTACCATATTTTTAAACAGATAATTTTGAGTTGCACACAACAATATGTTACTAAATTTACTCAGATTTATTAAAATATAATGAACTAGAGGACTAACATTTAAATTAATTTAATTGTTGTGTACTTGAGTATTTATGAATATAACTATATGGACGTAAAAAACATAACGTTAAATTGTAACAAATTTAACGTTATGTTTTTTACGTCCATATAGTTATATTCACTTAACAGGAAATACTACTGAATTCATGTTAATTGTTTAGTCAGTTTCCTTCAAAAAATAAATATATTACCTCTTCGCTACTTGAAATATTGCTTGATGAGTCCATATGTTGAACATAGAATTTGAGGTAGAAACAAAAGTTTTAAGCTCATCGTTTATAAATGAGTCAATTAAGAATCTCAAAGAAAAATAGATGGTTTGAACAAGTAGATAAATTAGCGACAAATTTCAAAAGTTCATAAACTATAAAATGTCGGAAAACATATTTTCTGACAAGACTCAAATGTACGAAACTTTGCCAACGCCATAGAAAATATGGCTACAGAAAGACAAAGGAGTGAAACAAAACGTCACCGAGAAACGAAGCTAGCTGACTACCGCCGGATCGTTAAAATATGACTCGTCACGTTTCTCAGTACACGTACATGTAGAAGTTGTATTATATAAAAGAATAAAAAACAAGGCGAGGAATATTTTAACGATCCGGTAGCAGCCAGCCGGCTTCGTTTGGCAGCGACATTTTGTTTTACGTGCTTGTTTTTCTGTGGCGATAGATATAAATTTTGTGTCGGTGCTAATGTCTCACCGCTCACTGACTAACTTAATTAAATTTTAAAATTTTAAGGAGCCCAACTGAATTTTGTTTCATTTACAATATATTGTTAAAACTGTTTACTTTTTAGGAAAAGTGTTTCCTATTTGTATAAAAAAGAGTTCCTTTATGAACTAATTATGACAGTTTTAAGCGGTAAGGCCACTCTAGGTCCCAGGAAATTTTTTTCAAGAGTATAATAAAAGCAGTCGAAAATTTATTTGAAGTACAAATATTTAAGTGTACAAAAATGTTTTTTGACGATAAGGCATCTTTTATGCAAGACCTGAAACAGACGAAACGATTCCTGCCATATATTTCAACGTAGAACAAAAAATCAAAAAATTTTCATTAATATATGTGAAAAACTAGTGGATAACGTACGAATTTTGCAATAAATTATATATTTTGCTTTTTTATAAACAATTTTTCGTGAAATTTTTGGGTGAAAAATGAACATATTTTTTCAAATGTGTGCACCACTTTTCGAAAATCGATATTTTCAAATTTCCGTACACTAGTTTTTGACATATATTAATGAAATATTTTTAGTTTCTAGTTCTAAGTTGAAATCTACGGGAGCAATCGTTTGGCCACTTATAGGCCTCGCATAAAATGTGCGTTGTCGACTTGGATTCTGAAGCGGGGCCATTTTAAATTAAAAAGATAAAAAAAAAATATCTTTATACACTTAAATATTTGTTTAATAAAGTACTTCAAATAAATTTTCGACTGTTTTTTTATTATAATCTTGAAGAAAATTCCCGAAATTAGCCTTTTTTCCTGGGATCTGGAGTGGCCTTACCCCTTAATGGGATTTGTTTAACCTTCTGTTTTAGCTGTCTTGGAACAGTACAGTATAGAGAAATTTACAAATATTATCGTTATCGTTATTTATACTCGAATACATATAGGCATCCAATAAAAATAACTGGTAATGTGAGTAATCACTATTAATATAGAATGTTTGACGAGTATATTTTATAGGTAAAGTAATTTAATTGAAGATTGATAACCAGCCAAAATCATAAAACTTTAATCATTTTTAAATATAATAAAAACATTATTTATCATTTAAATAACAGATCCTAATCTTCAAATAATAATGTTTTTTTCATTTACCACAAACATCACAGTAGAAAACTAGGATGGTAAACAAACAATGATTAATTTTTTGGCACTAACCACAGCCAAATTTTCATTTAGTGATTAATTGTTGGCTGTAAAACATTTCAAAACTTGTTACGTAAATTTGAAAAAATATATTTTTTCGCATCTAACATATTTTCGGTCGTTCTTTACTTTAAACTCGCATTTTATATTACCAGATAATATTTTAACCATTCAGTTTGGTGGTTTAAAAAAAACTTAATTTTAAATATTAATTTTTTTCGGTGTTTTTTTTTATAAACTATCTCTCTATAAAACATACATCCCAAAATTTGTTTCATGAAATATACATACATAATTTTTCCTCAGTTACTTCGTTCTATATATTTCATTCATCAAAATCAAAATAACGATAATGTTTGGTACAATAACATATTATTTAGTTTAACGATACTTTACTGATTGGTATTTAATTCGCTGTTTATTATTTTACTTAAAGAGGTCAAATAATAAGCCACTAAATATATATAAAAAAAAACGAACCTTGAACAAAATATGGAAATATCTTATATTTTGCATTTTAAGTATAGAATTAATAGAAAACAATATAGTAGCAAGAAAATAAAGATTTTTCAAAGTTACAAATGATTTAAATTTCAAATTAAAGCAGTTCTCAGTCTTCTTAAATATCTTATTATATATATATAATAAGATGTTATTTTTAAATGAAAAAAGGACCGGCCAAGTGTAAATAGTTTTCCGTGCGGTGATTGCTTTTAAAATAAATTATTACGGAGGTATAAAAGATCAATGACTTCACAAAACCCACCCTAAATGACTTTTCAATAAAGTTTATTTCCGATCTTTGTTGAAAACTGATGACCTTGAAATTAATTTTTTTAAATACCAGATAAATGATCAAAGGTAATGTACTCTTCATAATTTCCGTTCAGTCTACACCTCATGGAGAATATTCTACAATTTCTTCAAAATTTTTGATCAGTACTTTTCGAGATAGGGTGGGTGGACAGGGCTTTTTAGCCAATTTTTTAAAAAAGAATACAAAGAAAACTGTGCGCAAGCCTTATATACATTTTTAAACTTGTATTTTCACAAGATTTCATTTAACACCCCACTCGATGACCTTAGAAAAAAAATTTTTTTTCACTTCCGATTTCACTCTCCAAAACTAACCTCTTAAGACTGCACGCTCTGATTGGCCATCAATTCCTATATTTGTGACAGATTTCCACTTTCTATCTCAAACAGTTTTAGAAAAAATCAGGTGTGACAGAAGAACAGACAGACAGACGGACAGACATGGAAAATAAAGCCTTTTGAAAGTTACAAATGATACAACATTCAAATTATAATAGTTTAATATTTTTAAATTATTATTATTAAAAATTGTGTATATAATATATATGTATATATATGTATATGTATATATATATATATATATATATATATGTATATATATATATATATATATATATATATATATATATATATATATATATATAAGCTTGTAAAAGGTTGATTATATTAATAACCGAGTTAATTATCTTCTATTGTTTCTATGTTACATGTTGTTTCTATTGTTTCTATCTCACATATTCAGTTGTTTCTGATATATGGATTCTGCATAGGCATAGTATAGTAAAGAGTCAAAAGATTCCAGTTACTGGTTGCTTTGCTAAGATAGTACTGGGTTTTCCAGTAAACGTTCTTTGCATACTGCATTTAGACGTCCGATACATAATAAAATATTTATTTAATATAACAATGAATTTAACAGTACATTTCATGCAAAGTAAAAATTCCAAATATCCAGCTGTTTTGAACCAGTAATCCAGTTTCATAATAAACTTTAACTTTAAAGCGTCACAACAGAACACACGTTTTACATATGTAGTTTAAAGTATACAATTCGAAAGGTTTTCGAACTAGTCTTGCATGACTTTTTAAAATCTGCATAAACTTGGTGCCTGTGACTAAGTCAAAGGAGACGGCATTATAGTAATCAGTTTAGGGTAAATTAAAAAGATTAAAATTGGTTGCAGAGTTAAAAGTAACAGCTAGATTAAATTGATTGATATACATGAGTATAGAAAAAGGAGATATGCAAGTGTTAACAAAATTGAAATAAAATTGAGCATAGGAATGTTTTTTCCAATGTGACGTGATTTGTTCAGGCATCAAATATTATGATACAATTTTAAGACAAAGGCAAGGACTAAAAAAGTAAAATATATGATATTTATATTCCACGGTGTACTAGTGAATAGATAAAACATTTCTGTTTCGAGAAGTGTTATTTCGCAAACGACTAAAACTGCTGCAACATCACCTCTTTCCGGATATCATGCGTACAAAACTTTATGTACATCCGTGTAAATTAGCATGTAAAAATCAATAAATAATTATTTATTTCTCAGAATTTGAATAATGAATATGAAATCACTTACGGAGTCTGGCGTGCTGCCTAGCAAAGTCTTATAGAAAATTGTCTTTTCCTCGCTAATCCAGAGAATACTATTTTCAGAGCAAAAAATTGTTGAAAAAAGTAATAATATTGCTAAGTAGTATTCAATGGGGAGAAGTATCTTTAAGCAGAAATTTTTTGAAATCTGAATAAAAAATAATTAATTTTTAATTCACTGTAACTAGACTCTCGCACCACATAATTACAAATAAATAATTGATCATTACCAAATCACCTGCTTTAAAACACAGGTTTATAATGCCAAAAATGTATCTAAAATGTATATAAAACATTAATCAAACTGTTTTACGTTCATATGTTAAATTTAAATTAACGGTTAAATTAAAAATAAATTGTTAACGTTCTGTCTTACAATTCTTAACTCTGTATTGAAATTAACCAGACCGTATAATCCAGACCTTAAAAAACCATTATTTTAAGATTTCATGTTCCTGAGGTATATTCTCAGGCAAAACTCTAAATAACTTTCACATCTGGTGTGGTGTCGTGCGCACAGGATAACTATTTTAAAACTTTGCGTATATTACGTTACTATCTATATTTGGCGGGGTCAATTCTTAAGATAATTTTCAAAATAACCGTGTGCAAAGCAGAAATGCATTCAGATGCCTAGTTATTCTTTATTAGGAGCTATATATATATATATATATATATATATATATATATATATATATATATATATATATATATATATATATATATATATATATATATATATAAAGGTAAAATAAAACTCATCAAGATTGATATCAACCTGATCTACTATTACAAAAAATATATATAATTTGTTGAAATAACATGAAATAAAACATCTTATAATAGAAGTGTCAAGTTTTTATTGGTCATAACAAAAATTACTATTAAGTCTATCGTAGCTTAGCCCTACTCCTACGAAATAAAATTTTGGAGTAATTCCAAAAAAAGCTACACAAATAAATCAATCCTTACATTAGTCACAATTATTGATTAAAAAATATGCTACAACCAATGAGTCAACTTGCTTGAAGTGGTTTGTTTACAATACTAAGAATGAAATTATAATAATATTTATATAAAAGATTAGGTAGCACTTGGAACTTTTAACATTTTTTTTTACAAAATATATGGTCTAGCCTGTTCAAAAAGAGCCACATAAGATTTTGGTTCTGTTTCTTTTTATCTTTAGAGAAACTAATTTTATGTTGAAATTGTGTAGTTTCTTCTTTTGGATTTTATTGTCATTATATATATATATATATATATATATATATATATATATATATATATATATATATATATATATATATATATATTTGCACACAAAAACCAAATTTTATGTGGCTAGTTTAAGGGCCTACAATATAATAGTAAAACGTACAATTTATATCACAAGGTACCAGTTTCCATAAAATTGCGGACACTAAAAATTATCTGCACGTTCACTAAAAACTTTGCACTAAAGCCTGCTGGCAAAAAAAAAAAACACTTTTCACACATAAATTATTACACACGTACATACTTCGGTTACCGTTTAAAAAATAATGAAACGTATTTTCTTTGGTTACTCACATACTATATTACCTAGAGGTGGGGTATGACGTCATCGTACAGTAAATGCTGAAAAACTGAAAACTATGCGTGTGTTCAGTCACCTAAAGAATGATTCAACGACGACAGAAATAGATACTATGAAATATCATCTTAAAATAGAATTTTAAACTCCTTTGGTTATAAAATAAAGATAAGTAATATGCTGTTAGATGGAAGTAAATTGAAGGTTAAAATTAGACTTTTCTTGGTGGGGTACTTGGCGGGAAATATTGGAAGCGGAATACTAAAACAAACGCGTTTATTTTTTTGATTGTTTTATGTATTTCTAAGATTTATATTTTTATCTTGAACAGAATACATCGACTTATTTTGCATTGGATTATTTTACTTTTAAAATTTTTTTTAAAAGAAAGCTTTCGAGAGTATATGATAAGATACGATAGGAACAAGCTTTGCTATGTTATGATTATTTCCCAACTGATTAGAAATTCGTTTACTAGCAACTTCTTGAATTAGATTTTTTTTTTGTTGGAAGTTAACCTAGATTAAATCATTAAATATCGTTATTTTCATAGGAAAAATATGCAAACATTATAGAGCAAATTTCGAAATAAAGGGGTTATTATAATATAAAAATATAACTTCATTATTTTTTAAAAAAATTCTATTTTTCATTTAGTTAGAAAAAATTAATTCAGTAAATAATAGGCAGGGATATAAAAAATATCAGTGTTAGATAAAAATTAAAACACGTTACATTCTATTTTATTTAAAATTATTGGATTGACATCGCCCCTTTTAATTTTATATCACTATACTTTTTACAACAACTAAAGGCATAATTTAATGAATCAAATAAATAACGACGAAAAAAAAAATTAGTAAAAGCTGATAAAAATAATAATGCTATCCACATTTTTTTAGTTCAAATTAAAATCCTATTTGCTTGAATATGCGTTCCTTTTTAATGGAAAATAAGGAAAATGATCTTTGACTAAAATTCGGTCTCCAATAATACCTATACGTTCATAAAATAATCTACAATTCAAATTCTAATTATTTTAAGCATGAATTGATCATTCCTCAATTTGAAGTTTTTCGATAATCGTTATATACTTTGATAATATTTTACAGTTAAATTTAGAATGCTTTAAAAATGAATAGGCCTGGAGAACAGATTCAGATCGACAACTGAGTAGTATAACCCGGTTTAATTATCTTTAAAACAAGGGGGATTAAAACATATTAATCGGAGGAGCACTTTTGGATTTAATATTTTGGGGCATGCTTAAAGATTTCTTTTTTGGTTCGACTGGTTATACAGAAAAGCGATTAGAAAACCAAAAAGATGTTATGACTTCGTCAGTTATTTAAAAAAAACATCAAACCACTGTTTTTCTAATTATCGTTCTTATGCACGTAACATCATATCGAATACCTTGTGTATCTTTCTATTCTTAAACTAACTAATGAAAGTCTTAGTTTATCAAACAAACATTATTTTCTATAAGGATTTAGATTATTCGCCGCGGAATATTTCTTCTTTATTTTATATATTTTGTTAGCATCTAGGATATGTAACTACGCTTTCCGTCTTTAGGCCGCCATTATCTGGAAGACAAATATGAAATAATAAAACTAACTTACCAACAATCGAAATACCTGATTTCTGATTTGAAAACTTCATTCGGGCACGGCTTCACATCGAAATTATTTTCAGCAGATACTTGAATTTAAAAAATCCAGTCTCAAACTTCATTCAGTTATTTCTAAAAAATAAATTGTTCCATATAAAATACACTTGCAGAGAGGATGACAATCTCATTCATCACCGCTTATACCTAGATGTACCGTTAAACTTAGGGAATATTTAGCTTGGGAACCTCTCAAAAAGATCAAAATTCCAGCTCTAAATAAAAACTTGTAGAGAGTTAATAAAATAGTTTTACTCCATGCGTAAAAAATCTGTCGTTTGCGCCTCAAAAAACGATGCTCCAGCGGCTTTTAACTCATCAAATGAGAACAATTTATTCTTTGAGGTTTTTCTTCTGATGTTTGAACAAGAGGTCGCAGTTATAAGGTGAATTGAGAGCTTTTGGTAAAGGCCTAAACTGTACGAGTCTTGTAGATCTTAAAATTATTGTGCAACAGCAAAATTTTGATCTGGCAAAAATTCGAACGTTTTTCTCTAATGGCCTGTTTCAAGTTTTAAATCGTCTTTCTATACATAAACTTTCCAGGAGACTACCAAGTATTTGCCTTCGTTTGAGGGGAAGAGCCATTATGAACCTATTGCATCGACTCCTATTACGTACGAAGAGAAAACATCTTAAGTGAAAATTAGCGAAAAATAACTTTGGCCGTTCTCTAGAGCCGGCAAACGCTCCTCCCCATGGTATAATGAGTTTGGGAACCTTTTTACCCCAAAATCTGGAGTTATCTTGAATTGAGTCTCGACTCCATCGAAACTGTTTAGACCTAAAGTTTTCTTGGAAGATCATTGCTGTAGACGTAGGACATTCTTACTGAATAATTCTTGATCCATTTTCCTCTCTAGTGGGAAACTTTATCATTTCGCGATACTCCAAATTACTTTTACTTATTTTTCGGAAAAAATTATAAAAACTCGCATCATCTTCACGACCAGGTAGATTACTTAAAAAAAGACCATTTTGTATCATATTGAATAATACGTAATCTGCAATAACCAGAATACGCTATTTGAATAAACACGAATGCAAAATCTCTAGAATCGGAGGAAAAACATATAGTGTATTGTCCTTGTCATCCCGAAGCAGAGTTGATAAATACTTGATTTAAATTTAGCTAGATATATGTATGTATATATGACGAGATAGACGTACATAGAACCCTACTAAATCCCTATGGGGCATGAGGCTAGGTCAGATTCGCTGAATTTTGATATATTTAATATGGTTAATGAGTTTCGAGTTACTAATTGCCAAAATTAAATTTTTCAAAATTTCATAAATTTTTATGATTATTGTTTGTAGTAGAAGTAAAAGGTTTTTAAAAATGATCTCAAAATCAGAATTAGAATTTACAGGGTAGGCTAAATAGGGTCTTCAACAAATTTTCTATCTAGGCTAATAAGATTTTGTATAATCTATAAAAGAAGTTTTTAAAATTCCTTTTATGTCTTGGACATGTTTTTCAAAAAACCTATTTCATATTTTATACATTGCCCTCAAGACAAAGCATGTCAAAGCTTTCATTTGTGTCGAAAATGATTTCAGCTCGCATATATATATATATATATATATATATATATATATATATATATATATATATATATATATATATATATATATAAATTTATCAGTATATGTGTCTGAGGCATCGCCATAGAAGGCGCATAGGCCCTACCTACTTCTAAGGGTTTAGAAGGTAGCGGAACGTTAAACGTAGGATTCATTTATTGGAGGTTCTTTTTTGTAAAAAATCTCCCCCTCCCTCGTCATTGATTTATAAACTGGCAATAAATTTCCACTGCATAAGGGGTTACATAGCTGTGTATATATGCACGTTATCTAGGTTTCAAATATACTGGTCTAAACAAGGTCAACGTAAACTTTTCGTTTAAGATAAAAAAATTTTTGAAAAATGTTTTTAAGACATAAAAGGAATATTAAACACCAATAACCTAACTTCTTGTACAGAATATTCACAATCCTATTAGCCTAAGTGCAAAGTTTGCGTTGGACTGTCCTGTAAATTCTAATTCTGATTTTGAAATCATTCTTTAACAACCTTTACCTGTAACATCAATAATTATTAAAATTTTGTGAAATATTGATTGGTAGATTTAAAATTGAATTTATGGCAACCAGTGTCACGAAAACTAGGCACAATTAATAATTGATATATACCACCTCATAGTGCAGTAAAAAAAGCATTTAAAATTGCACAGACTAAATACAGCAATATTATGATTTTATCCTCTCTAGGGTATTATCAGGAGTACCTATTGTCCTGAGTTCTGGACCTCGAAAAACTTGTGCCCTTTTGTTTATAAACAATTAAAGTTTTCAAAACGCGTTTTCTGAGCTTAAAATGTGAATAACTCCGGTTATATAAGTCGGATCGAGACGAAAAAAAACCAAACTCTTCATAATACGTTTTCCAACAAATCCCCGTTAGTTTTAATTCGCTCAAGTGCAGTACAAAATTGAAAAAGCGGGCAAAAAACTGTTTTTGTTTTTTCATTTTATTTTACAGGTCGACTAAGTGAATCGATCGGCTTGAAACTTTCAGAAAATATTTTCTTTTGTTATAGCAAAATTACCCTGAAATTTTGGTACAAAAATATTGCACTCAGTAGGCACAATTGAATTGCCTGCCATTTTATGCCATTTGGTCCAAAATGGATCTTTTTTTTTCAAAATTCATGTCTCGACGTCAGCTTTCCGATGCTATTAAAAAGAAATCTTTTTTGAGTCATTTTAACCGTTTTTTTTTTTACATTGGTTTATTAATCAAATAACAAGAAATGCGTTTTCTCGGTCATTTGAAACACACATAAAGATAGAGATTCTCGTGATTCTAAATTTAAAAACCGGTCAAGTGCAAGTTAAACTTGCGCAATTAGTGTTCCGTACGTTGATTGCTTTTAAAATAAAAAAATTTTGTTACAGAGGTATAAAATGATCAGTGACTTCACAAAATACACCCCAAATGAGTTTTCAACAAAGTTTGTTTCCAATCTTTACTGAAATCTGGTGACCTTGAAATTTTTGTTTTTTTATATATTACCATATAAATTATTAAAGGTAATGCACTCGTGATAATTTTCGTTCAATCTACACCCCGTGGAGAATATTCCAGAATTTTTTCGAAATTTTTTTGATAAGTATTTTTCGAGATAAGGCCCGGGACAGCGATTTTTCGCGAATTTTTAAAAATAATACAAAGAAAAGTGCGCGCAAGTATAATATTATATATATATTTTTTACTCGTGTTTTCACAAGCTTTCATTTGACACCACACTCGATGACCTAGTAAAAAAATTTTTTTTTTCACTTTCGACTTCACCCCCCAAAACTAACCCCTTAAGTCAAAATTTAATTCTCAAAACTACATGCTCTGATGAGGCCATCAATTCCTATATTATTACCAAATTTCACCTTTCTATGTCAAATAGTTTCGGAGAAAATCGGTGTGTGACAGACAGACAGACAGACAGACAGACACCGAAGTGATCTTATAAGTGTTCCGTACGGAACACTAAAAAGAAAATCATTTGTGTTAACATTTTTTTTTTTCAAAATGACCGAAAAAAGGCAATTGTTATTTGATTAATAAAAAAAAACTGTTAAAATGACACCAAAAAATCGAAACCTAAATTTTGAAAAAAAAAAAATCCATTTTGGACCAAATGGCATAAAATGGCGGGCAATTCAAATTTTAAATAACAAATTCAATTGTGCCCACTGGGTTCAATAATTTTGTACCAAAATTTCAGGGTATTTTTGCTATAATAAAAGAAATATTTTCTGGAAGTTTCAAGCAGATCTTTTCTCTTAGTCGGCCTGTACAATAAAATGAAAAAAAAAAAGTTATTTGCCGGTTTTTTCAATTTTGTAGCTTATGTACGCACTTCAGTGACTTAAAACTAACAAGGATTTGTTTGAAATTTCATTACGAAGAGTTTGGCTTTTTTTGTCTCGATTCGAGTTATATAACTGGAGTTATTCACATTTTAAGCTCAAAAAACGCGTTTTGAACACTTCAGTTGTTTATAAACAGAAGAGCACAAGTTTTTCGAGGTCCAAAACTCAGGTGATACCCCAGAGAGGATAAAATCATAATATTACTATATCTAAACTATGCCTGTCTCATCATTATTTTGACCTTTTTTTACTGCACTATCATATCAAAATTCATCAAGTGACATAAACTACGTCGTATCAATTCAGCCAATCTGACCAGGATCCATTTTCCAAATGGATTTGGCAGGGTTCTGTATATGTCTATTTCGGCATGTACACATATATACTTCTGGCTAAACCTGAAAAAATTAAATATTAATTAATTCTGCATCAAGATTATATGATAAAGAGTACAACGATACCGGTTTTTCTCTAGAGTATAAAAATTTTGTATTCTTGCTTATCCAAATAGCCTATTCTGGTTATTGCTGATTACATATTGTTAAAATGCAATGCAAAATTTTTGAAAATTTGTGAGAGTAATTTGGAGCACCGTGAAGTGTTAAAGTTTTTAACTAGAGAGGGAAATGAACCAAAAGTTATTCACAAAAGAATGTCCTAGGTCTAGAACAATGAGCGCCATCTTATTATTTCCAAGTAAACTTTTGGTGTAAACAGTTTCGATGGGGCGAGACTCAATTCAAGATGACCTCAGATTAGGAGAGCTAGTTGAGGCAAGAACTGAGGGAACCATCACCACACCAAACACTTTATTTTTTTCCTCGCAGTGCGTTTCACTAAATATGTTAGCTTCATCAGGAGCGATCATTGACTAGCCAATCATCGCTCCTGATGATACTAACATGGTTGGCGAAACGTCAAGTGCAAGAATGTGTTTGTTATAGTGGTGATAACGATTCTGTAGTTATAATAGTATTATGAAAATTTCTCCTGATTTTGGAATGGGATAATGGGCAAATGTTAGGCACAATTACTTACAATCGGACATATAACAAATTAAAACTGACGAGGAAGGGGGTTCGAGAAGTTGCTTCATATATGCTGCCATCAGGATCACGAATGAAGCTGGAGTATCCGAAATAACAGTTTTTAAGATGACATGGGTATAAAAAAGTTTTTTGAACGATAGATTCCCGAGCTTCTTTTACCAGGGCAGAAACTGGGGAGAAGTATTTGCCCTTTCTAGAGAAATAAGAGTTATTTTTCGCTAACTTCCACCTCACAAGAAGCGGCAGTTGATGCAATGAGTTCATAAGGGCTATTCTCCTCCAAAAAAGGCAAAAAAATCGTCTGCTGGAAAGTTCATGGCGACCATTGTTTGAAACATATATACATATAGATATAGATATATATATATATATATATATATATATATATATATATATATATATATATATATATATAAATATAAATAGAAGAGGAAGGGCTTACTGGTAACACCCAATAGAGGGTTCAACTTAAGAATAGCCTTTAGAATTACAGAGTGAACAAAATGGTCTTAATGTTCTTAGTAACTGTAGTTTTATTCTGATATTGAGCTTTCGACTCCAAATCGTACATCATCTTCAGGACCTGGAAGTTACAGAAAGAACTCTCATCAGTCAGAGCACCCCCTGAAGGAATATGCCGTACTTTAAAAATAAGAGAAGTAGGAGACTCTATCATAATTTTTAATTTTCTTAAAGAAGAGAGTTATTAAAATAAATATTTAGAGTTGGCTCTCTGTTGAACGAGAACTCGATCTATATCAGTTGAGAGAAAGGAAGTGTTGACACATGATTTTAAACAATAATTAATGCAGAACATATTCTTATACACATAAATTCACACCATCAAACACAAGGTTGTTTATTGAACTGTTAAAATAAAAGCGAATCATACTTGGAAATTAACTTTGATATTTTAATAATTTCCAAGTATGATTCTCTTTAATTTTAACAATTAAATAAACAACCTTGTGTTTGATGTGAATTTATGTCTATAAGAATAAGTTCTGTATTAATTATTGGTTAAAATCATGTGCCAACACTTCCTTTTCCTAAACTGATATAGATCGAGTTCTCGTTCAACAGAGACCCACCGGAAATATTCAGTAAGTATTCTAATAACTCTGTTCTTCAAGAAAATTAAAAATAAGAAGAGTAGGGTCTTTAAAGTACGACATATTCCTTCAGGGGGTGCTCTGATTGATGAGAGTTCGTTCTGTATCGTCCAGGTCCTGAAGACGATGTACGATTTGGGATCGAACGCTCGATATTAGAAAAAACTACAGTTACTAAGAACTTTAAGACTCTGTAATCCTAAGGGCTTTCCCTAAGTTAAATCCCCTCTTGGTTATATATATATATATATATATATATATATATATATATATATATATATATATATATATATATATATATGTAGTCGCTCCTTATAATAAGGATCACGTATTGTTTATATGAGGATGAGATACAAATTATTTTTAAAAAATACTATATTCTTTCGCTTAAATAGTGTAGTATAATTCATTTGTAAGGTTCTAGAGTAGCTTTTTTGGAATACCATTACAAAAAATTTTCCATCAAAATTGTGCTTGTGACGTGGAAGTCTAAAACAAAGAAAATTATTTTATCACCAAAAACCTATACCCTAGTTCTCAATGCTCAATCGGCCTGCTGAAGCCAACATTCAGATCGGCCTATACACATTCGGTACGCAGCCGTCAAAATGAGGGTGAGGGCTAGGTGTAAATATTATTATTATTATTTTTTAAATAAATGAAAATATGAAATTATGGATTATTATAAAGGTAAGTCCTAAGTAACCTAATCCAACATTTTAGGACGGCCAGGAACATTTCGCAAAACTCAGTTAACTGGTGTTCCGTCTCAGCAAGATAGCAGCATCGTCACCAAACAACATGGTGAATCGGAACCCGGAAGCGGTGGAAAAACTACTAATTTATTTACACCTGGTTCTAAAGGACGTAAAATTATGGAACCCATGGAAGTACCAGTAGGGGATGAAAGTTTACCTTGGAGACAAGTCGGAAAGATTAAACCAGGGCAAGTAGCCTTTCGGGAAGCTATGGATGACCAAGTTAAACCAACACAGGCTCAACCTTGGACTCAAGAGCAGATAGTTTTAAAGCCATCTAAAATTATACGTAAGGAGCCCGTTGAAGAAAAAATTGAGGAAATTCAACTAAAACCAAGTAAACCTATACAAAAGAATATTCCTCAAGTCACATTGGAAGATATCGAGTTAAAAGCAATTGTACCAAAAACTTATACTGATAACCAATTGACCAATGAAACACAAGTTGAGCCCCTCCCCTTACAGTCAAAAGATTGGCGTAAACCACCTCGGCCACAACTAACAAAACAACAGCTTATAGAAACCGAGAATACTACTCTTCTTGGTCTTGAGGAATCAACTAAAGAACAAGTAACAAAAGTTCCAAAAGAAGCTACAGTAAAAGATTGGAGGAAACCTAAACAATCTGATATTGAAACTACTTCTGAAGTAACTGATACCACAAAACAAGAAACAAAAGAAACAGAAGCAATGCTTAAACGAAAATCTTGGCGTCAACAATTAGTAAAACAAGATTCAGTAGAAATTGATATTGAAACAGTTATAAGCAAACAAGCCCAACAAGTAGTTAAAAAACCTGCAATGCCTAAACCTCAGCAAGCTAAAATACTTCCTTGGACTGAAGAAAAAATCAATCTTAAACCGGCACCTAAAGATCAAATTGCTAAAGTAAAAGAAGTTCCAAAAGAAAAACTTGAAGAAGTTGTTCTTAAAGCAGTTACATTAGAAGAAATCCAAGCTCTAAAACAAGCAAAATTAGAGTATTCAAGACAACCGGGAGAACCTATTCCTTGGACAGAAGAAGAAATTGATCTAAAACCCACACCACAAGAAAAAAAAAGAAATTCCTAGAGAAAAACTTGAAGAAGTGTATCTTAAACCTGTACAATTGCCGGACCTGCAAGAGCTGAAATTAACTCCTTTGAGAATTCCAGGGGCCCCTATACCTTGGAATGAAGAAGAAATAAATCTTAAACCAACGTTGCCAGAAAAGAAAGAAATACCGAAAGAAACTTTAGAAGAAATAGTTCTTAAACCAGTTAGCAAACTATCCGAAGCAAAGGAAGGTGATATTAAATCTCAAGTGGTAGAAAGAAAGCCCGGCGAACCTATTCCATGGACGGAAGAAGATATTAATCTTAAGCCAACTCTTCCTGAAAGAAAGGAAATTCCTAAAGAACATATACCAGAAGTATCTCTTAAGCCTGCGGTCACAGTTCCCAATGTAAGGGATGAAGACCATAAGTCCATTTTAACTGAAATAAAACCTGGAGAAGCAGTGCCGTGGACTAAAGAAGAAATTACTCTTAAAAGGGCTGCTATAGAGAAAAAGGAAATACCAAGAGAACAACTACCTGAAGTTACTTTTAAACCCACTCAACAAGAGAATATTGACCAAGAAAAGTACAAAGCAACTCAAATGGAAAAGGACGTTACAACAATGCAGACGATCATGAAGGCCTCAGCACAGCATATTGAAGATGAAACTTTACTAAAAATTCAAGAGCATACCAGTGAACTCGTCGAAACCAAATTAAAGACTAAAACATGGGAGAGAGGTATAAAAGCGGAAGAAAAAGTGCCTTTACAGCACGTTGAAGATAATGCAACTTTAGAAGTAAAAGAAAAAGTTGAAGAACAAGATCAGCAGATCTTGAAAGCCAAATCTTGGCAACGTGGCAAGACATTTGAACAAAAAGACAAGCAAATTGATGGTGCAAAGAAACAGGAACCTATTCCATGGAATAAACAAGATATTTCTTTAAAGAAAACTGCTATTGAGAGAAAAGAACTAACTAAACATACTCTTGAACAAGTAGAGTTCAAACCTTCTAAGACCCCATTAAAACATGTCGAAGATGAATCATTTATTGATATCAAGGAAACTGAAGATTTTACTAAAAAAAACAAATTACCAGTTAAGGAACAAGAACCAGAAGAACAATCTTTTGAAAAGCTTCCACTTCAACACACTGAAGATACCACTTCATTTAACATTAAGCAAACAGAACAAGTGAAAGAAGAAAAGAAACTTGAAACAAAATCTTGGCATAGGGGCTCGAAAGTAGAAAAGAAGCAACAAGAGATTGCGTCTGTTCAGCATGTTGAGGATAAAGTTATAACTACTATTCAACAAAAAGAAGAACTTAAACCAGAAACCAAGCTAGAAGTACGAGATTGGAGAACAGGCAAAAAACTAAAGGAGGAACAACAACAAAAACCGGCACCAATTCAGCATGTAGAGGATGAAACATTGCTTCATATTCAACAAAAAGACGAAGCAGCACTTGAAGCAAGAGATTGGCGAAAGCACAAAAAACCACAAGAAGAAAAGACACAAGAAATTACACCACAGGAAGCAAAATTACCTGAAGAAATTAAACAAAAATTAGAGCCCAAACCAAAATTACCCACTAAAAAAGAAGAAGCAGTGCCATGGAATGAGCAGCCAATAATTCTAAAATCAACACCTAGAAACGAAAAACGAGCTGTTGAAAAAGAGCCTGAACAGGTTGCATTGAAACCGACAAAACCAAAACCACAGGTTTATGAAGACAAAGAAGCTGCTAAGCAAACTGAAGCAGAACAACAAGAGAAGTCTGAAACTGTTCTTCCAATTTCACATTTGTCCAAAGAATTACAAGAAGTTGCTATGATAGAACTTCCTGAAGAAATTCGTGAAACAACAGTAATTGATAAAGGTGTTGAAAAGAAAACGATTACCAATAAAAGAACATTTAAGAAAAGGATAGGCCCTGTAGAGGAAACAACAAATATTGTTACTATAGGAGAAGTTGGAAAACTACCACAGACAACGGTAACAGTAAAAAAAGAAATATTAACTGAAGAAGTTAGTGAGCAACCAGTGTATATCGTAGAAGAATTGCCAATAGAAGTTCATGAAACTACAGTGATTGACCAAGGTATTCCGAAGAAGAAGGTTGAAAAGAAACGCATTATTCACACCAGGAAAGGCGACAAGAAAGAAATAACTGAAATAGTAACTACTGAAAAAGAAGGTGAAAAATTAAAAACTGAAATTATAATAAAAGAGCAACCGATTACTAAGAATGAACCAGTTCGGCCTGAATATATTGTGGATGAACTACCGGTTGAATATCAAGAAACAGTTAGAATAGATGAGGGTGCTGTTAAAAAAGAAGTAATTAAAAAGCGTACGTTACAAAAAATTAAAGATGGTAAACAGGAAACTACACATATTTTAACTATAGAAGAGCAAGGTAAAAAACCTCAGCATAGAGTAAATGTTGAAGAGCACGTGGTACCTAAAAATGAAATATTTGAAACACCGTTATTCACTGTAAAAGAAAAGCCTGTAGAAATTTCTGAAACTACTGTGATTGAAAATGGTAGAACTAAAAAGAAAACAATTGAAAAAAGAGTGATAGAGAAGAAAGCCGGTGATAAAAAGCAAATTACTGAAATTGTTACTATAGAGCAAGAAAATGACAAACCTGAAACAATTGTCACTGTAAAGGAAGAACAAATTATTAAAAAGAAAGAAGGAATACAAATAATTCCAGAAAAGAACGAAAATGTACCTTGGACTGAACAGGTTAAATTAAAACGTGCTAAACCAGAAAAGAGAGAATTACCCTCAGAGTCATTTGAAGATGTACAGCTTCGACCCTTTAGAAAAGAAAGTATACCAGAAAGAAAGCAGGTTATTGAGGAGTTACCAGAACAAATTCAAGTTTCAACTATTATCGATCATGGAGTTGTGCAAGAAAAGATCACGAAAAAACGAATTATTAAGAAACGTGAGGAAGGAAAAGAAAAAACAACAGAAATTATTACAGTCGAGGAGAAAGGTCAAATACCACAGATTTCTGTGGTAGAAGAGGAAAAACCAATTGTAGAAGAAACATTACAACAACCTATATATGTTGTGGAAGAACTTCCTGAACAAGTTCATGAAACAGTAGTTATTGATCATGGAATTCAAAAGAAAAAAGTTGAAAAGAAACGAACAGTAAGGACTAGAAAAGGTAATAGGCAGGAAGTAACTGAAATTGTTACCACCGAGTTAGAAGGAAAGAAACCCGAGGTTACAGTTACTGTTCGGGATGAGGAAATTACGGAGGAGAAGATGCAGCAACAACCCGAGTATACAGTGGAAGAACTTCCAGTGCAAATTCATGAAACAGTCATTGTCGACAAAGGCGTAGCTCATAGGAAAGTAGAAAAGAAGCGTACTTTGAAAAAGGAAAAAGATGGCAAGGAACAAACTATTGAGATTTTAACTGTCGAAGAGGAAGGATTAAAGCCCCAAACAACTGTGGTAGTTCATGAAGAAGTTAAACCCATCGAGAAAGATGCCGCCAAACCAGTGACGAAAGAACTATCTGAGGAACAAATAACTATAATGGAGGAAGAAAGTCCTAACAAAAAAGTGTTGAAAAAGCGTGTTTTAAGAAAGCGTAAAGGTAGCAAAGATGAAACTACTGAAATCGTTACTCTTAAAGAAGAGGGTAAAGAACCTATGATAACTGTAAACGTAAAAACTGAAAATAGAGCTGAAGATAAGAAACACGTAGAATTAAAAGAAGAGCTTCCATGGACTGAGCAAATTCAATTGAAACCTACTCCAAAGCAAAAGAAAGATTTGGCAGATGAAAAACAAGAGGTAGTACAACTAAAACCTGTCAAAAAAGATCAAAAAGAAAAACAAATTGTAGTTCAGGAATTGCCAGAACAAATTTACGAAACGACTGTTATTGATAAGGGAGTCCCCATAAAACAAGTCACTAAAAAGAGAATGATTAAAAAGCGCAAAGGTAGCAAAGAGGAAACAACTCAAATTGTAACAATAGAAGAGGAAGGTAAAATTCCTCAAACTACAGTTATAATTGGCGAGGAGGAAATTTCTGAGCCTCAAGAACTATTTTATGTTGTTGAAGAACTACCGGAAAAAGTAACAGAAACTACAGTTATTGAACAAGGAATTCCAAAGACAAAAGTACAAAAAAAGAAAATTATTAAAACAAGGAAAGGGAATAAACAAGAAATCACAGAGATTGTTACAACAGAAGAGCAAGGAAAGGAGCCTGAGACGATTGTTACTGTAGAAGAAGTTCAAGCACCCATTGATGACCTTTTAGAGCAGCCTGAATTTGTAGTTGAAGAACTACCAACTGAAATCAAAGAAACTGTCGTATTTGAACAGGGAATTCCAAAGAAAAAGGTGGAAAAAAAACGGACCCTTAAAAAAATGGTAGGTGGAAAAGAAAAAACTACTGAAATCATATTTATTCAAGAAGAAGGTAAAACACCTAAAACTACTGTAGAATTTAAAGAAGAAATTATTCCATCAGATACAAGTATTCAGAAAGCAGTAGTCGAAGAGTTACCTGAGGAAGTTCAAGAAATATCTACGATAGACCAAGGTGTTGTAAAAAAGAAATTGCTTAAAAGACGTATTATTAAAAAGAGACTAGGTGATAAAGATGAAACCACAGAAATTGTTACACTTGAGGAGGAAGGGAAGAAGCCAGAAACTACAGTTACAGTTAAAGAAGAAATTCTACCAGAAAGAAAGTCCAAGAGAACACCGATACCAATACAAAAAGAACAAAAATCCTGGATGGATGAAATACAGCTTAAAAGAACACCAAAACAAAAGAAACCAGATACCCAAAATATCGAGGATATACAACTTAAACCTGTTAAAGGAGACAGAATACCTACTGAAGAAAAACCACTGATTATTGAAGAATTTCCAGAAGAAATTCAGCAGATTACAATAACTGATAAAGGACTTACTAAAAAACAAGTTAAAAAGAAGAGAGTCATTAAAAAAAGAAGAGGTAGCAAAGAGGAGACTACTCAAATTGTAACAATAGAAGAAGACGGAAAAGTTCCACAAACTACAGTAATGGTTGATACACAGCCAATATCTGAAGACACTGTGGAACAACCAATATACCTGGTAGAAGAGCTTCCCGAGCAAATTCTCGAAACTACAGTTATAGATGAGGGTGTTCAGAAAAAGCAAGTGGAGAAAAAACGGATTATTAAAACACGGAAAGGCAATAAACAAGAAATAACTGAAATTGTTACTATCGAACAAGAAGGAAGGGAACCTAAGACAGAAATTACTATCCAAGAAATTGAAGCACATATTGATGAATCTCCACTACAACCAGAATTTATCGTAGAAGAGCTTCCAATACAAATTCGAGAAACTATCGTGATCGACGGAGGAGTTCCTAGGCGAAAAATAGAAAAGAAACGCACCATTAAAAAGAAGAAAGATGGAAAAGAACAAACAACTGAGATTGTAACAGTCGAAAAAGAAGGATTGAAACCTGAAACAAAGATCGTGGTGTATGAAGAAGCTAAGCCGTTTGACGAAGAAACTGAAAAAACAATAATTGAGGAGTTTCCAGAAGATGTCCAAGAGACTACAGTAGTAGATAAAGGTGTTATTAAAAAGCAGGTGTTAAAGAAACGCGTTATAAAAAAGCGAAAGGGCAGTAAGGATGAAAAAACTGAAATAGTTACTCTTGAAGAAGAAGGCAAAGAACCTAAAGTTACAGTTAAAGTAATTGACGAAGTACCAGAAAAAATATCTTTAAAGAAAAAGCCTGTTTTAGAAAAAGAGGAAGGTCCAGAATCTGAAGCAGCACAACTTAAGAAGGTTACAAAAACCAGGAAGCATATCACTGAAGGGTTAGAGGAGGTCAGGTTGCAACCCATACCAAAAGAAGAAATTATTGAAGAACTACCCGAGCACATAATAGAGACTACCATTATTGATAAAGGACTCACCAAGAAACAAGTAATTAAAAAGAGGACAATCAAGAAAAGACGTGGTAGCAAAGAAGAAACTACACAAATTGTAACAGTGGAAGAAGAAGGTAGAATCCCACAAACCACTGTGGTAGTCGAAGAAGCCGAACTACCCAAAGATCTCCCCCAACAACCAATATATGCTGTAGAAGAGCTTCCAGAGCAAATATTTGAAACCACAGTCATTGAGGAAGGTATACCTAAGAAGAAAATACAGAAGAAAAGAGTTATTAAAACTAGGAAGGGAGACAAACAAGAAATTACTGAAATAATTTCTACCGAACAAGAGGGAAAGAGACCTGAAACTACAGTAACAACGGAAGAAATAGAAGCACCAAAAGAAGAAATATCGGAAAAACCAGAGTACTTAGTTGAAGAGTTACCTCTGCAGATTCAAGAAACAGTTGTATTTGAACAAGGTGTTCCAAAGAAAAAAGTACAGAAAAAGAGAACAATTAAAAAGGTGAAAGACGGTAAGGAACAAATAACTCAAATAGTTACTTTGGAAGAAGAAGGTAAGGAGCCAAAAACTACTGTAGTTATAGAAGAAGAAGCTACTCCACTGAGAGAAGAATTTGAAAAGCCGGAAATTGAGGAACTTCCGCAAGAAATTAAGGAAACTATCATTACTGACGAAGGAGTAATTAAAAAGAAAGTACTCAAAAAGAGGGTCATTAAAAAGAGAAAGGGTAGTAAAGATGAAAAAACTGAAATAGTTACTATTGAAGAAGAAGGAAAAGAACCTGAAATTACAGTTACAGTAATTGAAGAAGAGGTACCAGAAGATACCATTTCAAAGAAAAAGCATGTTTCAAAAGAAAAAGACGAAGGTTGGAAACATGAACAAGTACAACTTAAGAAAGTTACAAAAACAAAGAAACCTGTCACTGAAAAGTCAGAGGAGGTTCAATTGAAACCAATTCCTCAAGAAGAAATTATTGAAGAACTACCCGAGCACATAACAGAGACTACCATTATTGATAAAGGACTCACCAAGAAGCAAGTAACTAAAAAGCGGACAATCAAGAAAAGACGTGGTAGCAAAGAAGAAACTACACAAATTGTAACAGTTGAAGAAGAAGGTAAAATCCCACAAACCACTGTTGTAGTCGAAGAAGATGAACTACCCAAAGATCTACCATATCAACCAATATATATTGTAGAAGAGCTTCCAGAGCAAATATTTGAAACCACAGTCATTGAGGAAGGTACACCTAAGAAGAAAATACAGAAGAAAAGAGTTATTAAAACTAGGAAGGGGGACAAACAAGAAATTACTGAAATAGTTACTACCGAACAAGAGGGAAAGAGACCTGAAACTACAGTCACAATGGAAGAAATAGAAGCACCGAAAGAAGAAATATCGGAAAAACCAGAGTACTTAGTTGAAGAATTACCTTTACAGATTCAAGAAACAGTTGTAGTTGAACAAGGTGTTCCAAAGAAAACAATACAGAAAAAGAGAACAATTAAAAAGGTGAAAGACGGTAAGGAACAAATAACTCAAATAGTTACTTTGGAAGAAGAAGGTAAGGAGCCAAAAAACTACTGTAGTTATAGAAGAAGAAGCTACTCCACTCAGAGAAGAATTTGAAAAGCCGGAAATTGAGGAACTTCCGCAAGAAATTAAGGAAACTACCATTACTGACGACGGAGTAATTAAAAAGAAAGTACTCAAAAAGAGGGTAATTAAAAAGAGAAAGGGTAGTAAAGATGAAAAAACTGAAATAGTGACTATTGAAGAAGAAGGAAAAGAACCTGAAATTACAGTTACAGTAATTGAGGAAGAGGTACCAGAACATACTATTTCAAAGAAAAAGCATGTTTCAAAAGAAAAAGACGAGGGTTGGACACATGAACAAGTACAACTTAAGAAAGTTACAAAAACAAAGAAACCTGTCACTCAAAAGTCAGAAGAGATTCAATTGAAACCAATTCCTCAAGAAGAAATTATTGAAGAACTACCCGAGCACATAACAGAAACTACCATTATTGATAAAGGACTCACCAAGAAGCAAGTAACTAAAAAGCGGACAATCAAGAAAAGACGTGGTAGCAAAGAAGAAACTACACAAATTGTAACAGTTGAAGAAGAAGGTAAAATCCCACAAACCACTGTTGTAGTCGAAGAAGCTGAACTACCTAAGGATCTACCACAACAACCAATATATATTGTAGAAGAGCTTCCAGAGCAAATATTTGAAACTACAGTCACTGAGAAAGGTATACCTAAAAAGAAAATACAGAAAAAAAGAGTTATTAAAACTAGGAAGGGAGACAAACAAGAAATTACTGAAATAGTTACCACCGAACAAGAGGGAAAGAAACCTGAAACTACAGTAACAATGGAAGAAATAGAAGCACCAAAAGAAGAAATATCGGAAAAACCAGAGTACTTAGTTGAAGAGTTACCTTTACAGATTCAAGAAACAGTTATATTTGAACAAGGTGTTCCAAAGAAGAAAGTGCAGAAAAAGAGAACAATTAAAAAGGTGAGAGACGGTAAGGAACAAATAACTCAAATAGTTACTTTGGAAGAAGAAGGTAAGGAGCCAAAAACTACTGTAGTTATAGAAGAAGAAGCGACTCCACTCAAAGAAGAATTTGAAAAGCCGGAAATTGAGGAACTTCCGCAAGAGATTAAGGAAACTACTTTTACTGACGAAGGAGTAATTAAAAAGAAAGTACTCAAAAAGAGGGTCATTAAAAAGAGAAAGGGTAGTAAAGATGAAAAAACTGAAATAGTTACTATTGAAGAAGAAGGAAAAGAACCTGAAATTACAGTTACAGTAATTGAAGAAGAGGTACCAGAAGATACTATTTCAAAGAAAAAGCATGTTTCAAAAGAAAAAGACGAAGGTTGGAAACATGAACAAGTACAACTTAAGAAAGTTACAAAAAACAAAGAAACCTGTCACTGAAAAGTCAGAGGAGGTTCAATTGAAACCAATTCCTAAAGAAGAAATTATTGAAGAACTACCCGAGCACATAACAGAGACTACCATTATTGATAAAGGACTCACCAAGAAGCAAGTAACTAAAAAGAGGACAATCAAGAAAAGACGTGGTAGCAAAGAAGAAACTACACAAATTGTAACAGTTGAAGAAGAAGGTAAAATCCCACAAACCACTGTTGTAGTCGAAGAAGCTGAACTACCTAAAGATCTACCACAACAACCAATATATATTGTAGAAGAGCTTCCAGAGCAAATACTTGAAACCACAGTCATTGAGAAAGGTATACCTAAGAAGAAAATACAGAAGAAAAGAGTTATTAAAACTAGGAAGGGAGACAAACAAGAAATTACTGAAATAGTTACCACCGAACAAGAGGGAAAGAAACCTGAAACTACAGTAACAATGGAAGAAATAGAAGCACCAAAAGAAGAAATATCGGAAAAAACCAGAGTACTTAGTTGAAGAATTACCTTTACAGATTCAAGAAACAGTTATATTTGAACAAGGTGTTCCAAAGAAGAAAGTGCAGAAAAAGAGAACAATTAAAAAGGTGAAAGACGGTAAGGAACAAATAACTCAAATAGTTACTTTGGAAGAAGAAGGTAAGGAGCCAAAAACCACTGTAGTTATAGAAGAAGAAACTACTCCACTCAAAGAAGAATTTGAAAAGCCGGAAATTGAGGAACTTCCGCAAGAGATTAAGGAAACTACTTTTACTGACGAAGGAGTAATTAAAAAGAAAGTACTCAAAAAGAGGGTAATTAAAAAGAGAAAGGGTAGTAAAGATGAAAAAACTGAAATAGTTACTATTGAAGAAGAAGGAAAACAACCTGAAATTACAGTTACAGTAATTGAAGAAAAGATACCAGAAGATACTATTTCAAAGAAAAAGCATGTTTCAAAAGAAAAAGACGAAGGTTGGAAACATGAACAAGTACAACTTAAGAAAGTTACAAAAACAAAGAAACCTGTCACTGAAAAGTCAGAGGAGGTTCAATTGAAACCAATTCCTAAAGAAGAAATTATTGAAGAACTACCTGAGCACATAACAGAGACTACCATTATTGATAAAGGACTCACCAAGAAGCAAGTAACTAAAAAGAGGACAATCAAGAAAAGACGTGGTAGCAAAGAAGAAACTACACAAATTGTAACAGTTGAAGAAGAAGGTAAAATCCCACAAACCACTGTTGTAGTCGAAGAAGCTGAACTACCTAAAGATCTATCACAACAACCAATATATATTGTAGAAGAGCTTCCAGAGCAAATACTTGAAACCACAGTCATTGAGAAAGGTATACCTAAGAAGAAAATACAGAAGAAAAGAGTTATTAAAACTAGGAAGGGAGACAAACAAGAAATTACTGAAATAGTTACCACCGAACAAGAGGGAAAGAAACCTGAAACTACAGTAACAATGGAAGAAATAGAAGCACCAAAAGAAGAAATATCGGAAAAACCAGAGTACATAGTTGAAGAGTTACCTTTACAGATTCAAGAAACAGTTATATTTGAACAAGGTGTTCCAAAGAAGAAAGTGCAGAAAAAGAGAACAATTAAAAAGGTGAGAGACGGTAAGGAACAAATAACTCAAATAGTTACTTTGGAAGAAGAAGGTAAGGAGCCAAAAACTACTGTAGTTATAGAAGAAGAAACTACTCCACTCAAAGAAGAATTTGAAAAGCCGGAAATTGAGGAACTTCCGCAAGAAATTAAGGAAACTACTTTTACTGACGAAGGAGTAATTAAAAAGAAAGTACTCAAAAAGAGGGTCATTAAAAAGAGAAAGGGTAGTAAAGATGAAAAAACTGAAATAGTTACTATTGAAGAAGAAGGAAAAGAACCTGAAATTACAGTTACAGTAATCGAAGAAGAGGTACCAGAAGATACTATTTCAAAGAAAAAGCATGTTTCAAAAGAAAAAGACGAAGGTTGGAAACATGAACAAGTACAACTTAAGAAAGTTACAAAAACAAAGAAACCTGTCACTGAAAAGTCAGAGGAGGTTCAATTGAAACCAATTCCTAAAGAAGAAATTATTGAAGAACTACCCGAGCACATAACAGAGACTACCATTATTGATAAAGGACTCACCAAGAAGCAAGTAACTAAAAAGAGGACAATCAAGAAAAGACGTGGTAGCAAAGAAGAAACTACACAAATTGTAACAGTTGAAGAAGAAGGTAAAATCCCACAAACCACTGTTGTAGTCGAAGAAGCTGAACTACCTAAAGATCTAACACAACAACCAATATATATTGTAGAAGAGTTTCCAGAGCAAATACTTGAAACCACAGTCATTGAGAAAGGTATACCTAAGAAGAAAATACAGAAGAAAAGAGTTATTAAAACTAGGAAGGGAGACAAACAAGAAATTACTGAAATAGTTACCACCGAACAAGAGGGAAAGAAACCTGAAACTACAGTAACAATGGAAGAAATAGAAGCACCAAAAGAGGAAATATCGGAAAAACCAGAGTTCTTAGTTGAAGAGTTACCTTTACAGATTCAAGAAACAGTTATATTTGAACAAGGTGTTCCAAAGAAGAAAGTGCAGAAAAAGAGAACAATTAAAAAGGTGAAAGACGGTAAGGAACAAATAACTCAAATAGTTACTTTGGAAGAAGAAGGTAAGGAGCCAAAAACTACTGTAGTTATAGAAGAAGAAGCTACTCCACTCAAAGAAGAATTTAAAAAGCCGGAAATTGAAGAACTTCCGCAAGAGATTAAGGAAACTACTTTTACTGACGAAGGAGTAATTAAAAAGAAAGTACTCAAAAAGAGGGTCATTAAAAAGAGAAAGGGTAGTAAAGATGAAAAAACTGAAATAGTTACTATTGAAGAAGAAGGAAAACAACCTGAAATTACAGTTACAGTAATTGAAGAAGAGGTACCAGAAGATACTATTTCAAAGAAAAAGCATGTTCCAAAAGAAAAAGACGAAGGTTGGAAACACGAGCAAGTACAACTTAAGAAAGTTACAAAAACAAAGAAACCTGTCACTGAAAAGTCAGAGGAGGTTCAATTGAAACCAATTCCTCAAGAAGAAATTATTGAAGAACTACCCGAGCACATAACAGAGACTACCATTATTGATAAAGGACTCACCAAGAAGCAAGTAACTAAAAAGAGGACAATCAAGAAAAGACGTGGTAGCAAAGAAGAAACTACACAAATTGTAACAGTTGAAGAAGAAGGTAAAATCCCACAAACCACTGTTGTAGTCGAAGAAGCTGAACTACCTAAAGATCTACCACAAACAACCAATATATATTGTAGAAGAGCTTCCAGAGCAAATACTTGAAACCACAGTCATTGAGAAAGGTATACCAAAGAAGAAAATACAGAAGAAAAGAGTTATTAAAACTAGGAAGGGAGACAAACAAGAAATTACTGAAATAGTTACCACCGAACAAGAGGGAAAGAAACCTGAAACTACAGTAACAATGGAAGAAATAGAAGCACCAAAAGAAGAAATATTGGAAAAACCAGAGTACTTAGTTGAAGAGTTACCTTTACAGATTCAAGAAACAGTTATATTTGAACAAGGTGTTCCAAAGAAGAAAGTGCAGAAAAAGAGAACAATTAAAAAGGTGAAAGACGGTAAGGAACAAATAACTCAAATAGTTACTTTGGAAGAAGAAGGTAAGGAGCCAAAAACTACTGTAGTTATAGAAGAAGAAACTACTCCACTCAAAGAAGAATTTGAAAAGCCGGAAATTGAGGAACTTCCGCAAGAGATTAAGGAAACTACTTTTACTGACGAAGGAGTAATTAAAAAGAAAGTACTCAAAAAGAGGGTCATTAAAAAGAGAAAGGGTAGTAAAGATGAAAAAACTGAAATAGTTACTATTGAAGAAGAAGGAAAAGAACCTGAAATTACAGTTACAGTAATTGAAGAAGAGGTACCAGAAGATACTATTTCAGAGAAAAAGCCTGTTTCAAAAGAAAAAGACGAAGGTTGGAAACATGAACAAGTACAACTTAAGAAAGTTACAAAAACAAAGAAACCTGTCACTGAAAAGTCAGAGGAGGTTCAATTGAAACCAATTCCTAAAGAAGAAATTATTGAAGAACTACCCGAGCACATAACAGAGACTACCATTATCGATAAAGGACTCACCAAGAAGCAAGTAACTAAAAAGAGGACAATCAAGAAAAGACGTGGTAGCAAAGAAGAAACTACACAAATTGTAACAGTTGAAGAAGAAGGTAAAATCCCACAAACCACTGTTGTAGTCGAAGAAGCTGAACTACCTAAAGATCTACCACAACAACCAATATATATTGTAGAAGAGCTTCCAGAGCAAATACTTGAAACCACAGTCATTGAGAAAGGTATACCTAAGAAGAAAATACAGAAGAAAAGAGTTATTAAAACTAGGAAGGGAGACAAACAAGAAATTACTGAAATAGTTACCACCGAACAAGAGGGAAAGAAACCTGAAACTACAGTAACAATGGAAGAAATAGAAGCACCAAAAGAAGAAATATCGGAAAAACCAGAGTACTTAGTTGAAGAATTACCTTTACAGATTCAAGAAACAGTTATATTTGAACAAGGTGTTCCAAAGAAGAAAGTGCAGAAAAAGAGAACAATTAAAAAGGTGAAAGACGGTAAGGAACAAATAACTCAAATAGTTACTTTGGAAGAAGAAGGTAAGGAGCCAAAAACTACTGTAGTTATAGAAGAAGAAGCTACTCCACTCAAAGAAGAATTTGAAAAGCCGGAAATTGAGGAACTTCCGCAAGAGATTAAGGAAACTACTTTTACTGACGAAGGAGTAATTAAAAAGAAAGTACTCAAAAAGAGGGTCATTAAAAAGAGAAAGGGTAGTAAAGATGAAAAAACTGAAATAGTTACTATTGAAGAAGAAGGAAAAGAACCTGAAATTACAGTTACAGTAATTGAAGAAGAGGTACCAGAAGATACTATTTCAAAGAAAAAGCCTGTTTCAAAAGAAAAAGACGAAGGTTGGAAACATGAACAAGTACAACTTAAGAAAGTTACAAAAACAAAGAAACCTGTCACTGAAAAGCCAGAAGAGGTTCAATTGAAACCAATTCCTCAAGAAGAAATTATTGAAGAACTACCAGAGCACATAACAGAGACTACCATTATCGATAAAGGACTCACCAAGAAGCAAGTAACTAAAAAGAGGACAATCAAGAAAAGACGTGGTAGCAAAGAAGAAACTACACAAATTGTAACAGTTGAAGAAGAAGGTAAAATCCCACAAACCACTGTTGTAGTCGAAGAAGTTGAACTACCTAAAGATCTACCAGAACAACCAATATATATTGTAGAAGAGCTTCCAGAGCAAATACTTGAAACCACAGTCATTGAGAAAGGTATACCTAAGAAGAAAATACAGAAGAAAAGAGTTATTAAAACTAGGAAGGGAGACAAACAAGAAATTACTGAAATAGTTACCACCGAACAAGAGGGAAAGAAACCTGAAACTACAGTAACAATGGAAGAAATAGAAGCACCAAAAGAAGAAATATTGGAAAAACCAGAGTACTTAGTTGAAGAGTTACCTTTACAGATTCAAGAAACAGTTATATTTGAACAAGGTGTTCCAAAGAAGAAAGTGCAGAAAAAGAGAACAATTAAAAAGGTGAAAGACGGTAAGGAACAAATAACTCAAATAGTTACTTTGGAAGAAGAAGGTAAGGAGCCAAAAACTACTGTAGTTATAGAAGAAGAAGCTACTTCACTCAAAGAAGAATTTGAAAAGCCGGAAATTGAGGAACTTCCGGTTGAAGTTAAGGAAACTGTCGTTACTGACGAAGGAGTAGTACGTAAGAAACTACTTAAAAGGAGGGTTATTAAAAAGAGAAAAGGTAGTAAAGATGAAACCACAGAAATTGTTACAATTGAAGAAGAAGGTAAAAAGCCCGAAACTACAGTTGTAATTAAAGAAGATGTTTCTGAGGATAGAAAACCTAAAAAATTACTTTCTGAGCAAAAAGAAGACATTCCTTGGACAGAACAAGTGAAACTAAAGCGCACTCCGAAGCCTGAAAAAACATCTCCAGAACAGCAGGATATAATTAAACTCAAACCAGTTTTACATGAAAAGGAAGGACCTGAAGAAGCCTCAGTTACTATTGAGGAATTACCAGAACAGATTCAGGAAACTACAATTATCGATAAAGGCAGTGCTACGAAGAAAATGACAAAGAAACGTGTTATTAAAAAACGAAAAGGAAGCAAAGAGGAAACAACCGAAATATTAACAGTTGAAGAAGAAGGTAAATTGCCAGAGACTACTGTTGTAATAGACGAACAGCAAATATCTCAAGATATTCCAAAGCAACCAATATATGTCGTTGAAGAATTACCAGAGCAAGTATATGAAACGACTCTAGTTGAGGAAGGCATACCTAAAAAGAGGGTTATAAAAAAGAAAATAATAAAGACTCGAAAAGGCGATAAAGAAGAAATTGCAGAAATAGTTACTACACAGAAAGAAGGTGAAAAACCTGAAACAGTAATATCTATTCAGGAACAACCCGCTACGTCAGAGGAAGTCCATCCTGAATATGTCGTAGAAGAATTGCCTTTGCAAATTCAAGAAACTGTTAGAGTTGAAGATGGTGTAAGTAAAACAACGGTTCAGAAAAAGCGAACTTTAAAAAAGAAGAAAAAGGATGGTAAGGAGCAACTTACTGAAATTCTAATCGTTGAAGAAGAGGGAAAACAACCCCAGACTACAGTAACAGTACTTGAAGAAACTATACCACTGGATAAAATTCCAGAAAAGGAACTAATTATTCAAGAAATGCCCGAAGAAATTCAGGAAACAATGGTCTTAGAAGAAGGAGTTCCCAAAAAGAAGGTTCTCAAAAAAAGAGTTATTAAGAAGAGGAAAGGAAGCAAAGACGAAACTACAGAGATTCTTACAATTGAAGAAGAAGGCAAAAAGCCACAATCTACAGTCGTAGTACGAGAAGAGCAACTTCCCATAGATGAGAGGATAAAACCAAAAGAAGTGTCTGAAGATAAACCTAAAATTAAAAATCCACGAAAGTAAAGAAAACTGACGAAATTCTGGTTACTAAAGAAGGTTATCTCTTTGTTCCATCTTTATCAGAAGCAGAAAAAGTTGAACCAAAAGAAATTGTAGATTTATTACAGGTTGAACTCATTAAAAAGACCTTAGTAAGAGACCTTCCTGACCACGTATTTGCAGAAGAGGTGCCTAAATATGTTACGGAAGAATTACCAGAAGAAATTCAAGAAACTACAGTAATTGAAGAAGGAAAGCCTAAGAAAACTATTACTAAAAAACGTGTTATTAAGAAGAGGCGCGGTAGCAAAGAAGAGACAACTAATATTATTACTACCGAAGAAGAAGGTGGTGCTCCTCAGACAACTGTAACTATTGAAGAACAAGATATTTCTAAAGAAGTAAGCCAACAGCCTATTTATATAGTAGAAGAACTTCCTTTACAAATTTTAGAATCTACAGTAATTGATCATGGCGTACGTAAGAAAAAGGTAGAAAAGAAGAGAACAATTAAAACTCAAAAAGGAGATAAACAGGAAATTACAGAGATAGTCACAATCGAGCAAGATGGCCAAAAACCTGAAACCATAGTTACTATTCAGGAAATTGAAGCACCTTTTGAACATACTTCTGAAAAACCTCAGCCAGAAGGTTTGATAGATGAATTGCCTATACAAATTCAAGAAACTATCGTTATAAAAGACGGTATTCCAAAAAGAAAAGTAGAAAAAAAGAGAACTATAAAGAAACGAAAGGATGGCAAAGAAGAGACTACTCATATTGTAACAGTAGAAGAAGAAGGTAAGAGACCTGAAACATCTATTATCACCGAAGAAAAAACATTACAAGACACTATAGAGCAACCATCATACATGGTGGAAGAACTTCCACTTGAAGTTCAAGAAACCACGGTAGTAGAAAAAGGAGTTGAAAAGAAGAAGGTTCTTAAAAAGAGAGTAATCAAAAAAAGACGGGGAAGCAAAGAAGAAAAAATGGAAATAATAACCGTAGAGGAGGAAGGAAAAATACCTGAAATTACTGTTAGTATTGAAGAAGCACCAAAAAAAGAAAAACGTAAAATGAAAAAGAAGGCCAAGCCAGAAAAGGAAGAAGAAATCCCTTGGACTGAACAAGTAAAACTTAAACCATCCAAGAAGGAAGCTAAAGATATTGAAAGAAACAGGTTTTGAGGAGGTACAACTTAAACCACTTGAAATTATACAAAAAGAAGAACCAGTTTATAAGGTTGAGGAACTTCCTGTTGAAATAAAAGAAACTACAATTATTGACCAGGCTGGAGTAGTTAAAAAGAAAATAGTTAAAAAGAGAGTTATCAAAAAACAAAAAGGTGACAAACAGGAAACAACGGAAATAGTTACCACGGAAGAAGAGGGTAAACAACCTGAAACAACTGTGCATATTGAAGAAGAATCACTGCCAAACAAAGAAATACCAATGTATATTGTTGAAGAATTACCTGTACAAACTGAAGAATCCACTTTAATCGAAGATGGTAAACCCAAAAAGAAGTTAACTAAGAAGCGTAAAATCGTAAAAAAAGATGGAGATAAGCGAGAAATAACTGAAATAGTAACTGTAGAAAAGGAAGGTGAGAAACCAGAAACTATAGTAACGATCCAGGAAGAGGTATCTACTCTTGATTCTCATGTAGAAGAACCACAGTACATTGTTGAAGAATTGCCGGTAGTAATACAAGAAACGATTGTTATGGATCAAGGTGTACCTAAAAAGAAAGTAATTAAAAAGCGAAAAATTAGGAAACGTATGGGCGACCAAGAAGAAACTACAGAAATTGTAACAATAGAAGAAGAAGGTAAAAAACCTGAAACAACTGTAACTGTCTTAGAAGTAGTTCCTAAAGAAGAACCATCAAGATCAGTAGTTGAAGAACTTCCAGAAGAAATTCAAGAAACTACTGTAATGGAAGAAGGAAAACCCAAGAAGAAAACCGTAAAGAAGAGAAGAATTAAAAAGAAAGAGGGAGACACAGAGGAAACAACAGAAATTGTCACAGTAGAAGAAGAGGGAAAACAACCGGAAATTAAGGTTTCTGTAATAGTTGAAACAATAACCGAGGTAGAAGATACTATTGTTCTTAAAGTGGATGAAGAAAAACCTAAGAAAACAAAATCATCCCAAGAGATTCTGGTACAAGAAGAAGAGAAACCGCAACACGTAAAGCTTAAACGAGTGCAACGACCTGAAAAGGTGCAAAAGCCAGAAGAAGAACAGTTTGCCTTACCTGAACTGGTGAAACTTAAACCTTTCAGTAAAACAGAAAAACCCGACGAAACAGAGTCTTTAGAAACAGTAACTTTAAAACATGTCGACCAACCTGAATTGCAAGAAGCTATTTTGATCGAGAAAAAGAAACGGCAGAAAAGAATCAAGCCGGAAGAAATAGTTTTGGCCGATATACCTGATGCTGAACGATATGTCCCAGAAATTGCTGAAAAAGTTGAATTTGATGAAAAGCCTAAAGAACAAGATGAAATTCAAACTGCTCCTTGGCGAAGACGACCCAAACCGACACCAGAACAACTTGCCGAAGAAAAACCTGGCCTTAAGATAGGTAAGGGCAAAATTCCTAAAGAAGAAGATCTAAAAGAAGAGGTGAAACTTAAACCTGTTACGAAAACTAAAAAAGATGATATTGAATTGCCTGAAAAATCTGAGCCAATTAAATTTTCTAAAGGTGACTCCTCTTCCAAAGATTTTGAAAAGGAAGAATTTATACCTTCTCCCCAAGAAATAGAAACAACAATTAAACCTGATGATTTAGAAATAATTACACTTAAACCTGACAAAATTTTAGAAGAAAAACATACTCCAGATGAAACTACTCCATGGAGAAGGAAACCCAAGAAGAAAACTGAAGAAATTCCCGAAGTTAAGGAGTGGCCTAGAGGTAAACGGAAACCTTTACCGGAAGAAGCGAAAGAGGACATTAAACTCAAACCCATTGCTAGAGACAAACCGGATGAACCAGAATTTAAGACAATTATGGAAGATATTACACCACAGATTGCATTAGAAGTTACTGAAACAAAATATGATGACAAACTTAATCTAAAACCCTTGGAGAAAAAAGATGAAGAAGAAGTTGAGAAGTTAAAGAAAAAGAAAATTAAGCAAAAGGAAAAACCCGTTGCTGAAAAACCTGAGGATGTTCACCTTAAACCAGTACCTAAAAAAGAATTAACAGAAGAAGATAAACCTGAACTAACACCTATAAAACTTGAAGAGATAAGTGAAGTACCCAACATACCAGAGGTGTCTGAAACGGAAATAACTCTAGTTGAGAAAAAGGTAAAACCTAAAAAAGTTTTAAAACCAAAAGAAGAACACACACAAGAAGAAGATCAAGAAGAGTTTAGAAAAGATATTGATGTTCAAGTAATATCTAAAAAAGTTAAGGTTGACAAGAAACGAACTGTCAAATTTGATGATAGTCAGCCGCTTCCGGAACTTGAAATAATTTCCCAAAAACGCACAACTGAAGTTACAGATAAAATACCAGATGAGCAACTAACTGAACATACAGGTTTTCATGAAGAAACAAGTATTAAAACATCTATTGTTGAAAAAACTCTTGGAAAGAGAGTTAAAACAAGAACAATTGCCCCCAGATTTATCAAACGTGTTGAGCCTGTTGTTGCTGAAGAAGGAAAGCCTACTCGCCTGGTCTGCAAAGTTGAAGGTACACCATTCCCCGAAATTACTTGGTACAAAAACGAAACAGTTTTCCATGCAAATGAGCGTGTATTTATAAACATTGTTGAAAATACAGTTACTTTGGAATTTTCAAAAGTTGAACCCCAAGATGTTGCCGTTTACTCCTGCAAAGCCAGTAACACCGCTGGTATTGCCACGTCAACAGCCAACCTTGTTATATTAGGTACAGAAGTGTTGCCTTTCATGTACAGCTTTTGCAGCCAAATAAATTTAACGCCACAAACTTGCTACCGATTGTCTATTTTTATTTCATGTTAAGAATGTGTGTTCTACTATATTTATACTAAATTTGCTTATTTAACTATAGTTTTATCATTGAGTTTAGTTTTTTAGTTAGAGGATACACTTTTATTTAATATAATTTCTGATCTATTTTTAGAAAAAGAAGAAACTGGTACTGCACCCAAATTTATTCATCCCCTAAAACCGAAAATCGTTGAGGAGACCTCTAGAGCTATTCTTCAAGCTACAGTTGTTGGTCAACCAACCCCAATTGTAAAGTGGTTTAAAGAAGACAAAGAAATTAAACATCAACCTGGAAAACAGATTACTTATGATACAAAGACCGGTGTTACTACCTTAGAAATATTAGAACCTAGTTCTGAAGATGAGAAAATTTACAAAGTCTTGGCGGAAAATAAGTTCGGTACAGCACAGTGTAGGGCCAATCTAATAGTCTCCAAAGCTGTAGAAGTTACAACACCTGTAGTTATGCATGCACCCAGAATCATTAAACCTGTTAAGGCAGTAGTTGCTAAACCCACAGATGAAGTAGTATTAGAAGCTGAGATAGAAGGTACACCAAAACCCAACATTAAATGGTTTAGAAACAATAAAGAACTTGAGAATGATGATAAGTACAGTATTATTGAAGAAGATAAAGTGACTAAACTTATTATTAAAGCAAAAGTTCCCAAAAAGCAAAAGGCAGGCAAATATGAAGTACGCGCAACAAATCCGAAAGGTGAAGCAAAATCTACCAGCTCTGTTATCATTTCTGAAGAAATTACTGAAGCTAAGGCTCCAAGATGGATTCGACCAATAACGCCCCAAATTGTCGAAGAGGGACAAGTTGTTATAATGGAAGCTTTGGTTGAAGCATATCCTACTGCTACATTCCAGTGGTATATCAAAGAAGTCCCAGTATTATCGAGCCCAGAAGTCAGGGTTGTGACCAAAGATAATAAGTCTACTCTTTTGATTAATGAAGTTACTTCAGAATTCATTGGCCCAATAACATGTAGAGCAGAAAACGTGGCTGGATCAGTTACTCACACAGCTAGTCTTAATATTGTCAAGGAAACACCATGGGAAGAAACTGAGGAACTTGTCTACCCTAGATTTGTTAAACCGTTAACACCAATTAGCGTAATGGATGGTGAAAAAGTAACATTTAGTTGCATAGTAATTGGTAAACCAACACCTAAAGTTGAGTGGTACCATAACGATAAACCTATTCAAGAGGCGAAAGATATAGTTATTTCTCAGGATACAGAGGGTGTCTGTACTTTGGCTATTTCTGAAGTTTTTCCAGAAAATGCCGGTGAATATACTTGCAGGTAAACTAACACACTATGCTTACAAGATTTTAGCATCGTCTTTAGGGAAGATTTTTTTCTGTTTTTGACTCATGCGATCTCTAGGGTCAAAACCAGGTTGACTTAAATATCGTTGAAGTATACATCTAAAACTGAACTTCTATTTAGTTGAAGTCAATGAAAACATAACACATGAATTAAAAAAATTGCTGCTGAAAATCTGACATTTTTAAAGTTTAAAACTCAGGCCAAAAATACAAAAGTATCAACGTTGTTAATTTCACAGTTTTTCAAATATATGTACGGTCCATAAAACTAAAAATCAATTTTAAAAATAATTACCGTGGTAAAATTATATTTTAAAAAACCTTAAAAATTATACTTTCATATTAAAGAATATCACATTAACTTGGAACTCATTGTAAACTTTAATAGCCTGGTTAATATTTATCAAGTTTGGAAAGTAACACAGTTATTGTAGATTTCAGATGTTCTCGATCTCTTAAATTCTTGCTTTTTAGTTTCCTTCAAATATAAGAATATTGCTAAAAATGTTTGCTAGTCATATATCCCATGAGTGATAATTGAAAAAATATTTTTTGGGAAACATTAAGAATCAGAAATTATCTTTTTTATCTATCTTCTCTCAGCCAATTTAAAATAATTTTCAAAATTTTTGTCTGTTTGTTTTGCAAGCAACTAATTTTTGCAACAATCTGGTTTACAAATATTAGAAAATTTTCTTCTTATTCAGTTCTACCTTAACAATTTTTCTGGATCTGATTGAAATGGTCATATATACAATATTATTAAAATTTGTCGATTATTAGGAAAAACGTTAAAGTCATTAAAAATCTTTAATTTAAAGTTAATCTCTCCTGTGAACCTTTCATAATATCTCGTAATATTTAAGGGCTGTTAACAAAATTGGTGAAGCAGTTTGTAAAACATCGATGGTAGTTGAAGCTTACGAATATGTACCCGACTCAGAACTAGGTCACATGACTGGATCTGAAGAAGATTTATTGGAAGATAAAACGATAAGCGAGGGTCCTATAACATCAGATGAAGAAGAATTTGCTCCTAGAATTATTAAAAAGCTTCCTGAGGTGGTACAAACAAAAGATGGCCAAGTTACAAGGTAATATATTTGATGGCATACACGCAGTCATATTTGTAAAACTATAGTGTTTTTTTAATAGGGGTATAAAAAAATAAAAACTTCTTATTTAAGCATATTTATTGAAATACCGATTTTCATCAATTATCACTAAATAATAATAAAAAAAATTTTACATTTTAAATTATCACAGTACATATATATATATATATATATATATATATATATATATATATATATATATATATATATATATATATATATATATATATTATATATATATATATATATATATATATATATATATATATATATATATATATTATTATACATATGTGGATGTCTCTCTCTCAGTTTTGGTTATATATATATATATATATATATATATATATATATATATATATATATATATATATATATATATATATATATATATGTATATATATATGTATATGTATATATATATATATATGTATATATATATATATATATATATATATATATATATATATATATATATATATATATATATATATATATATATATATATATATACATATATATTCCGGGTTTCAATCCGTTCAAGATCACAGTATCGAGTAGCAGCAGTAGCAGGAGCACTTGAAAATGTCAAATAAGATTTTGGTGAAACGTCGTGCAAATTCATTGTTAGACAAACGGATTGAAACCCGGAATTTTAATGTATCACATTCCACCATCCGTGAAAACCTCTATTGTAACATATATACATATCTATATATATATATATATATATATATATATATATATATATATATATATATATATATATATATATATAACCAAAACTGAGAGAGACATCCACATATGTATAATGGCTCAAAATTTTTGTTAAAGTGTCTAATTTTGAACCTGGCCTTTTAAAAATTCAATATGGTGGACGCAATATGGCGGCTAAACTTATAATACTTATAATATTTAAACAAAAAAATGTATTTTTATATCAAAAAACGAATAAGATAAAAAAATCTTTAAAAATTCGTACTAAGAAGTTTCCGAGGGTACTGAATTCAATTCTGCGGTTAGTTTTTGATTTTGCACCCTTACAAGGGATGAAAACAGGTGTTGGGGGTGACTTATTATCAGAATTTGTAAAAATTTAGTTCTACAGATTGAGGAATGAAAATTTAAGGTTTTTTATGCTTCTAATGCTATAATTACGTTTTGTTGTGTCTGGAATGAAAAACTTATTAGGGATTTTTGAGGACACTTACGTTGACTCTTATGTCAGTTTTATATTTTTTCCACCCTCAGAGAGGTGAAAGTAAGGGTTGAAGCTGAAAATAACGGTAGAAAAGAGCGAAATTTTTACATAAATAAGAATTTTTCTATTTAGAATTAAGAACTTGCTCTCAGCTCGAGTTTTTAAGGATGCCGATTATGACTTTGATATTAATTTTACAAATTTGCACCCTTACGGGGGTAAAGTCCTTATTTTCATCACTGCAAGGAATATCAAAGTCAAAATTGACATCCTCAAAAACCCTTGATAACAAATTTTTATATCTGAACATAAAATTTCCTGAAGATGTCAAAATTTTGATCCTACTCCTACCCTTATTTTCAGACAAAACGCGGTATAAAACTAACATCAGAGTCTAAATAGGCATCAGCCCAAAATTTTAGAAGTAAGAACTCCAAGTAAGTCCAAGAATGGTCGATTGGACGATTATGGGTTAAATCAACTAAAATCACATTCCCAATCGATAATAAAACTCAATACATAAAATAAATAACATCAGTGCGGTTAATAGTCATCTATGTCAACAATCTCCTATCGAAGTTATAAATGTTAACCTTGGTTAACTATACTAACTTAACATTTCTTAGCCCACCTACAGAAAGGCAACTTAAACTACCTTAACCTGACATACTCTAGCTGATAAAACAGGAACAGGAACAGAAACATTACGTTACATAGTCTAATATACGTCCTTGAAAACCTGATAACAAATTTTCAATTCCATACAAAATAAAACATAATTTTGTCAATATTTCACCCTCGACCCCTATTTTTCACTTTTATAAGGGGTAAAAATTTTAAAACTACCCTTACAAATATAATTAGAAGCATAAAAAAACCTTAAATTTCCATTCTCTAATTTCTAGATTTCTCTTAATGAACTGAACATGAAAATCACTTTAGTACGTGTCTTTGATACCACAGAAAATAATTTCAGATGTACTTCTTCTACATAAAGTGTCAATTTAATTCAAAATCCTGACGTTCTCGTAGGGATTAGTAAGACATGTTAATATGTAAAACACTACCGACTTAATTATATGTATATATATATATATATATATATATATATATATATATATATATATATATATATATATATATATATATATATATATATATGTATATATATATATATATATATATATATATATATGTATATATATATATATATATATATATATATATATATATATATATATATATATATATATATATATATATATATATATATATATATATATATATATATATATATATATATATATATATATATATATATATATATATATATATATATATATATATATATACATATATATATATATATATATATATATATATATATATATATATATAGTATATATATATATATATATATATATATATATATATATATATATATATATATATATATATATATATATATACATATATATATATTCAATATATATATATATATATATATACATATATATATATATATATATATATATATATATATATATATATATATATATATATACAGGCTGCGGCGCTTAAATCCGGACCAATTTTCCGCCATGTAGTAGTCTTCGCGCTGGATATCCGACGAAAGAATTAATTCGTTTCTTCAGGTACCCGAGATCAACTGTGTACAACATTGTTGCTAAATATAATGCTTCTGAGAAGTCATACCCGCACATATGTGCCATTTAGTCCAAAACTGGTTATCGAATAACGTGGACATGTTCTAGTCTAAGAGTTCTGGGCCCGGTTTTGAACCCAACTCGACTACTATGTTTGGTAATCGAAAGAGTTACTAACAAGTCCAGACACCCTAATGAGGCATCTTTACGCCCCGCTATTGAACCAGCATTTGTCAATATGGACAGCCTTGCTCTAAAGAGAGAGTGTGAGCGCTTCAGGCCAAGAATGGAGGCGGTCATTGCGGCTGAGGGAGGTTACATCGAATAATTCCACTCTGGATAGGTCACACTACTGACATGCAGAAGGATTTATTTCATTTCAATTTTTGGACTCATTAAATTTTCTTTTAAAAAAAAATGTTTTATTTGTCCGGATTTAAACGCCACACCCTGTATATATATATATATATATATATATATATATATATATATATATATATATATATATATATATATATATATATATATATATATATATATATATATATATATATATATATATATATATATATATATATATATATATATATATATATATATATATATATATATATATACATATATATATTCTCCTACGTCTAATGCTTTCTATATTACCTTTCAAATATCGCAATGTTTTTTAAACATTTATTTAAATTCATGCTTATTGTGTTTGTAATTATATTTTATTAAATGTTAATATGAAAATTTAGAATATTAGCATTTTAACTGGTAAATGGGTGTCCCTAATAATATTATAATCTTCATTCGAGCAATAACTGTAAAAAATCTCTCCAATTACCAATACATTTTTTTATATTACTAATTTAAACACGGAAACTTATACTACGTTTCATTTAATGAAGATTCATGCAGAACTTCAGACGTGCTGCAGGGAAATTCTTAAAGCTCTACAGTAGCGACGAATGTGCGAAAAAAGCAATTCATGATTGTTGAATCGCTGCAAATTTTACTCGGTGTGAAATACAGATCTGGGAAAATTATTGAAAAGGAATAAAATTCTCAATAAAAAAACTCTTGAAAGGAGTGATATGAAGAGCGACAAACTGAAACTCATGTTGATGTGATGGATTCGCCCCATGTGTATTCCTAGCGTGCACCACTCTGGGAGGAATTAACCGGACTATCTCCATTGAACACTTTCTACGAAAGTACGTGTAGAATAGACACTTACCGCTCTTGGATATTCCAAGGAATCAAGGTTGCCCGTGAGTTCTGGATGTTTAGTCAGGCGAATAACTCTCTTCGGAATAGAATCCAACAAATCCAGCTTGTGTTTGGGAGCAGAGCCCCAAACATGGAGACCAGTATTCCATCGTTGGTCGAATTTCGGTTTTGTACACAATTAAAAGTTGTTGTGGAGTGTAAGGTTTTCTAGTACGAAACAATATTCCCAGCTTTTAGGAGCTCTCTTTGCTATGCAGGTAACATGTTCATGTCAACACACAACGACGTGCTATCTGCAGATATTTGATTGGGTAGCTGATGTTCGAGCATTTAAACTAAATGAAGACACAAGCTTACTGTCATTGGCAAAGCTATAGAATGAGTTCATGGTTCTTTCCAGCAGATCCTCAATGTAAAAAAGAAAGATAATAGTGATAGAAAGAAACTCGCAGCTAGTGCTCGTAAACACTGCTGTCTGAGAAAACACCAAACAAAACCTTTCAGACACACCATAAGAACGTAGCTTAGCCAACAATCCGTCATGCCAAACACGGTCGAATGCCTTGGATGCATCAAGTGCAACCGCTCGAGATTGTCCAGAGTATTCAATTGCTTTGTTGCAAGCAGGTGTAGCATAGGTTAGAAGATGCCCAGTTTATACTTGCTTACGGAACCTATATAGATGGTCGCTGCTAATATTATATCCTTCCAGATATTTTAAAAGTTGCTGATTGACAGCCCATCCATAACTTTCGACATTACTGAAAGCAATACGACGAAACGTTAGTTATTTGACAAGATTGGCTTTAAAAGTCTAGTTCCATCAGCAAAAGCTTCTTTGGTGGCTAGCTTCATTAAAATACGTTTTATGACATGCTGTCTGAAAACAATATCGGACATCTTTGACTGCAGATCCGGAATAGTGTGGTGTTTGTACCTAGAAATCAACATTGTAGTGTGAAGCACGGAGTTCGGCTAACAAGCTGGATTTATCAGCAAGTGTTGTTGCAAATCTGGCCGTGTAACTGATGGTATAGTGGATTTAGTAAAATCTTAACTAAAGGCCTTAGCGGCCCACCAAAACGACCTGAAATTGTTTTTAATTCTTTAATTCGGTGGCTCCTTGGTTTCGTCGACTATTTGTTTGCATCTATTCCAAATGCAAACGAAGACGTTACAATTTATGATGTTAGAGTTTCATGCTATTGATGGTACAGAACAACAGCTTCATTTCATTTTCGATCGAAGGCTTGCCGATAGAAGGACTTTTATTTTAAACATTTTTAAATAAACTGATATAATATTCGAAAAGTAATGTGTTAAAAGAGGTGTGCTTGTTTCGTTTTTCACTAGGTCGTCGGCTATCAGCAACACAAGCATCATAATAAAAAAAGTGAATATTTCAAAATGGATGAATTATAATAAAGTAGTTTATTCGGTATAACAGTCAAAGAAATAGCAGTTTCCTATGTTATAGTTATGAAAGAAAAGTATGCTAATATTTTAGCTTAAATTCGTCAAATTACTTTCAGAAATCACTTTAATTTTATTTTCTTTATTATTTTAGATTGGAAGCCAAAGCTGTTGGCAAACCTAAACCTGAAGGTAAATGGCTTAAATCGGGTAAAGAAATTATTTCTTCAAAAGAATTCATAATAGAAAACTTTGAGGATGGAACGTCTGTTCTTACTTTACCCGAGACATATCCGGACGACATCGGTGAGATAGTCTATGAGGCAGAGAATCCGCTAGGTGTTGCTATTACTGTAACGCATTTACTTGTAGAAACGGTAGAAGGTAAACAACATATATTTTTTATTTCTCAACAATTGATATAAATGCAACCATTGATAAGCACCTTTTTACTATCAACAATGGAAAATTTCTCAAGAGTGTGCTTTTAAATGTTAACATTTAATAGTTCCATTTTTTTTTTCAGCTAAATCCTCAACCTTAAGAAATTCCTTTATTTTTAGATATTTATCCCTTGTATTACAATGTCAACTTTTTACAGAATTTACTTGACACTCCAAAGAACACAAAAAATTTGTTGTTTGTGTTGTTCATGTCATTATCAACCCTTAATCTGATTTATCGTTCTAAATGGAAATATAATGTTTTTCTTAAATTATTTATTACGCGTAAAATTACATAAAGTTGCTTAACTAACAGAAGAGACGATAAATTAGTTTAAGTCTGAAGGGTGGATAATGGAAATTTTTAAACCAATTGTAGTATGTATCGTTTTCAAATATAAAATTTATTCTAATTGGGATTAGAAATATTAATTCCTGATTAAAATAAAATCCCCATGTGGACATTGTACGTTCCATATTTATGCCATCACACGGTGCATACTATTGCAAATAAATATCATATATATACACACAAAATTTTTTAGGTATTATTGGTACAAAATTATACCGTAAACCCGAATGGGTCACTCACATGGAAGAACTTACTACGACATCGAAAGGTAAATATGAACCTGATTTGTCCTCGCATGAGTGTTCTATCGATGTTTCAACTGATAGTTTAGAAACTATTCCTTCCAGAAAAAAATTATCAAATAAAATCCAAGGTAAAGTATCTTATGAAACTTCAGAATGTACTGTGGCTAATATTTACGATGAAGAACGGACCTATTATTTGACTCAGTTATCTCACCTGAGAAAAAATTCGCAAACATCTATATATAGTGAGCCTACATGTCAAAGAAAAGAACGCGATGACTTTTTAAATTCAAAAATGGACGACTACCTAAATTCCCATAGACATTCTGTAGGAGCAGTTATGGAATTTTTGTCGTCCGATAAGTTAAACGACTCACATTATGAAAGTTTTGATATTGTCAGTAATGACTACGAGGAACTCGAACAACCTATAGAAGAAGGCCGAGCGGATGATATATACGAGGATACAGAACATGAACCATTCTTTATTTTATCTCCTATTGAGGAAAAAAGTGAACCCTCGACAGGATCAAGTAGTTTTAAGGGTAGCAGTGGGTCAGACCGCAGAAAGCAGGGAAATGATTTTTCGAAATATTCTAATTCTTGTACCGCCTTACCTAAATCATATGATTATTTCGATTTTGCCTACCCAGAAAAATACCATACCATACCTAGAGGTAAGAATGAGTCATCTTCAGTAAAAGAACTTCATAAAAATTACTGTGATAATAGGACAATGTACCCTCTGGAACCTCGAGAAATAGATCCTAGCGCTTTCTTTCAATTGCACACAGCTGACTCACAAGAAGAGCTACAAGAATTTTTGCTACTCGAAAGTGAATGTATGAGTGATAGAGGTCTAGGCCTTGCTTCTGCTTTCAGTCCTTCTAATGATGATATATAGATGAAACGTCACTTAGGCGATTAACATACAATCAGCAAGGTAAACTAACTACTGTGTTGTTTGTCGTGGCTTCACTAATTTTTTTTTTTTTTTCTTTTTGGCTGTATTTAGACCAGTAAGTTGCTCATTTTAAGCATGAACAGGCAATAAACCGGCGCGATATAACCAAGGTAATGTATAATATCAATACAAATTGCTAAATTAGATTGTTCCTATCTTAAAGTGAAAAAGTGCATAAAAAAAATTGGAAAAAAAATGGAATATGCAGAAGGTTTTAAATCTTGTAAATAATTTATGAATACATTTTACATATCCTTGAAAAAGTTTTTTCTTTGAAATTTCGAAGCTTTGTGCTAGTTCCATATTTGTTATATCAGGCATAACTAGAAATACTACTCAGTATATATCACTACTACACCAAACACTTTATTTTTGCACTCGACGCGCGTTTGGCTAACCATGTTAGCTTCATCAGGAGCGATAATTGACTACTGATAGTCGCTCCTGATGGTTAGCGAAACGCGCGTCGAGCGCAAAAATAAAGTGTTTGGTGTAGTGGTGATATATACTGAGTAGTGTCATTGTGCCAAAGATTCCACATTCACAACATAAGTGGAAATATACACATTTTAGAAATGCTAATATAATCTGAAGGTAATAGAACCATTTTCATCGAAGCTCTATTATATTTCAGTGCTAACATATTTTACTCTAAAATATGTATTATTTCATTTTTTTTTTTTGTAAAACCTAATTTATAAGTTCAAAGAAGCATTCCGAAACATCAGTACAAGTATTGCATTAAAATAAGAATGAATTCTTAAAATAAATCATATCCCGCTGAATTGTATTGAATAAATACAAAATTTTTCATAAATAATATAACCTCAGAATTATGTAATTAATCGCTTTGTAAATTTTTTAGAAGTACATGAAATTCCCACTTTTGTTAAAGAACTTACGGATATTCATACTACTGAAACTGAAGACATCGTGCTAGAATGTCTGTTTTCTGGAACACCAACCCCAGGTAACTCGAAGCACATTTATTTTTATTTATTTATTATATATATATATATATATATATATATATATATATATATATATATATATATATATATATATATATATATATACATATATATATATATATATATATATATATATATATATATATATATATATATATATATATATATATATATGTATATATATATGTATATGTATATGTATATGTATATGTATATGTATATGTATATGTATATGTATATGTATATGTATATGTATATGTATATGTATATGTATATGTATATGTATATGTATATGTATATGTATATGTATACGTATATGTGTATATATATACATATATATATATATATATATATATATATATATATATATATATATATATATATATAATTTGTTTTCCTTTTTTGAACATTATTATTTTTATTAATTACGTGATTTTCCTATTGTTGGTTATTTAGGTTCGGTAATGAAACGATTATTTATTTATTTATTTTTTTCTTTTTTGGTTGACTTTCGCAGAATTTGAGAAGGATTAAAATTTCGCAGAAATGTAAAATATAAGGCTTTGAAAATACCCGAAAAATTGGACGAAACGTCAAGAAAAAATAAATAAATAAATAATCGTTTCATTACTAATCCTAAATACCCAACAATAGGAAAATAACTTAATAAATAAATATATATATATATATATATATATATATATATATATATATATATATATATATATATACAGTGAAGTCCGTTTATAACGAACTCTAAAAAATCACTTATAATGGTTCGCTATAGCCGAAGTTCGTTACAAACAGTAAACAAAATCAAATATCATTTTTCACTACTTTCTTATTCAAATTAGGCGCTAATGCTTAGAAAAATGAATAATAATAATTATTAATTTAAAAGAAAACGTTCAGAGGAAAATAAAACTAGTCAGATTAAAGTTATTATTATGTATGTTGGTACATATGCGAGTAGAAACGAAAACATTAAAATACATAATTTATAAAATAAAATCAGTAATTTTCGTTTGTACAATTTTATTTGAAAAAGAAATGATATTTATATAATTGTCAAGGTCACCAAAACTACTTCATATATGTTCAGGAACTTCAGTCATTTTCTTAGTCATTTCTTCTAACGGATGGAACATAAATATTACCTCCTTCTCCATGCTCGTCTTCGTCGCTATTATCGCTTAAAATCTTTCCAGAAGTCACTGATGTCACAATTCGATCATCAGTTTATATTTCTGTCGTCAATAATTCATTATCAGCACATACATATTCTTCAAAATTAAAGTGATTAAACAACTTTTTAATCTCGATTTCCACTGCACTTTGTTGAATTTCAGTATCGTAAACAAATTCTACACAATCAGTAGGATCTTCTTAATATTTTTCAATCCACATTTTCATAAGTAAAATCTTTCTATAATGACATTTTAAATAATGTATCACATCTTGATCCATAGGCTAGAGCTTTGCACTTGGGTTTGGAGGCATAAAAACCAATTTTATATGCTATAGATCAACTTCAGGGTGCGCTGGACAGTTGTCAATCAAAAGTAATATTTTTCTGTTTGTAAATTCTAATTCTTTGTCCCATTCGATCGGTTCGTTTTTAAAAATTTCTGATGTCATCCAGGCTTTACTGTTTGATTTTTACTTTACTGGTAAATGTTTGTTTTTAAAACACCTGGGATTTGCGGACTTTCCTATCACCAACAGTTTTCTTTTCGCTGGCCCAGGCATATTTGTAGTTAGCGACACAGTAATCCTTACTTCTGATAATTTTCCACCAGCACAATTATTTCCGACAAACTTTAATGTCTTATCAGGCGTCATCTTGTAAAACAAGCCCGTTTTGTACGCATTAAAAATGTCCACATATTCCTAACTTTCTCGACGGCCACTGATCAACAACAGTCATATCCACTCCTACAGTTTCTCATACTATCTTACCCCCACTAATATTATGTCGCTTTTTAAATCGTTCAATCCAACTTCTAGAACAGTTAAACTCGATGTTCTCTATTTTTCTTCCCAATTCACTAGCTTTTTTTTGTAAAGTATAGCCGGTAATAGGAATATGTTCATGTCATTTTTGACTAAACCTTTTAAGTAGTCCTTTATCGACTTAGTCACGTGTTGATTTTCTTACTTTTTTACAACTAAAGTTTCTTTTATCATAGATTGAAAAGATTTCTTGCCTCTTCTTCCATATGGTAGAAACCGTAGATTTAGTTAAATTCAACTGTTTGCAAACATCACTTTCTATTTTCCTTATAATATCGTGTTTGCCTTTTAAAGTAAACGCTTTACGTTTTTGTGTACTAATTTTAAAATAAAAACTTAAACTTTCACTTTGATACTTTGATCAAATATGCATTAGAACCGCATAACACAACAAGTGAACAGAAAATAATACTGCTCGAACTAATGACGCGGCGGAAACAAGTAGAATAAGGGTTCCCAGCGAGTTTCGGTGAATTCTCTAAATCAAGTCGCCCGTCATCGAGCACAGGGAGTGGCAAGTTCGGTATAAACGGACACAAAACATCCAAATTTGGTTCGCTTTATCTGGAAGTTCGTTATAACCGATAAAAATTTCCAAGGGAAGGTTTTTCGTGCCTTATAAAATAGTTCGTTTTAACCGGAAATTCGCTATAAACGGGTTCGTTATAAGCAGACTTTACTATATACATATATATATATATATATATATATATATATATATATATATATATATATATATATATATACATATATATTGTCAAAAAGTTCTATAAATAAGATGGATTTATGAAATTAAGTAAAAGTTGTTACAAACTCTGTCACTTTTATTTAGCTAAATACATTTTTCACAATTAAAGAAAATATATATAATATTTTGTCCTTTTCAGATATTATTTGGTATCGCAATAATAAAATATTGCGCAATACGAAACATGTTAAACTCCGCATTGAAGATAACAGAACTACATGCACTATCACTGAAGTCAATAAAGAACATGTGGGAACATATGTATGTAAAGCCGTAAATGAGGTAGGCGAGGCAACTACGAAGGCACAATTGTTTGTACAAGAAATACCTGAACCCACCAAACATGAAATTCTCCTTAAAAAAGCTAAGGAAGAAGAAGAACGAATCAAGAAAGAAAAAGTTGTCATTGACAAAAAGCGTGATCTCAGAAAAAAACAACGTGCATCCCTTACCACTGAAGAAGAGATTAAACCAGTTGATGTTACTGAAGTTCAGCCAGTAGAAGCGACTAAAGAGATTAGTGTACCAGAAATTAAAGAAGCCAAGGCTAAACCAATATTAGACATTCAAGAACCATTAAAAACTGAGGCTATTGCCTCATGCAAAAAGATCGATGAAAAAGGAGAAGAAACACTTTTAAAGAAAGTTACTCAAAAGCTTTCCCCAGCAGAGCCCCTTAGTATTGATGAAATACTTGCAGAAGAAATTATCAAAGATATAGAAAAGATCTTACCACAAACTGCAAGGGCTAAACCCAGTACTCAAGAACAAGTACATGAAACTGTTGATATAACTGAAGTCAAACTTGAACAAATTATTGAAAGGTGTGAGAAAATTATTAGAAAAAGTGAACTTAAAATGGCCAAGGAAGTAACTCATATGCTAGAACTTGTAAATGTTAAAGATTTTGGACCTGGACAAACATCTTTACGGGAAATTGCCGAAATTGTATACCTACTTAAAAACGGAATAACTGTCAAAGAAGTGACAGTGCTTTATGATGAAAATAAATTCCCTTCATTGAAAACGCCGGAAGCACAATCCGCTATGGTTAACGTAGTAGAGCGTAAAGGTCATGGTGCTTTAATCTCTGAAGTGTTAACAGAAGAAACCACGATCGATGAAAGTCAATTAGCTGCCACTATCGGATTTAGAGCTTTCATGAAAATGGTGGAAGAGAACTATGTTACTATTGAAGAGATACTTAGTAACTTTGCTCCTGAAGATTTTGTTCAGAGAGCATGGGAATCTACTGAAATTCCAGCGGTAAGTGTTATCATCTATTAACACAAAAAATATTATTGTTCATAGGCTACACTAGTTACATAATTTTAAAAATACTAAAACAATATTAAGTAGCAAAATGAAATAATAAGCATTGGCTGTTATCGAGTTTTCAATGCATCTGTGCAAATGTATCAGATGGTAAATGCCCAGATCATGTCAGGCATCGTCCGGTTGCTTTTCCGAGCTGACGTTTGATGGCAGTACCGATGTTCCCAAATTTCATGATGGGAAAAGAAGAACATGCTGAAGCTTCTAGATAAAAAAATTCTGGAGGTAAAATAGCCTTCCGTTCGGATCTCCAGGCGGGGGCTGATTGGGGGATTCGTATATGCGTAGATCGCATCTGCAATCAAATAAATCTCACATACTCGCTCTCTACAAAACTTTGTGCCCTAAATAAACACGAAGTAAATCAAAATATGAACTGGACTTTTTAAACACTAAAGTTGAGACCAGAGAAAAAGATTATCGGAATATTCTTGTAAAGGAATAACATACATTAAAAACTAAGAATACTGTAAAGGACCAACAAGGCATTAGCAATTTAAGTCAGGTCTATTATAATCCAATAAAATAAAGACCATACAGGCTAAAGATCAGCCAATACCTCAAAAAGACAAAAATACCTTGCAAAACAACTACCGACCGGTGGGATAGCTTTCAATAACATTTAAAATGATGGAAAACGCTATCAATCAGCATCTGTTAAAATATCTCAAAGCGGTTAATATTATAAACTACCATCAATATGGCTATCGTAAGGAAATATTAACAGATCCAACGCATGTCACACATATTTAGAACAAAGCAATTGTACATTTTGGAAAATCTCGACCGGTTGTAGTTGGTATATCAATGGCATTCTTCCGTGTTTTGCATGACGGATTGTTTTCGGTTCTGTTTACGGTTATTCAGTTTTCTCAGAGAGTGTTCTTACCGAGTGACAGATTTTTTTCCGATGACTTTTACTATCAATGCCGGTGTGCCCCAAGACTTCATACTGTATCCTATTCCATTTAGCTTTTACATCAATGATCTATTGAAAAAGAACAGGAATTCAATATATAGCTTTGCCGATGAAAATAATCTTATTTCTTCATTTACCTTGAAGACTCGAACATCAGCTACCCATGTGAATATTCATGAAGCAGGTATTTATTCAACCCAACAAAGATTTACAAGAAATTCTTTATTTGAGTGATAGTAACAATGTAGAATTTAATGGTAGAAACCCGAGACTGCAGCCCTTTCTAAAAAAGTTAAATTGCAGAACTCGACATAATTATACCGGAACACTTCATCGTCACACAATTTACTAATGGTTAACTTGGGAGGAAATATGTTTTAAAACTAGAAACCTAAATAAAATTAAGTTAGAATACTCCAAGGTATTTTTGTTTACAATGAACAGTCAGACATGAAATACTTTTATTCCAACATAAACTAATTATGGTGAGAACATAAAAATTACTAAAATAAAAAAATATGTTTGATGCATTTTTTGCCACATATACGCCCGTAAGATGTATTACCAATTATGTTTTTTTTAAAATATTATGAAAGAAGACTAAAAATTTTCTATACTGTTGCTCTTTTAGCAATAATGATTTGATGTTTGATTAAATTGGCAATTTTGTCCTAAAAATGATTCTTCTTTTAGAAACCAACGAAAGAAGTTACGGAGACAGTCACGGTTAGCGAAAAAGTTGAAGTGCACGAAGGTGAGTTTTATGGAGTGTGTGTAATTTTTTTTCCTGCTTCAAATTTGTGAAAGTGTCAATGCTCCTACTAAGAACTTTATTGTACATTGCCTGTCAATATTCTGCTTTACATAATTTATTAATGTTTGTGTAAATTTTTTATTTATAAATATATTGTAAGTATATGTTTTGTTTTTTGCTTTTAATATAATTCATGCCTGTTGTAAACCAAACTAATAGTGCTTATTGCTAAAGATGCAACTTATTTCCCTGTAATATAATTACGCTGTAAATTTCAAGATAGCCCCTGCGTGGAAGGCTAATACACGGGTCTTTACAGAATAAGTAACACAAAGATTTACGCGGAATACGAATTTTTTTTTACAGAAAATGCTAAAAATTTTGCAAGTGTAATTTTGTTGGCAATCTCGTTGTTTAATATTGATGGATTCAAATTATTAAGCACGAAATAACCAGAGATAAAAATATTAACGTTGGAATCGTCTAATGACATTATTTTATGTGAATAGTCGTGTAGTTTTGGCTAGGGATGGGCGATAATGGATTTTTCGTATCGATAGTCGATAGCAACCCAGTTATCGTTAACTTAATAATATATAGACGTTAACGATAACTATTAATAGACAGATAACTATCGATATGTTAGTAACTATCGATATATCGACATAACGATATTCGTTATTCAAAAATCGATTACCACAGCTAGAAAGACTTCCAAAAAAAGCCCCATCATCTAAAAAAAAATCACCTTCTAAAAATAAAGACCAGAGGATGGAGGGAAGTGATGACAATCGATGTATAAATAGCTAGCGGTAACTACAGATATGACTAGTTATCAATAATTTTTGGATTTATCTATTCTCATTCACTCTACTCATAACTATCGATATATCGAAAATAATTCTATCCCTAGTTTTCACTGTCGCAGAGCTCCCAATAGCCGGAATGCTTATGAATAGAAGAATAAAAGTGGAATACAGAAATTACTGGTATTAGGTCAGTCATACTGAGTAGTAACATTTTGAATATCTGTTCATATTATAACATTTGTAATAACATTTTTTTCTGGTGTGCCTCAAAATTACCGTCATATATATTAGTTGTACAAATTAATTCTCACCTATTCAATTCATAAGTTTGTGCGGTCTTACAGTATTTTGAAAATGCCATCTCTCAGATTTAAAAAGAAGCACAATACTTAATCCTACTCTGAACATAACCTGAAAAGTCAGTTATAGACTCGACGTCATTCGAAAAGCAATATTTAAGGCATTGCCTTCTTTTAGCAGCAGTGGCGAAACAAATGGTTTGTTCGAT
>CM032453.1:90792893-90850393 GCA_019049505.1 Pachyrhynchus sulphureomaculatus | reverse complement strand
GCTGGGGGCCAAATTTGGAGAATAAGGTGGATGAGGAAGCAATTTGAACTTCCATTCATGAAATTTTGCCATCGTAACCATTGACTTGTGACATGGGGCATTGTCTTGATGAAAGAGCACTTTTTTCTTGTTCATTTGGGGCCGTTTCTTTGCGATTTCTGCCTTCAGACGTACCAATAACTTTATATAATATTCGCTATTAATGGTTTTTCCCTTCTGAGCATAGTCGATGAAAATTATTCCATGCGCATCCCAAAATACAGAGGCCAAAACCTTCCCAGCCGACTGTTGTGTCTTTGGTCGCTTCGGGCAGCTTTCACCGGCTGCTGTCTACTCAGCTAACTGCCGATTTGATTCCGCTGTGTAGTGGTGGATTCATATTTAAACCATTGTCATGTCGCATGAAAAAATCCTTTTTATTGCGCTTAAACAGGTTCAAACAGCGCTCAGAATCATCAACACGTCGTTGTTTTTGGTCCACTGTGAGCAAACATGGTACCCATTTCGAACAGAGCTTTCTCACGCCCAAATATTCATGCAAAATATGACCAACACGTTCTTTTGATATCTTTAGGGTGTCAGCTATCTCACGCAATTTCACTTTACGTCACCCAAAACAATTTTTTGGATTTTTTTTGATGTTTTCCAGTGTAACCACTTCACTTGAGCGTCCAAACCGTTCAGCATCATTTGTATCTGTACGACCGCATTTAAATTCAGTATACTAGTAAATGATGAGTGATTTTTCCAGGGGCAGAGTCCCCGTAACACTTATCCAGCTATTGCTTTGCTTGAACGTTTTTTTTTTCCCATCAAAAAAACAGTATTTAATAAACACACGAAATTCTATTTTTCCATTGTTTTGAAAATATCAAATGAAGCGTCACTAAAACCACTGTAACTTGTACATTTATCGTCGAAATGTCATCAAATTTTGACACGTATCGTTTGCAGGTTGGTACTTCCTAAAAATCGTACGGATTTTTTGAAAAGGTCGACATCTATGTGTCATACCAAAAGCTTTTCAGCCTACATATTATGTTTGTGTGTGTATATATATATATATATATATATATATATATATATATATATATATATATATATATATATATATATATACGTGGAGTTATGGAATTCAATTTGAACTGGCGTCCCCTTGTATCAAGACCGATTGCAGAAAATTCACTTTAAATAGCGGATCTCAATAATAAAGCGAAAAAATCGACCCTAAAGAAATGATGGCATGAATACTTTGTCCCGTCCTAGTGGACCATACAACTCCACAATATCGCCGAGTGTTAACCAGAATGAAAAACCTACAGCGTTGTTTACGTTTTGATAGGTGTTTCCTAAACAAATTTAATAAAAAAAATATTATAAAAATTGTTATCTTTTAAAATAACTACTTCCTGATTTCAAATATTAAATACACAAGTTTTCTATTTCAACATTTTATTATAATAAGTAAAAATTTTAACACATGTAATCCGCTAAAATCTTATTTGCTTCATTCTAAAAAGGACAGCATAATAAACACGTTATTGAGGTAGGTTTTTAAAGTCGTTTACCTTATTCGGCTTTACTTTCTTCTAAATGCTATAAAGGATCTTTCGTCGAACGCCGAAAACAAATCCTTCCTTTGTTATCGACGGGTAATGCCGATCAAAGAATCTATTTTCGGCGTCTGCTGACTGTCCATAACTTTCACGTTAGTAGAAGGTTGGATATATCTTATTATTTTTGTTATTGGCGTCTTCCTTCTTTTGTTTATTGATGTCTTTACTTTTTTTAGTTCTATTGTTGCTCATTTTGATTGGTATATTTTTTGTAGTATTGAGCATAAAATTTTTTTTAAAGCTTTACTGTTAAAATCTGTAGTAGACGGTTCCCCATTTAGATGTGGTAATCTATTCGAAGACACCAGGTTGCTGAGCAATTTGCTTGCTTTCATTGATAATAATAAAACCGGCTTGTAAGATCGATGTGCTTTCATTACTGAAGTTTATTTGAGAGAGAGAGCATTTATATTTTCAGCTGCTTTAAACAAATGTTCGGGAAAGACGTTTTCGACCACGGGCCAAACTCTAGCTGCTTTAAATCGGTTCACAATAGTGCCAATGATAGCAGTTCTTTGGTAAGTTTTTGCAAATAAACTTACAACTTGATATTGCGTTACTTGATGACCTGGATTTATCCTCAACCGTTTTTCTATTGCCTGAATATAATAACCACTCATATATTCAAAAAAAAAGAGATGTCCGGTAGCTGAAGCCGATGAGTAGTAAGGCCTACGAGTTGTAACATTATTATATCCCATTAGCCTTTGCTATGTGTAACTCTTTCAGGTTCTTAGAATGTGTTGTATTTCCATCAAGCAGAAGTAACACTTTATTTTCAGGGGTTGGCTTTACTACGCTTATAAAATATTTCTTCCATTCCACATATAAGTTTGAGTTAATATAGCCAGTGTCTCAAACACTGAACACGCTCAGAAGGTGTGTCATTCCCCAATTCAGATTTGGCTCATTCTTTTGAATATAAGCATTGACGGCAAAGACTGTCCAGCCACACTGGCACAACACAAGGTTGTCGTATTAACTCCTTTTTCTTGTGATTAGGCTGATTTGTTTCTTCCTTTTTAATCCTAAGACTTTTCGCGTTTTTTCTGAGCGGTGGAAAATCCACTTTCATCAACGTTAAATATTTTTGTAGACGAAAATCTATTTTTATCTACGATTTTTTAGGTTGAGGGTCGATTTACCCTACTCTCCTATACTTGAAAGTGCGCAAGTGCCAACGCCCTTTGCCAAAACGTCAAATTCACGTTTAGTTTGTTTACTTACAGCGAACGATTACAATATTTTGCTGTAAGTTATGCGTAAAGGTGGTTTTAATTAAGAAATTTGTAGAAAGTGTAGAATACAGCAGAAAGTATGATAGTCCTTGTCGTTCGGTACAGTTGGTTTAGTTACAAATATGTCAAGCACAGCTTATGTTTTTTTTATATGGAAATCGATTGCACGAGATTGCATAAAAATAATAAACAAATATGTTTTTTAAACCTACCTTGTTTTCACTTTAACACTAAAAAGATCTTACATGAAAATAGTTTACCATATCGATATTAAAGTTAACAGAAAAACCTATTTGAAATTCTGTTTTTATTTTGCCCAAACTCAACATAAAAGTCAAAATCAGCTGGTAAGGGCAGTGATCCAGTTGTTCTCGCGCGTTACCAAGGAAATAGTTCTTTTCAAATAATAGATAAAAATTTTTCTTAAATATGATTATATATTATTTTCACCAGGTATTATCTATTATTATTTTTATTTATTATTAGACTAATTTTATCTGAAATTTGAAAATCTGTTATTGTCGAAGAAAATCGTCTCTTTGGCAACACGGGTCGCCGCCTGAGTTATTTCGTACAATGTCAGTTTTCCATGGGCAAGTTAATTTTGTAAAACGCAGTCTTACCCCTTTTTTTAATTTGTAAAAATTTTTCGAAGTCTACTTCTACATGATCCCATGAGTCATCCGTTTTGATATATGCAGTAAATTTCGTAACACCCAACGTGTATATATATATATATATATATATATATATATATATATATATATATATATATATATATATATATATATATATATATATATGGCCTCTTCACCTCAATTGGATTTAACCCTTTTTTAGTAACATGTTGATATCGGGGAGGATGTCGGGATAACCCCCCCCCCCCCCCCCCCACCAAAACCCCCCCCCCCCCCCCCCCCCCCCCCCCCCCCCCCCCCCCAAAAAAAAACAAAAAAAAAAAAGACAAAAAACCCCCCCCCCCCCCCCCCCCCCCCCCCCCCCCCCCCCCCCAGCCAAAATTCCTGGGGAGGATGTCATGATATCCAGAATTCCTCCAATGGTGGATTATAATGTGTATTAATCTGATAGATAATATTTCTTGAAGCTCATAAAAAGTTATTTTTTAATTCATTCCATATTAAATGGTGCCTTAAATTCACCTTAACAATGTAATGCAAGATAGAGATAGAGATAAATGCAAGATTGATGGTCACCTATGAAATGTGTTTGCTAATTTTTGTTGCATGAACTCATTACTATTAAAGGTATTACCATATCAACTAAACAGGAGTAACTATTTTCATCCTCATCCATAAAATATGACGTTATACAGGAAGTATTAAAGGGTCAAAGTGAATAAGTAGCAATTTAATAAATTAATTCGATTCGATTCAAAGAAAAATATTGTCTCTAACAGGCGACCTTTTTTGAAAACATTAATCGATGTTCAGATGGACTAGATAACAAGTTAGATATCAGGGACAAGTACTCTTCATTTATTATACTTGTTAATGGTAATGATATGACAAAACAAAAGAAACTTGGCGATGTGACTATGTTTATTACAACATGCTTATTCTCAATTTTATTGGAAGATTATTCTTCATTCTACTCCGATGGTGTCCTGATTTTCCAGAATACCTACGCAAACTATGTATATATATATATTATATATATATATATATATATATATATATATATATATATATATATATATATATATATATACAGTGAAATCTCCCTTGGGCGGACACCAACGGGACCGACCGAAAGTCTCTGTTCAAGAGGGATGTCCGCTTAAAAGAAATACAAAAAAAAATCGTTTTTTTTAATGAAAACTGTAATTAAAGAATTTGGGACATTTAAGACGTATACTTATGTATGTACATATTTTTAAAATAAACAAAAAAACTTAAAACTTAAGAAAAAAACAAAGATTTGTTACCTTTAGATACATATAAAATATAATAGGATAGAGTTATACATATGAAATGAAAGGTCACTTTAATGACGCAAAAATTCATATATTGTTGTTTGTCTCCTCTTTTTCTTTAAAATGGCGCCCACAAATCGTATATCTAATTTGGATACCCGACAAAGTCAATATCGAGAAGAATCTCAACTTTGCTAACTCTATACAATATTCACTTGTCGAAATATGATTATCCTTCACAAATTTCCTTTCCACCATAGCTCTCCCCATGCCCAACCATAGATAGAGACAAAATGTTTCTTGAAAGAATTACAACCAATTAAACAAAATGTTTCTTGAAAGAATTACAACCAATTATCCGAACCACACCCCTATATACACAGACGGTTCCAAAACTAAATATGGCGTGGGAGCAGCATATATAGCTCCAACTGCTACCAAAATGTATAAACTTCTCTCCTATACATTTATCTTCTCCGCGGAGCTCTTGGCAATCAAAGAGGCTATGCGATATGCACTAACAATTTCATCATTCACACGAATATTAATTATCTCTGATTCTTACAGTGCTCTCAATTCTATTAAATCTAGAAATCTTGCATTACATACGACAATTTTTGGATCTCTGCCACATAGCAAAAATAAAACATCGGTACATATCGCTTCTCTGGATACCTAGCCATATTGACATTAGGGGCAATGATAGGGCTAATCAGCATGCTAAACTAGCAATCGTTAGAGCTATCCCCGGTCTGGGTGAAAATCATACAACAGACTTCAAAATCCACCTAAAATCTACATTTCGATCCTTATTTGAACTCAATTGGGATTTAACAAATCCTGACAATAAATTGTGGTCGATCAAATCGAACATGTATCCTGCACTAAATGTCCTGACAATGACAAGAAAGGGCATACTTACAGCATTCACTACTACTTGTTAAAAAACGAACAAGCTCCTATATGTTCTATCTGTGGATCTCTCCTAACAGTGGCTCACATAATTGAAGACATACATTTCAAGACTAACAGAGAAAAACATAATATTCCATCCAATTTAAAAAGTATCATTGATACATTCAAAACAACAAGAGAAATCAACGTTGCTCCTTATCGACATTTAATACCACCTACAAGGGGCGCTAACTGACCTTTGCTGTGTATACGCGCAGACTACATAGTATCCATCCATCCATCTAACTTGGAAACAAGCTCTAAAGACTCTGCATCTCGGTGATCATCGGCAAAACTTTTAAGCTGCTTGGTTAGAGTAATAGCTTCGCCATAATTTGGGATAGCATCTGTTGGTACTGGAACCTCATCAACATCAGAATCTTCGGAAAGTTTTTGTATTTCAACTGGATTTTCAATTTCTTGTTCTGAATCTGGATTTTCAACATGAAAATTTTCATGTATGTTCAAAAATCATTATGGTTTTCATTATCAGTCAACTACAACAAATTCTTATTGTTGAGGATATCTGCAAGTACGTTAAGTGGTAAGTCATCTTCTGAATCAGATGTAATAGCCTCAGTTAACTGATCTTCACTTTGCATATTTTTATACTTAAATCCCGTTTTACGGAAGCAATTTTTAACTGTTTCCTTAGTTACTTGTTCCCAAGCGGTTTTTTGCAAAGTAAACTGCATCCAGTGGCGTAATTTTCTTAATTAACTCAAAAGCTGTACCAGCAGTTTCAATAGTTACTATCAGGTGTTTTAATATTAGCCTTCGGTAACAAATTCTAAAATTTTTTATAATTCCCTGGTCAAGTGGTTGACAAGCTGATGTACAGTTAGGGGAAGCAACAAGATTTTTATATTTTTTAAGCGGACGTCTTTTGGTATGAGATCCTGCATTGTCTAAAAATAACAAAATGTTTCTTTTTTCTTTTGTCATTTTCCAATCAAGATCTCGCAACCACTCTGTCATAATTTCTCCTGTTATCCAAGCTTTCTTATTATATTTCCAAGTTACAGGCAGGTTGTTTATGTTAATATTTTCAAATGCTTTGCTGCCTTACCAATGACTAAGAGTTTTTCTATTTCTCCTGCCATATTTGCACAATGCAAAATTGTAAACCACTCTTTGGGATATTTACCACCAACACATTTTTCTTTTTTTAATGTTAGCGTTTTGTTGGGTAGAGCCCTAAAATACAGGCCTGTCCCGGCATTATAAATGTCTCTGGGTGAATATCCTTTAATTACAGAAGGGCATTTTTCCCAGAATGATGAAACATCTTAACTCTTTCTCCTGAAGTCGCTTTAAAACTTATGTTGTGGCGGATTCTAAATTTATTAAGCCAACCAGAAGCAGCACTGAATATAGAATGTCCCAGAGACTCAGCGGTTTCTTTTGCTTTGCATCGTATTAGCGGACCTGAAAAAAACATTAATAATAAGTTTTTTGCATTTTTTGTCACGACAAGCCTACTGATACTCACCCCTTTTATCCTTCATATTCTTTGAATTGATATGACAAGAAAATCAACGCACTAATTCCAGAAAACCTTATCTAAAAAAATAATTCATGTGCATAGATGTCAAAGGAATCCCCTTATGGCGAGCTGCTATAAACCAGTTATAACACAACTTGTTAATTTTGGTACCATCACCAGTCAAAAAGCTTCTTTTTTCATTCAAATTGCTGTTCGACATCCACTTGTTTAGAAGGATTTCTTTATGTTTAATTATATCAGCAGCTTATGTTTCTCCGATATTAAAACGCTTGGATAAGACCCTTACACTTAACTTTTCCTTATTGTGAACCTCAACAATCTCAATTTTTTGTCTAAGCGTGAAAATTTTTCTATTTGGAGCCATTTCTACAATGAATATGTCGCCCACTCTATCTCATTTTCGCACATGCGTCAGACTAATATTAAATCCCCGCGTGTACCGGAAAATTGAAATCGTTAAATCTCCGGTTTATTCGGGGAAGTCCCTCAGTGAAGGCAGGCAGCGACATTGACGCGTTGCGCGATTGGGAAACGCAACAGCGATAATCGCCACAGAAAAATGAGACAAGGCGTTTATTTTTTATTGTTTTTGTCCGGTTAAGAGAACATTTTTTTCTGTCCGCGTCCGTTCAGGAGAATGTCCGTCCAAGAGGGAGTTAACACAATGCCAATTATATGAGAGTCGGTCGGGACCATGAGAAACTGTCAATTCAAGGGAGGTGTCCGTGTAAGAGGGGTGACCGCGAAGGGGAATTCACTGTATATATGCACGAAAAAAAAAAATTATTTATTTATTAAGTCTATATGTGGAAAAAGAATACTGGTACTACTAAGAGTAGATAGATGTTCCTGAAGTTTTTCCTTTCGACCTGTATAAACAGAGTGTGGGCAGGTCGGCCAGAATTTCTAGAGGTTATTTAGGTTAACTATAAATTTAACGTTAATCAATTAATTATTGTCTAGTCGGCTGAAACACCCTACTTGCCTTTTAGCAGATAAAATGTTTTGAAAATATAAATTTTGACAATACTGACTGCGTGTGAAAGGTACACCATTTTTTCTATTTTTGTTTCGCCTGGAGAAAGTCTAATAGTCTTTTCCAACGTTTGTGGGATACCTGCATCCTGAGACGATTTTTCGATATGTCAGGAGTTCCTTTCCTGTAACAAAAATCTTATGTAGTACAATTATTAATTGGGTCTTGCAAATATGCATGGTATTGTATGTTCATGAGTGAAGAATAATATTGTTAAACAGTGACTAAAACTTTGGTATAACAAAGTTGATGATATTTTTAGTGAGGTAGTGCCTATTCAAATCCAGACCATTGCGTTAGTGGAATAGCTGCCTGCAGACAGTGGGCACAGAGAATCGTCTAAATATTTTGCTATCCTGTAACATAGGACCACGGGTTGGTCAAGTGCTGACGACCGTCCGCAACTCACGTTGAAATTTTTTATTTTACCGATAATCCTAATTATGTTAACCTCGTTTCAGTGCATTTTTAAAGTTTATTTTGACACCAGTATCTGCTCAAAGATGGGTAAAATGAAATTATGTAAAACTAAGACTAGAGGCGGAATGCCTCACTCAGGGCTCCAGAGTTGCTAACGTCTGCTCAGTAATTTCGTCACTTATTAACAAAAATTACCTACTTAAATAATTCAAAATATATGTTGAATGTTATTATTTTAAAAATAATAATAATCGCAAGTTTTTAAATAAATTTAATCATTCCCTAATGTTTGTATCTCTTTACCCTAGGTCACGTAAAATATAGTTTTTCGTTTATCTCTGTCGGTTTGTTAGTTTAATGATAGGTTGCTGTGAAAACTCTCGAACATACTGATATATCGATTTCAAATTTGCTACACATGTAGTACTTTGAGTATCGTGGTTTTTCAAATCCTAAAATTATGTTATTTTTTAGTTATTTCCAATCTTAAGAGAAATAGTAGGTAGAGAGGATTGGGTTATTCCTTAGGAAAAAATATTTTTGGGTGTAATTTTGTTAAATCAAGGATAGAAGGGATCTAAAGGGTTTGTTGGGGGATGAGATGGAGTAGCTTCCAATATATCGTGTTATATGTCTTTTAAAATTTAGCATTATTTGTGTCCTTGTGTGTGGTTGGGAAAAACTAATTTTAAACGTATTTATTTTTAATTAAACCTAAAGAGTTTGGGAGCTCGTTAAAGGGTGTAATTGTCATTACATCGTATTTAATATCATTTTCATGGTTCTCAGAGTCACGTAACATAGTTTTAAAATTATGCTGACATAGTCAGTGGATGCAGTTTTGAATGCAATTATAGATAATTTAATATCACCACTACATCAAGCACTTTATTTTTCCACTCGACCCGAACTTCGCTATATTAAATCAAATTGCAAAGTTTCAAAAAAAAATAATGTAAAAATGGCGAAGTGAAAAATGGAAATCTTTAAATGAATCTAAATAAAAAATATATATAAGGCTAGCTTTTTGGTTATAACATTAGGTTTTAAAAAATGGGTTTGGTCCATTCGACTTTTGTTGATATAACAATGTCTCCTCATATTTTTAGATGATGCCGAAATAAGCCTAAATTATCCTACGTTCGTTATTTTCTTTAATTGCAGTCAGTAGTAAACCAAATTTGGCTAATCGTGAGGCACAAAAAGTAAGAAAAATATATCACAAACATATTACAGATGTATGGTTTCTACAGCTTGAAGATCGACCAAAGTTGGTATAAAACCGGTCACAACTGAGTAACAAAAAAGAGTTTAAAGGAATTAAAACTGTTGTATTCCATCTCAAGGTAACTACTGTGAAAATATGGAATCCTTAAAAACTGTCAATATAATTTTGATGTAACCTGTGTAAAGTTTAGGTCCAGGTAGGAACTCACCAAACCACACAAAAACACCCTCAAAAACATTGCATGACCGACAATATCTTAAAGCTGATAGAAACAAGAAGAAAAATGATTTTAATAAACAACACATTGGATCGTTAGAAGAGCATCAGATCAATCAATACAGAAAACAAGGTGGCTTGCAAAAAGGGCAAAAAAGCATACTTGAATTATATATGTGAGGAGCTAGAACAACATGCTACAAACAATCGACCGCAAGATCTTTATGAAAAAATAAAATACCTATTGAAAGAATTCAAACCTAAAACACAAATAATAAGAGATAAGGAGCTAACATGCCTCGAATCATTGGCGTTTGGAAAGATTACTGTAAAGAACTTTTTATGGTTCAGCACAATTACAAAGAAATGAAATTTATGTTTGTATCTGCAAAATTTACTAGTACCCGGCTGTCATATTTTTCGCATACCTGGTTTAACTCAGAACCAGCATAGATTAAATAGTCCTGTATTCATTTTTAAATAACGGAAGACTGTTACCCTAAAGAGTTTTAGCCTCTATAAAATAGAATATAAACACTGTTTCCCAGCTTAGATACATCGCTAGATAAAAAAAAGTTACAAGCTTACTGATGAGAAAACCCTTGAAAAAGTCTTGTACAATGGCGGAAGAAAATTCCGCTCTGGCACAGTGTTATCTCAATTATGATAATTTCTCATCTTATCAAGGCTAAAAAACTACCATTCAATATTAAAGCGTACTACTACTGACCTGAAGCTATAGTCATCAGGGGACAATGCTGCAAGATGTTTTGAAACTGATTCATAACACGAAAATTAGTAGCGGCAAACAAATCGTAATTCGATACAACAAAAGAAAACTATGTTATAGAGCCTTTTGTCTAAGAAAAGATACCAACAAGAATCTAAAAATAAATACCTTTGCTCACAACGCAATTTTTAACAACTACAGTGCATCATCTTTTTCTTATTTATGCTTTTATTATAAAAAAATGACCTTTGTGTGAAATTTTTTTAACAAATTATATCCTAGTTGTAAAATTTGCAGATATTTACTTAAAAATAAGTTTGTTTTTTTCCGAAAATTATCAAATACATAAAAATTCCTTGTTTCTTATAGTTCTCAGTAAAAATTAGTTCGGCTTCAACACACCTCGAAAAAGCTTCTCTTCCAGTAAGTTGTTCCCTTTAGGCAATCTTGAACTCTTTGTATGCAGTTTTAAACCTGGTAGCTCTCCGGGATGATGTTGCGGTAATTTCCTGAACAACTTTAGACGTCTCCACTTGACCGGAAGATCGCAAACTCATCTGTGTGGCAAATGTTAATTCTCCAGAAGAGTGCTTGGTTCTCAAAGTCGGTCTTCCGTCGTTTCGTTCTTTGTGAAGCCTCTTTGAAGCTTGTTTTAGGTCGGTGTGCTTGTTTACTTGTAGCGTCAACATCTACAGAATAGTTCTTAAAACTTATAGATCTAGATTTTAATATTAATCTTTCTTCTCTTCTACTACATTTTTGCCATCTCTTCTTAAAAGCCGCCACAAAAAGCGAAATTTTCTCGTGCAAGTCAGGTTTAAAGTTACCTGGACACTTAGTACGTCTTTCAACAAATCTCTTCATATGCGTTATTTGATCTGATAATTAAACATGATTTGATTAATTTTTTTACTACTTTTTCACGTTGACTCTTGCCTATTTAATAAGCCAAAACGACAAAAAGCCAAAACATGCGCAGTTTTTTTATTAATGTTCCTACAAGAATACTCAATACACTAACAACCAAGCCCCATTTCGCAGACAATTAGACATGACTTGATTAATTTTTTTACTACTTTTTCACATTTGACTCTTGCCTATTAATTAAACCAAAACAACAAAAAGCCCAAACATGCGCATTTTTTTATTAATGTTCCCACAGGCACACTTAATACACTAACAACCAAGCCCCATTTCGCAGACATAAACTCCTGAGTTGCATTACTGGGAAACATGCAATCAGCTAACTTATTTATTCTCCCGTTAAGATTTAACAGAAACCAGCTGACATTAAAAAGAGTTATAAAAAATAAAATTAATAAAAATATTTTCTTCCTAGATACTACTAAAGTCATTAAGAAAAAGACTAAGCGGAAGGGAGAAACAGAAGGTAAGCTTCTTAGAGTTTTATAAGTTTTCGGTGATTAGATTTAGTGAAAATTTTAAATTGGAGAAGCGCTAAAATCCAGTCAAATAGACTTGTCTATTAATATAAAATAGTCTGCTTGACTGGTTAGCTTAAATGCACTTAATATATGTAGTTGTAATGTATTACGGCATGTCGTAGGTAAGTCGATAAAGCCGGTAATATGATAGTTTTAAGCAAATCTGTGTAATTGTCCAATCACTTTTTATTTTATTTTTTTAACGCTTTTCGCGGTACTATGCGGTGTTAACAAATAACAAACTAGTGAATAAAGTGCTACTAAGACGAATATATGTTTTTTTTTGCAAGGTTATGTTGCAGCACAGCAAGTCCGTGTCATTTAACTACAGCTGGCATGGCTTTTAGATTTGTTTTTAATGATTTTAGATATGTAATGCAGTTTTCTTATTATTATTATTATTTTTTTATTTTTATTATTTTTTTGACCATACCTTTCATCCATCTATTTATCACATACTTACACAATAGACGCAAAATAAATTTTTCCTCTTGACTCTATAACAAAAATGACAACTAATGCTTAAACACTTTTTAATTATACACCCTATGCTTTTTAGCACTAAGCCTAGAAAGCAAATAGATACCTAATTATAATAAAAATAAAAGATACACACCAACTTCTATCATACCAACACTTTCACAGAATCTCTCGAAGTCGAAGAAGTTATTGAACGCACTGCGAGAGGTGACAAACCAATACTTCCTAAGAAACACTCTGTAGAAATTACCGAGATCACAGAGATTACAGAATTACCTGAAAGTCGTAAGAAAACCGAGCTTGAGATCGAAGAGGAAATAATTATAAAGGAAAGGAAAGAAAAAAAGATACACAAAGTTCGACGCCCCACAGTTGAAGAATTCTCTCTAAATGAAGAAGATACTAACCTAATTGGCTCATTTGAGGCTAAACCTTTATCTCAACTGCCTCTTAATATATCTGATATAGTTGCTGAAGCTGTTCACGTAGGTGAGGTAGCGCAAATTGATAATGAACTTAACAAGGTACAGGCTGTGATAGATGTTCTTCCATTGACAGCTATTTCACAAGAGCAACAAGTTGCACAAGAAAAAGAGGATATACAAACTAAAGACTCTACAAATTTAGTCACTGCTGATACGAAAATAAGTAATTTAGAAGCCTTAGAAGTATCCGAAGCTCATATTCAAGATCTACCTGAAAATCTTGAGTCATTTGTAAAGCCAACATCGTATAAAGCTTCAAAAAATATATTACCAGCTGAAAGTCTGCTTATAGAAGAAGTATGTTTAGGTGATACTTCATCTATGTTGGATGCCAAATCTCTTCTAGAAGGAAAAGCTGATATTTCTCTAATTCCACAAAATGCCAAAAATATATCAGAGGTTGAAGTATCACATCAAGAACAAGACCTGCAACCGCATAAATATGAGACCAAAAAACTCTTGGAAATACAAACCTCAGGACAATTTTCTGAAGCTTTTCCAACTGACATCGTGGCTCAAATAGATAAGAAAACAACTAAAGCTAACGCTGAAGTAAATATCTTAACACATATTACGGCTCTTCAAGAAGAAACTAAAATTGACGAAAAAGAAGGCGTTCATAAAGCAATGTCCCCTCTTACTTCCCAAGCCACAAGAAAAATTAACCCGATTGAGGCTGTGCAGACAACCGAGCAAGATATACAAAATGAAATTGGAGAGTACGATGTTACCTTCAGACCAACATTTTCAACTATTAAACCAGATTTTATACCATCGGAGGGAGTGTCTGTACAAGAATTTTATCTTGCAGATGTACCGTCTATATTAGACCAAGATCAAAAAGTAGAGGGTAATGCATTTATTTCTCTCGTACCACAAGAAGCAAAAAATATTTTAGAAGTGGAGGTATCAGACAAAGAAAATGTCCTTGATGAATTTACTAAACCCAAGGATGTTGAAGCAACAAGATCTTTTATTCCTCAAGAAGGTCTTACCATTGAAGAGGTACAACAAGCCTTTTTAGAGGAAAAAATGGAAATAGTCAAGCCAACAACGATTAAACCGAAAGTAAATGTTGATGCTCAAGAAAGTTTAACCATAGAGGAAGTTCTAACGGGAGAAAAACCTGGTAAATACCTCCCTCAAGCATTTGTTGCTACTGAAGTAGCCACAGAAAATGTTATTCCACAAAAATCTATTACACAAACAGAAATTTTAGCACCAGAACTTGAAGAAGACTATATTCCTGGAAAAATACCGCCTTCTCAAACGGCTAAACCTTACGTATCTACAGATGAAAGTATAGTTGTTTCTGAGATTCAAACTCAAGAAAAAGAAAACATTTTAACTAAAGGACCCAGTCCTGAGCGTGGAACTGCTTCAGAAGATTTGCTGCTTTCAGAGGGAATTTTAGTTAGTTTAACAGATAGCCAAGCTCCTCAAGAAGATATAGAATCAGCAGAAGCTCAATCATTTATTGCTAACATTGAATTATTGCCAAAAGAGACCAGTCAAACTGAGACAATTATACCTGCAGAGTCTGAAGATATTTATGAATGCAAGCAACTTGACACTAAAATTGCTGTGCCCCCGACTTTATGCCAATTGAAGTAAGTGGTCAGTCTATTATAACAATACAAGAGTCTGAAGGTGACCTTGCCCCTGATCGACAACCTACGAAAGAAAGTGCAAGTTTGAATATCTCTCCCAATAAACCACTGGTTATTGAAGAAATTCAAACAGGAGATACGTCAGACAAATTTATTGATAAACTCAAATATAAAACAGATTCTGCTGTTTCAGAAGTCGAAACATTAGAAGCTACAACTATTATAGAAACCCAAGCTCATGAAACTGAAGTAGATTATAATATGGTTCAACCCAATAAGATTAGCATAGAAAGCAGCTTGACAAGAACTCAAGAACAAGTTACTGTAAGTGAATCTCATCTGATGGAAAGTGAGACATCGTTTAAAGAATTCGAATTGCCCGAGTCATGTAAACCGAAAGCTATGACATCGCATCTGTTACCTACTGGAGTAACAGAAGAAACTATTGTTGACGATAGTGCAGATCATTTAAAGTCAGACACAGCAGAAATAGGACAAGCAGGAATAAATCAGATATCTTTTGTAGAAATTGTCGTATCTGAAACTGTGGCAGCTGAGGATCTGGAAAATGTTGTCATTAGTAAACCCATAGAAAAGAAAGCGGCTCCTGACATTTTACCTCAAGTAGCGCTAAATATTTCAGAAGTTCTTGCAGATGATAAAGAAAAACAGTATGTTTCAACTGAAGTTCCAGCAGGACAGCAAGCTATGCCAAATATCGACACAACTCAAGTCGTTAGTCAAACCATAGTACAGCCAGCTTTTGCTGTAGATAATTTATGTACCCTTACACCAAATGAAGCTCAGGCTAGTTCTGATCAAGAAGCAGTTGAAGCACTTCAAGTTACACAATATAGCACTTCAGAAAAAGAACTAGAGCATTTCGAACAAACCCCAGAAACCAAAATTGCTGCTGTAAATTTAAGTGAAGGACTTAGTGGTCCAAACGTAACACAAATTCAATTAAACGAAAAAGAAAGCGAGTACATTACTGATATTAAACCGACAGAGGGTTTGGCAGAATCGAATATAACTATTCAAGAAGTAATTGTTAAGTCTGAAATAGAAACAGTTGTACATGCTGATAACATCGTTGAAGACGAACTTATAACAGGAAAGGCAAAAAAAAATATGCAAAACCATTTACTGAGCTCATCATTACAGAAACAAATGTTGTAGATGTAGAGAAAAACTTACCAACAGATATTTATCCATATGAGAAGCAAGCCAATGTTGATATTTTGCCAGGTCACGCTGTATCTGTGACGGAAACTGTTAGCGACCACAAAGAGGAAAAATTACTGATACCTAAGGTGGATACATCCAAAGCTGATGTTGGAATTCAGGAAACACAAGTCGCTCTTAAGGAAGAAATACAAGTAGATAATCAACCCGGACAATACATAAGAACATCTCCAGAAAAACAAATAGCTACGACTCAACAAGATATGTCTCATTCTATTATTCAAACTTTATTCACCCTAGGAGAAAAAGAGAGTGATAAACCTGCAGAAGTAAAACCTGATGTTAAACAAGCTGAAGTAACTTTAACGCAAATACATGGTATAAATGTAACTCAGGTGTTAACGGATGATAAGGAAGAAGATTTACCCAAAGAAAAATTACCTGAGTCAGGTAAAAGTGACACATCAATCACCACTCACGTTATTGCAACAAAACAAGAAACGCAACCTGAAGAATCATTTGTCACATTTGGAAAGGAGGAACACAGAACTGAACATGCAAAATCTGAATTAACTCCACTTGATAGTATAATTACAACAGAATCAGTGGTAACAGAGCAAGAATCCAAAATTACTGATGAAAAGCCTGAAATTAAAATTGCCAATCGGGATTATGAAGAGGCTAAAGGTGTTTCTGTAACTTCAGTTACAGCCGCTATTAAGGAAAAAGATTTTGAAAAAGATAAAGTTGACTATAGTCAAGCAGAAAGTGCAGTTTTTCCACAAGAAAATATTCAAGTTGGTGAAACACTTGCACATGACACATTTACAAATTTAGATAAAGTAACTCCGAATGAATTTACAGCTTTACCTATACAGGACGAGTTAAAAAGTATAATTCGTATAGAACCAGTTACTGGGGAAAATATATCTGAATTAGAAAAAGATATTCAACCATTGGAACAAAAGGCAGGTGTGGATTTTGTAGGAGTTTCAGTTGCTGAAACGATGGAAACATTACCTTCTGATAAAGAGGGAAAATATCAAGTCAGGGAAACTGAATTTAATAAAGCTTTAAGTTCTTTAGATGTACAGCCTGTAGCTGAAACTACGGTAGTTATTTCTCAGGATACAATTAAAACTGTACTAGAAGATAATCCATTAACTGCACGTGCCAATGTAGAGCAAACCGCATTCGAGCCTTTAACTCAAACCGAAACTTTGGTACAAGATACTGAAAAATACTTTGAGGAAGCTCATCTAGATACTCAAACAGCTGATATAGACTTTAGGCAAAGACCACGGTATCTCCATCACCGAAATTTTGACAACTGAAGTTGAAACTATCTTAGAGTCACATGAGGAACCAACAAAAAGACACGCTGAAATTGATTTGATTGCTCATGATATACCTATAAATACACAAGTGACTATTAATGAAAATTTTGTAGACTTAACTACTGTAGAACCGATACGTTCTTTAGCAATACCCGATGTGTCAGCTCTAAGTACTGCAATTAAAATGGAGACGGTCGCTACAGAAACAGAAGCTGAAAGTCCGAAATTGATAGAACCGGATAAAAAAACAAATTTCAGTAATCTTAGATGAGGAAACCGGTATAATTATAGAATCAGTAACAGTTCAAGATAAGGAAGATAACTTAACTACTGAGGCACCACTTGAAAATAAAGCTACGCAAAACATAACAGAAACAAAAAATATTGCTTCTCAGTTTGAAATCACTTCAAATGAAGGAATTCAAGGAATAGATGAAATGTTGATAAATAAAACTACTGCCGTATGTTCAACCATACCTTTCGATGCAATAACTCAAACAGAGCAGCATACTGTAGACAAAGAGGCCGTTCTTGATGAAATAAGCAGGCCAACAATAATATCTGCTAATCTTGGCATTGAGCCAACTGAAGGAATATCAACTGAAGAGACCACGGTAGCACAAAAGGAAGAAATTTTAGCCGCATTTGGACTACCAGAAAGTAAAATTGCAACTACAACAATTGATATATTAGGAAAAGTTGCAGAATTAAGCATTACAAATATTTCCGAAAATCCAGATTATCTTACAACATCTGCTCCAGAATCACACACCGCTCAAGTTTCGGAAGAAGTCCTTTCAAGTCTTATAGTAACTGAAAATCGTAGCGTAGAAACAGAAAGTTGTTTTGAAGGTAAATTTACACCTGAAACTTCAAATGTGGAGGTATCACTCCAGGCAGATAAAAAAATTGCTTCAATTTTTGAATATATTCCAGAAGATAAAGAAGACAAATTTGATAAATTTGAAGCACCGAGAGGTCAAAATGCTACTTTGGAATTAACCTCAATCACACTTCCCGAAGTCATGGAAACGACAACCAGTGATACTGTTAAAGAAACTTGGGCCGATAAGCCCCAAACTTCATTCGCAATAGTTGAACAAACTGAGTTACAGCAAGTAACTCAGCAATTACCACTGTTACATGAAAAAGAAGGCATTTTTGATAAGACACAAACAATCGATAAAAAATCAGCTTTAGTTGCAGTAGAGGAAGGTCATACAATTCAAACTAGTGAAATTGTCACTGCAGAAAAAGAAAATGAATTCGAAGAAGTTAGAAAACAGGACATAAGTACAGCGGAGCCACTAATTGCTGGAATTATTACTGCACAAGTTTCAGAGGTGCTTACCTCAGATCAATTTGGTGATTTATCGTGTGAGAAACCTAAAGAACTAAGAGCCACTGAGGATCAAACTACATTAGAAAGCTTAGGCCAAAGCCAGCCCATGTTGATTGAGAGCTCAAGAGAATATTCGGATATCTTCAAACCAGATGTTAAAAAGGCCGATAAAAAAATCGATACTGTAATCAGTGTTAATATATCTGAAATAGTAGCTCAAGATATGCCGGAAGAATTTAAGAATACTGAACAAAAACTGGAAGAAGCAGTAGCTAATATCAGTGAATCTAATGCTATAAAACAATCTCAAGTTATAACAAATGATACAATAATGGACCTTAATGAAGAAAGCAGGCCTTCTGGAACCGTCAATATTGTACAAGATACTGTTCAAAGTATTATTTTATCACAACAAATTATACAAGAATCTGAAAAGCCCCTAGAAGATCAGATAGAAGCTGAAAATAAAACTGCAAATGTCACAGTCAATCAAACGGAATCAATTCAAATTTCTGAAGTTTTACCAGAACTGAAAGAAAAGCCTTTTATACCAGGAGAGATTAAAAGTGAAATATCAACATCTTCTTTTGTAGAAGTATTTCCTCTTTTAGAGACAGACATACAGACCCATGAAAATTATAACCAGCTGATAGTTGAAAAGCCAAAGGAGGTATTAGCCGCAGCAACACAAGACGAATTAAGTAGTATAGCTATTACAACTCAGGAAAGTCATGTAAACGAAATTCCGTTTACAAAAGAAGACGTAGATAGAAAGACTGCAGAAGTTACAATTATAGAAACAAGATCTATTAACGTAATTGAAACACTGACAGGTGAGCACGAAAATGACTTTCAACAATTAAAGTATCTGGAAGCACAAGCAGAAAGGGTTCTTTATCCTCAAGATGCCACTGAGATTTCAGAAGTCACAAGCGAACAAGATATTACTTCTCTTCTATTGCACAAACCTGAAGAAACTCAAGCTATTAGAGAGAATTTGCCTTATACAGGTATTAGTGTAGCTGAAAATATTGCAGTGGAAAAAGAAGATGACTATATTAGAGATTCACTACCACAAGCCAGTAAAGCTAATCTTAATTTAGAAGAAGCTTGTAGAATACCTACTATTACTGAAGTACTTACTAGTTTGTTAGAAGGAGAGTTACACCAACACGAGCCTCAACCAGACTTGGCTACTCCAGCACTAATAGAAAATAAATTTATTGAAGCTCAAAATACTGACGTTTATGAAAGTTTAGGAGAGTATTCAAAAGACAAAAAACCTCAAACTTCTCAAGCTGCTGTTAATTTAGAGAAAGCTGGTAAAACAGCTAGTATAACTTTAACTGAGACTAATCAGCTTGAATCAAATCTCAAAACTGATAAACCTAAAGAAGATGTCGCTCTAGCAACTCTGACAGAATTAGTAGGAATTAAAGGACAACAAATTAAAGCTTTTGAGACCTTAGATGATGTAACACAGGAAAAAATACCTTTCGCTATAAATGCTGATGCAACCATTGAAGAAGTTGGGAAAGCTGCAAGTGTAATGGAAGTATTAACTACTGAAGCCGAGAGTGCTCTTAAACCGGAAACCACAAAAGAAGAAAATGCAATTCCAGGTATAATAGAACAACAGGTATTACAAGAAGAGTTTATCCATCATTATGAAAGCTTGGGGGAAGAAACTAAAGATAGTGTAGTAAGAACGAAAACTGCTGATATCAATCTTCAGGAAGCAACGAAAATTGCTAGTACCACAGAAATCTTTACTAGTCAACTTGAGTCAGGGTTGGAATTAGATAAACCTACATCAGATACCGCAACACCGCTAATAATTGAACAACCAGTTATCGAAGGACAAGATGTAAAAGTTTATGAAAGTTTTAGGGAGGGTATTAAAGAAAAATCTATACATGAAGCTAACGCTGAAATTAATTTTGAAAAAGGAAATACATCTTTAAGTATCAGCGAAGTACAAGTTACTCAAGAAGAGTCTGAATTAAACCCTGAAAAGCCTAAAGAAGACAGCGCCGTAATATCCCTTACTGAGTTTAAGAGCATTGAAGAAGAAGATGTAAAAATTTATGAAGCTTTAGGTGAAGGACCTAAAGAAGAAGTGTTTGGCACAAACAAAGCTGCTATTAATCTGGAAGAAGCTGGTAAAACTGCTAGTATTACGGAAATATTAACGTCTTTGACTGAAGAAAATTTAACTGAAGAAAAACTTAAAGACGACAAAGCCACACTTTCCATAATTGAACAAAAAGTTATTGAAAGCCAGGCCGTAAAAGTGTGCGAAAGCTTAGGAGAAGTAGCTAAAGATAAAATTCCTACGTCCAGCCAAGCTGATGTTAACTTGGAAGAAGCTCGAAAAATAGCAAGTATTGCTGAAATATTGACAAGTCAACTTGAATCCGATTTAAAACTTAAAAAACCCAAGGAAGAGATAGCTACTCCAGATATAACTGAACATCGTGTGATTGAAGGCCAAGATGTTAAAGTTTACGAAAGTGTAGATGATGTCCCTAAAGATGCTGCACCTACTTTCTCAACAGCAAATGTCAATTTTCAAAAAGCTAACAAAGCAGCTAGTATTACTGAAATACTCACCACACAAAGTGAATCAGAGCTTCTGCAAGAAAAATTAGTTAACGACACGGCCATTCCAATGTTTCGTGAACATACAGTAATTGAGGAAGAAGATATAAAAAATTTATGAAAGCTTAGGAAAAACACCTTCGGATAAATTACCTATTACTTCTAAAGCTGACATATGTCTAGAAAAACTAGGAAAATCGGCTAGTATTACAGAGACACAAATTACTGAAAGCGAAGAACTCTTTCAACCTGAGAAACCAAATGAAGATACAGCATCACCATCAGTGACTGAACATAAAGTAGTTGAATCACATTTCGTCAAGGCCTATGAAAGTTTGGAAGAAATGCCTAAAGATAGACCTGTTCTAACTCAAAGTGCTACCTCCCAAAAAGATTCGTTTGAAAGTATCGTTGAATCAAGTGTAACCATACAAGGTTCAACTAAAATCTTAGAAACTGAAACAGACGTCCCCTAAATCAGCAAATTTAAATATTATAACGAAAGAGAGCCTAACTGTAACCGAAGCAATCGTCCATGGTGAAGTTGGTCAAGAAGTTTTTGTTGTTAGCGCTACTGAAACCACTGCAGGAAAACAAGTAGAACATAAACCAGTAGTGAGCACCGAAGAGATTCAAGCTCTTGACAGTCTGGACGATTTTAAGCCAGACCGTACGAAAGCTTTAAAATTACAAAGCGAATATACTGACACGATTCATAGCATAATAGTAACAGAACAAACGACTTCAGGTAGTGTAATACCATTCGATCTCAATGAACCCAACAAGAAAACAGTTAAAGTGGCTTTGGAAGATAGTCGAACCCCCAGCTTGCAGATAAGTGAAGTGGAGTTACACGAACACTCTGGTAAGTTGTCCCCCACCAAAAGTTAAGCTACTTATGTTCAATTTTTACCTTGAGGAACGTCTGCCCGTAATTCAGTAATTATTATTAAAATCAGCTATATCAAAAAATCTTATTAGATGATATTTAATGAAAGGTAATAAAATAAAGCAAGATATAATTAGGACTTTTAGTGCACTAATGGTCTAAGTCAGTGGTTCCGAAACTTTTTCGATTCTCGGACACCTTACTGAATCCAAGACGCCCTATGTTACATTCTATCAAGTACACTTCGCGAAATAGCGGATATTTTGCTTCAATTAAAGAACTAGATAAAAATTATATATTTAAGATCTCAATTTTCGCAGCGTCCTTGTGAAGAACTAGCAGATCTCCAAGGCTCCGCAGCGGACACTTTTGGAACTACTAGTCCAAGTAACAAATCTGTGTTTCTATTTTAACATTATTTTTCTTAAGAGTAAAACATAAAAAGCAAAGTGGCTAAGACCTCTGCTACACTAAGAGCCGCAATTAGTTTTTCCTCCTTAGATATTTACTTCTTGTGTTGTAATATATCACTGTATTTTAGAACAAGTCATTTTATTTCTAGTATCAAGATTATTTAAAAATAATAATAAATAAATTATTTCGCAAAAAATTGACTATAATATATGGGTTAACATAAACCATATGTAAATATATGTTGTAATAATACCTTCATTATAATTTTGATTCTTCTGAGCAATTATTAAACATATTTTAAATATTGCTTCAAAATTTTATTTCAACTATATTCATTTTTTATATATTTCTTTTCATATAGTCGGTGCAGATATTTAAAAAAATTACTCGTAGGAAGCTTAACACAAAAGAAACTGCTAATGCACAATTCACAAACAAAATAAAACTTACAGCTGACACATTCACTATCGCGTATATCATCCCATCGCACAACTCTTTTGTGTAATGGTCGATTAAACAAACTTAAATTACAGGATCACTGGATACCACCACACCACAAAAAACACACGCAATCGTCACTCAAATAGCACCAACTGTAGAAACGGCAGATGAACACAATATTATAGTTAGAAAACATTCTGATGCTGAAGAGACACATGAATATATTACCAGGTTTAAATCCACACCTGACAATGAAGAAACAGCACAAACTATCACTAAACGAACGATTATCCGAAAAAAACACAAAACAGAAAGCGAAGGAGACACGATTATTGAGGAAATTTTGTCTGAAAAAGAACCTGAAAAGTTGGACAAATCAGAATTCGCTATTGAAGAATTAACTGATATAGACAATGTTGTCGATAAAAATGAAACAACATATACTGTTGAAGAAGTACCCGAAGAAATTTCAGAATCAACAATAATTAAAGAAGACGAAAATAACAAAAGAAAGAAGCAGAGGAAAGTTACCAGTAAAAAGGTAGAAAAACAAGTTGTTTTAAAGGAACATCCTCCAGAAATAGTTGAAGAATTACCAGAACAAGTTCAAGAAATTGTTGTTATTGATAAGGGTGTCGAAAGAAAAAAAGTTGTAAAAAAAACGCATCATAACCAAAAAGAGGGGTGGTAAACAGGAAAGAACTGAGATTGTAACAGTGGAAGAAGATAATAAAAAACCTGAAATTACAGTTACAATTCAGGAGCATGAAGTTCCAGACGAGCAAGAAATTGATTTAGAAGAACTCCCAGAACAACTACGTGAGACAACAATAATAGAAGATAAAAAAGTTACTAAAACCCGTCTAACTAAAAGAAAAAAGGATGGAAAATACGAGATACGCAAGACAGTGACAATAGAACAAGATGGTAAAGAACCAGAAACAATTGTTAATATTGAAGAAAATGAAGCGCTGGAAGAGCCAGAAACGACAATCGAGGAACTACCTGAACAGATTCAGGAATCCATAGTTAATGAAGAAGGAACATCAAGGAAGAAAATCGTTAGAAAACGAGTTATCAAAAAACAAAAAGGTGGTAAACAAGAAACAACGGAAATTACTACCACAGAACAAGAAGGCAAAGAACCAGAGACTATAGTAACTGTTAAGGAGGAAATATCAGAACAACCAGAATATATTACTGAAGACCTACCTGAACAAGGTCAAGAAACAACAGTTACTGAAGAAGCCGTGCCTAAAAAGAAAGTAACTAAAAAACGGGTTATCAAACAGCAAAAGGACGGTAAACAAGATATAACCAAGATTGCCATAGCAGAACAGAAAGAAAAACAAGCAGAAGCTCCTGTAACTATTAGGGAAGAAGTACCCGAGGAATTACAATACATTGTTGAAGAACTACCTGAAGAGATTCAAGAAACAACTGTTATTGAAGAGGGGATGCCTAGAAGGAAGGTTATTAAAAAACGAGTTATCAAGAAGCAAAAGGGCGGAAAAAAAAGAAATAACCGAGATTGTTACATCAGAACAGGAAGGAAAAGAACCAGAAACTACTGTAACTATTAAAGAGGAAGTACCTGAAGAACCAGAATATGTTGTTGAAGAACTACCTGAACAAATTCAAGAAACAACAATTATTGAAGGAGGCGTGCCTAAGAAAAAAGTAACTAAAAAACGCGTTATTAAAAAGCAAAAGGATGGTAAACAAGAAACAACGGAAATTGTTACCACCGAACAGGAAGGCAAAGAACCAGAAACCACTGTAACTATTAAGGAGGAAGTACCTCAAGAACTAGAATACGTTGTTGAAGAACTACCTGAAGAAATTCAAGAAACAACAGTTATTGAAGAAGGCATGCCTAAGAAAAAACTAACTAAAAAAAAACGCATTATTAAAAAGCAAAAGGGTGGTAAACAAGAAACAACGGAAATTGTTACTACAGAACAAGAAGGCAAAGAACCAGAGACTACTGTAACTATTAAGGAGGAAGTAGCCAAGGAACCAGAATATGTTGTTGAAGAACTACCTGAACAAGTTCAAGAAACAACAGTTATTGAAGAAGGCATACCTAAGAAAAAAATAACTAAAAAACGCGTTATTAAAAAGCAAAAAGGTGGTAAACAAGAAACAACGGAAATTGTTACTACAGAACAAGAAGGCAAAGCACCGGAGACTACTGTAACTATTAAGGAGGAACTAGCCAAGGAACCAGAATACATTCTTGAAGAACTACCTGAACAAGTTCAAGAAACAACAGTTATTGAAGAAGGCGTCCCTAAGAAAAAAGTAACTAAAAAACGGGTTATTAAAAAGCAAAAGGCTGGTAAACAAGAAACAACGGAAATTGTTACAACGGAACAAGAAGGCAAAGCACCAGAGACTACCGTAACCATTAAGGAGGAAGTAGACAAGGAACCAGAATACACTGTTGAAGAATTTCCTGAACAAATTCAAGAAACAACAGTTATTGAAGAAGGCGTGCCTAAGAAAAAAGTAACTAAAAAACGTGTTATTAAAAAGCAAAAGGGCGGTAAACAAGAAACAACTGAAATTGTTACCACAGAAAAAGAAGGCGAAGCGCCGGAGACTACTATAACTATTAAGGAAGAAGTAGCCAAAGAACCAGAATACACTGTTGAAGAACTACCTGAACAAGTTCAAGAAACAACCATTATTGAAGAAGGCGTGCCTAAGAAAAAAGTAACTAAAAAACGTGTTATTAAAAAGCAAAAGGGTGGTAAACAAGAAACAACAGAAATTGTTACCACAGAACAAGAAGGCAAAGCGCCGGAAACTACTGTAACTATTAAGGAAGAACTAGCCGAGGACCAGAATACATTGTTGAAGAACTACCTGAACAAATTCAAGAAATAACAGTTATTGAAGAAGGCGTGCCCAAGAAAAAAGTAACTAAAAAACGCGTCATTAAAAAGCAAAAGGGCGGTAAACAAGAAACAACTGAAATTGTTACCACAGAACAAGAAGGCAAAGCACCGGAGACTACTGTAACTATTAAGGAAGAAGTAGCCAAGGAACCAGAATATATTGTTGAAGAACTACCTGAACAAGTTCAAGAAACAACCGTTATTGAAGAAGGCGTGCCTAAGAAAAAAGTAACTAAAAAAAACGCGTTATTAAAAAGCAAAAGGCTGGTAAACAAGAAACAACGGAAATTGTTACACGGAACAAGAAGGCAAAGAACCGGAGACTACTGTAACTATTAAGGAAGAAGTAGCCAAGGAACCAGAATACTTTGTTGAAGAACTACCTGAACAAATTCAAGAAACAACAGTTATTGAAGAAGGCGTGCCCAAGAAAAAAGTAACTAAAAAACGCGTCATTAAAAAAAAAGGGCGGTAAACAAGAAACAACTGAAATTGTTACCACAGAACAAGAAGGCAAAGTACCGGAGACTACTGTAACTATTAAGGAAGAAGTAACAAGGAACCAGAATACATTGTTGAAGAATTACCTGAACAAGTTCAAGAAAACAACCGTTATTGAAGAAGGCGTGCCTAAGAAAAAAGTAACTAAAAAACGCGTTATTAAAAAGCAAAAGGCTGGTAAACAAGAAAAACGGAAATCGTTACAACGGAACAAGAAGGCAAAGAACCAGAGACTACTGTAACTATTAAGGAAGAAGTAGCCAAGGAACCAGAATACATTGTTGAAGAACTACCTGAACAAGTTCAAGAAACAACAGTTATTGAAGAAGGCGTGCCTAAGAAAAAAGTAACTAAAAAACGCGTTATTAAAAAGCAAAAGGCTGGTAAACAAGAAACAACGGAAATTGTTACAACGGAACAAGAAGGCAAAGAACCGGAGACTACTGTAACTATTAAGGAAGAAGTAGCCAAGGAACCAGAATACTTTGTTGAAGAACTACCTGAACAAGTTCAAGAAACAACAGTTATTGAAGAAGGCCTGCCTAAGAAAAAAATAATTAAAAAACGGGTTATTAAAAAGCAAAAGGCTGGTAAACAAGAAACAACGGAAATTGTTACAACGGAACAAGAAGGCAAAGAACCAGAGACTACTGTAACTATTAAGGAAGAAGTAGCCAAGGAACCAGAATACATTATTGAAGAACTACCTGAACAAGTTCAAGAAACAACAGTTATTGAAGAAGGTGTGCCTAAGAAAAAAGTAACTAAAAAACGCGTAATTAAAAAGCAAAAGGCTGGTAAACAAGAAACGACGGAAATTGTTACAACGGAACAAGAAGGCAAAGAACCAGAGACTACTGTAACTATTAAGGAAGAAGTAGCCAAGGAACCAGAATACATTGTTGAAGAACTACCTGAACAAGTTCAAGAAACAACAGTTATTGAAGAAGGCGTGCCTAAGAAAAAAATAATTAAAAAACGCGTTATTAAAAAGCAAAAAGGTGGTAAACAAGAAACAACGGAAATTGTTACCACAGAACAAGAAGGCAAAGCACCGGAGACTACTGTAACTATTAAGGAGGAACTCGCCAAGGAACCGGAATACACTGTTGAAGAACTACCTGAACAAGTTCAAGAAACAACGGTTATTGAAGAAGGCGTGCCTAAGAAAAAAATAATTAAAAAACGGGTTATTAAAAAGCAAAAGGATGGTAAACAAGAAACAACGGAAATTGTTACTACAAAGCAAGAGGGCAAAGAACCAGAGACTACTGTAACTATTAAGGAAGAAGTAGCCGAGGAACCAGAATACATTGTTGAAGAACTACCTGAACAAGTTCAAGAAACAACAGTTATTGAAGAAGGCATACCTAAGAAAAAAATAACTAAAAAACGCGTTATTAAAAAACAAAAAGGTGGTAAACAAGAAACAACGGAAATTGTTACCACAGAACAAGAAGGCAAAGCACCGGAGACTACTGTAACTATTAAGGAGGAACTCGCCAAGGAACCGGAATACACTGTTGAAGAACTACCTGAACAAGTTCAAGAAACAACGGTTATTGAAGAAGGCGTGCCTAAGAAAAAAATAATTAAAAAACGCGTTATTAAAAAGCAAAAGGATGGTAAACAAGAAACAACGGAAATTGTTACTACAAAGCAAGAGGGCAAAGAACCAGAGACTACTGTAACTATTAAGGAAGAAGTAGCCAAGGAACCAGAATACATTGTTGAAGAATTACCTAAGAAAAAAGTTATTAAGGCGTGCCTAAGAAAAAAATAACAAAAAAAACGCGTTATTAAAAAGCAAAAAGGTGGTAAAAAGGATGGTAAACAAGAAAGTAACGGAAACCTTTGTTACTACAAAGCAAGAAGGGCAAAGAACCAGAGACTACTGTACTGTAACTATTAAGGAAGAAGTAGCCAAGGAACCAGAATACATTGTTGAAGAATTCCCTGAACAAGTTCAAGAAATAACAGTTATTGAAGAAGGCGTGCCTAAGAAAAAAATAACAAAAAAACGCGTTATTAAAAAGCAAAAAGGTGGTAAACAAGAAAGGCGTGCCAACAGAAACAACGGAAATTGTTATTGTAACCAAAGAACCAGAATACATTGTTGAAGAACAGGCGTGCCTAAGAAAAAAATAACAAAAAAAAACGCGTTATTCAAAAGCAAAAAGGTGGTAAACAAGAAACAACAGAAATTGTTACCACAGAACAAGAAGGCAAAGCACCGGAGACTACTGTAACTATTAAGGAGGAACTCGCCAAGGAACCGGAATACACTGTTGAAGAACTACCTGAACAAGTTCAAGAAAAACAACGGTTATTGAAGAAGGCGTGCCTAAGAAAAAAATAATTAAAAAACGCGTTATTAAAAAGCAAAAGGATGGTAAACAAGAAACAACGGAAATTGTTACTACAAAGCAAGAGGGCAAAGAACCAGAGACTACTGTAACTATTAAGGAAGAAGTAGCCGAGGAACCAGAATACATTGTTGAAGAACTACCTGAACAAGTTCAAGAAACAACAGTTATTGAAGAAGGCATACCTACGAAAAAAATAACTAAAAAACGCGTTATTAAAAAGCAAAAAGGTGGTAAACAAGAAACAACGGAAATTGTTACCACAGAACAAGAAGGCAAAGCACCGGAGACTACTGTAACTATTAAGGAGGAACTCGCCAAGGAACCGGAATACACTGTTGAAGAACTACCTGAACAAGTTCAAGAAACAACGGTTATTGAAGAAGGCGTGCCTAAGAAAAAAAAATAATTAAAAAACGCGTTATTAAAAAGCAAAAGGCTGGTAAACAAGAAACGACGGAAATTGTTACAACGGAACAAGAAGGAAAAGAACCAGAGACTACTGTAACTATTAAGGAAGAAGTAGCCAAGGAACCAGAATACATTGTTGAAGAACTACCTGAACAAGTTCAAGAAACAACAGTTATTGAAGAAGGCGTGCCTAAGAAAAAAGTAACTAAAAAACGTGTAATTAAAAAGCAAAAGGCTGGTAAACAAGAAACAATGGAAATTGTTACAACGGAACAAGAAGGCAAAGAACCAGAGACTACTGTAACTATTAAGGAAGAACTAGCCAAGGAACCAGAATACATTGTTGAAGAACTCCCTGAACAAATTCAAGAAACAACAGTTATTGAAGAAGGCGTGCCTAAGAAAAAAGTAACTAAAAAACGCGTAATTAAAAAGCAAAAGGCTGGTAAACAAGAAACAACGGAAATTGTTACAACGGAACAAGAAGGCAAAGAACCAGAGACTACTGTAACTATTAAGGAAGAACTAGCCAAGGAACCAGAATACATTGTTGAAGAACTCCCTGAACAAATTCAAGAAACAACAGTTATTGAAGAAGGCGTGCCTAAGAAAAAAAGTAACTAAAAAACGCGTAATTAAAAAGCAAAAGGATGGTAAACAAGAGACAACGGAAATTGTTACTACAGAGCAAGAGGGCAAAGAACCAGAGACTACTGTAACTATTAAGGAGGAAGTAGACAAGGAACCAGAATATCTTATTGAAGAACTACCTGAACAAGTTCAAGAAACAACAATTATTGAAGAAGGCGTGCCTAAGAAAAAAATAACTAAAAAACGCGTTATTAAAAAGCAAAAGGGTGGTAAACAAGAAACCACGGAAATTGTTACCACAGAACAAGAAGGCAAAATACCGGAGACTACTGTAACTATTAAGGAAGAAGTAGCGAAGGAACCAGAATATATTGTTGAAGAACTACCTGAACAAATTCAAGAAATAACAGTTATTGAAGAAGGCGTGCCCAAGAAAAAAGTAACTAAAAAACGCGTTATTAAAAAGCAAAAGGGTGGTAAACAAGAAACAACGGAAATTGTTACCACAGAACAAGAAGGGAAAGAACCAGAGACTACTGTCACTATTAAGGAGGAAGTAGACAAGGAACCAGAATACATTGTTGAAGAATTACCTGAACAAGTTCAAGAAATAACAGTTATTGAAGAAGGCGTGCCTAAGAAAAAAGTAACTAAAAAACGCGTTATTAAAAAGCAAAAAGGTGGTAAACAAGAAACAACGGAAATTGTTACTATAGAACAAGAGGGCAAAGAACCAGAGACTACTGTAACTATTAAGGAGGAAGTAGACAAGGAACCAGAATACCTTACTGAAGAACTACCTGAACAAGTTCAAGAAACAACAGTTATTGAAGAAGGCGTGCCTAAGAAAAAAATAACTAAAAAACGAGTTATTAAAAAGCAAAAGGGTGGTAAACAAGAAACAACGGAAATTGTTACTACAGAACAAGAGGGCAGAGAACCAGAGACCACAGTAACTATTAAGGAGGAAGTAGACAAGGAACCAGAATACACTGTTGAAGAACTACCTGAACAAGTTCAAGAAACAACAGTTATTGAAGAAGGCGTGCCTAAGAAAAAAGTAACTAAAAAACGCGTTATTAAAAAGCAAAAAGGTGGTAAACAGGAAACGACGGAAATTGTTACAATGGAACAAGAAGGTAAAGAACCGGAGACTACTGTAACTATTAAGGAAGAAGTAGCCAAGGAACCAGAATACATTGTTGAAGAACTACCTGAACAAGTTCAAGAAACAACAGTTATTGAAGAAGGCGTGCCTAAGAAAAAAGTAACTAAAAAACGTGTAATTAAAAAGCAAAAGGCTGGTAAACAAGAAACAACGGAAATTGTTACAACGGAACAAGAAGGCAAAGAACCAGAGACTACTGTAACTAGGAAGGAAGAAGTAGCCAAGGAACCTGAATACATTGTTGAAGAACTCCCTGAACAAGTTCAAGAAACAACAATTACTGAAGAAGGCGTGCTTAAGAAAAAAGTAACAAAAAAAAACGCATTATTAAAAAGCAAAAGGATGGTAAACAAGAAACAATGGAAATTGTTACTACAGAGCAAGAGGGCAAAGAACCAGAGACTACTGTAACTATTAAGGAGGAAGTAGACAAGGAACCAGAATACCTTATTGAAGAACTACCTGAGCAAGTTCAAGAAACAACAATTATTGAAGAAGGCGTGCCTAAGAAAAAAATAACCAAAAAACGCGTTATTAAAAAGCAAAAGGGTGGTAAACAAGAAACCACGGAAATTGTTACCACAGAACAAGAAGGCAAAGAACCAGAGACTACTGTAACTATTAAGGAAGAAGTAGCGAAGGATCCAGAATATATTGTTGAAGAACTACCTGAAGAAGTTCAAGAAACAACAGTTATTGAAGAAGGCGTGCCTAAGAAAAAAGTAACTAAAAAACGCGTTATTAAAAAGCAAAAGGCTGGTAAAGAAGAAACAACGGAAATTGTTACTACAGAACAAGAAGGCAAAGCACCGGAAACTACTGTAACTATTAGGGAGGAAGTAGCCAAAGAACCGGAATACACCGTTGAAGAACTACCCGAACAAGTTCAAGAAACAACAGTTATTGAAGAAGGCATGCCTAAGAAAAAAAGTAACTAAAAAACGCATTATTAAAAAGCAAAAAGCTGGTAAACAAGAAACGACGGAAATTGTTACAACGGAACAAGAAGGCAAAGAACCAGAGACTACTGTAACTATTAAGGAAGAAGTAGCCAAGGAACCAGAATACATTGTTGAAGAACTACCTGAACAAATTCAAGAAATAACAGTTATTGAAGAAGGCGTACCTAAGAAAAAAATAACTAAAAAACGCGTTATTAAAAAGCAAAAGGGTGGTAGGCAAGAAACAACGGAAATTGTTACTACAGAACAAGAGGGCAGAGAACCAGAGACCACAGTAACTATTAAGGAGGAAGTAGACAAGGAACCAGAATACATTGTTGAAGAACTACCTGAACAAGTTCAAGAAACAACAGTTATTGAAGAAGGCATACCTAAGAAAAAGTTAATTAAAAAACGCGTTATTAAAAAGCAAAAGGGTGGTAAACAAGAAACAACGGAAATTGTTACCACAGAACAAGACGGGAAAGAACCAGAGACTACTGTAACTATTAAGGAAGAAGTAGCCAAGGAACCAGAATACATTGTTGAAGAACTACCTGAACAAATTCAAGAAATAACAGTTATTGAAGAAGGCGTACCTAAGAAAAAAATAACTAAAAAAAACGCGTTATTAAAAAGCAAAAGGGTGGTAGGCAAGAAACAACGGAAATTGTTACTACAGAACAAGAGGGCAGAGAACCAGAGACCACAGTAACTATTAAGGAGGAAGTAGACAAGGAACCAGAATACACTGTTGAAGAACTACCTGAACAAGTTCAAGAAACAACAGTTATTGAACAAGGCGTGCCTAAGAAAAAAGTAATCAAAAAACGCGTTATTAAAAAGCAAAAAGGTGGTAAACAAGAAACAACGGAAATTGTTACCACAGAACAAGAAGGGAAAGAACCAGAGACTACTGTCACTATTAATGAAGAAGTAGCCAAGGAACCAGAATACGTTGTTGAAGAACTACCTGAACAGGTTCAAGAAACAACAGTTATTGAAGAAGGCCTACCTAAGAAAAAAAATAATCAAAAAACGCCTTATTAAAAAGCAACATGGTGGTAAACAAGAAACAACGGAAATTGTTACTACAGAGCAAGAAGGCAAAGAACCAGAGACTACGGTAACTATTAAGGAGGAAGTAGACAAGGAACCGGAATACACTGTTGAAGAACTACCTGAAGAAGTTCAAGAAACAACAGTTATTGAAGAAGGAGTGCCTAAGAAAAAAGTAACTAAAAAACGCGTTATTAAAAAGCAAAAGGCTGGTAAACAAGAAACCACGGAAATTGTTACCACAGAACAAGAAGGCAAAGCACCGGAGACTACTGTAACTATTAAGGAGGAAGTAGCCAAAGAACCGGAATACACCGTTGAAGAACTACCCGAACAAGTTCAAGAAACAACAGTTATGGAAGAAGGTGTGCCTAAGAAAAAAGTAACTAAAAAACGCGTTATTAAAAAGCAAAAAGCTGGTAAACAAGAAACGATGGAAATTGTTACAACGGAACAAGAAGGCAAAGAACCAGAGACTACTGTAACTATTAAGGAAGAAGTAGCCAAGGAACCTGAATACATTGTTGAAGAACTACCTGAACAAATTCAAGAAATAATAGTTATTGAAGAAGGCGTACCTAAGAAAAAAGTAACTAAAAAAAACGCATTATTAAAAAGCAAAAGGGTGGTAGGCAAGAAACAACGGAAATTGTTACTACAGAACAAGAGGGCAGAGAACCAGAGACCACAGTAACTATTAAGGAGGAAGTAGACAAGGAACCAGAATACATTGTTGAAGAACTACCTGAACAAGTTCAAGAAACAACTGTTATTGAAGAAGGCATACCTAAGAAAAAATTAATTAAAAAACGCGTTATTAAAAAGCAAAAGGGTGGTAAACAAGAAACAACGGAAATTGTTACTACAGAACAAGAAGGCAAAGAACCAGAGACTACTGTGACTATTAAAAAGGAAGTAGACCAGGAACCAGACTACCTTGTTGAAGAACTACCTGAAGAAGTTCAAGAAACAACCGTTATTGAAGAAGGCGTGCCTAAGAAAAAAGTAATTAAAAAACGCGTTATTAAAAAGCAAAAGGGTGGTAAACAAGAAACAACGGAAATTGTTACCACAGAACAAGAAGGCAAAGCCCCGGAGACTACTGTAACTATTAAGGAGGAACTCGCCAAGGAACCGGAATACACTGTTGAAGAACTACCTGAACAAGTTCAAGAAACAACGGTTATTGAAGAAGGCGTGCCTAAGAAAAAAATAATTAAAAAACGCGTTATTAAAAAGCAAAAGGCTGGTAAACAAGAAACGACGGAAATTGTTACAACGGAACAAGAAGGTAAAGAACCAGAGACTACTGTAACTATTAAGGAAGAAGTAGCCAAGGAACCAGAATACATTGTTAAAGAACTACCTGAACAAGTTCAAGAAACAACAGTTATTGAAGAAGGCGTGCCTAAGAAAAAAGTAACTAAAAAACGTGTAATTAAAAAGCAAAAGGCTGGTAAACAAGAAACAACGGAAATTGTTACAACGGAACAAGAAGGCAAAGAACCAGAGACTACTGTAACTATTAAGGAGGAAGTAGACAAGGAACCAGAATACCTTATTGAAGAACTACCTGAACAAGTTCAGGAAATAACAATTATTGAAGAAGGCGTGCCTAAGAAAAAAATAACTAAAAAACGCGTTATTAAAAAGCAAAAGGGTGGTAAACAAGAAACCACGGAAATTGTTACCACAGAACAAGAAGGCAAAGCACCGGAGACTACTGTAACTATTAAGGAAGAAGTAGCGAAGGAACCAGAATACATTGTTGAAGAACTCCCTGAACAAGTTCAAGAAACAACAGTTATTGAAGAAGGCGTGCCTAAGAAAAAAGTAAAAAAAAAACGCGTTATTAAAAAGCAAAAGGATGGTAAACAAGAAACCACGGAAATTGTTACCACAGAACAAGAAGGCAAAGCACCGGAGACTACTGTAACTATTAAGGAAGAAGTAGCGAAGGAACCAGAATACCTTGTTGAAGAACTCCCTGAACAAGTTCAAGAAACAACAGTTATTGAAGAAGGCGTGCCTAAGAAAAAAGTAACAAAAAAAACGCGTTATTAAAAAGCAAAAGGATGGTAGACAAGAAACAACGGAAATTGTTACTACAGAACAAGAAGGCAAAGCACCGGAGACTACTGTAACTATTAAGGAAGAAGTAACCAAAGAACCAGAATACGTGGTTGATGAACTACCTGAACAAGTTCAAGAAACAACAGTTATTGAAGAAGGCGTGCCTAAAAAAAAAATAACTAAAAAACGCGTTATTAAAAAGCAAAAGGGTGGTAAACAAGAAACCACGGAAATTGTTACCACAGAACAAGAAGGCAAAGCACCGGAGACTACTGTAACTATTAAGGAAGAAGTAACCAAAGAGCCAGAATACGTGGTTGAAGAACTACCTGAACAAGTTCAAGAAACAACAGTTATTGAAGAGGGCGTGCCTAAGAAAAAAGTAACTAAAAAACGCGTTATTAAAAAGCAAAAGGGTGATAAACAAGAAATAACGGAAATTGTTACTACAGAACAAGAAGGAAAAGAACCAGAAACTACTGTAACTATTAAGGAGGAAGTGGCCAAGGAACCAGAATACATTGTTGAAGAACTACCTGAACAAATTCAAGAAACAATAGTTATTGAAGAAGGCGTGCCTAAGAAAAAAGTAACTAAAAAACGTGTTATTAAAAAGCAAAAGGATGGTAAACAAGTAACAACGGAAATTGTTACCACAGAACAAGAAGGGAAAAAACCAGAGACTACTGTAACTATTAGAGAGGATGTACCTGAGGAACTAGAATATATTGTTAAAGAACTACCTGAAGGAGTTCAAGAAACAACAGTTATTGAGGAAGGCGTGCCTAAGAAGAAAGTAACTAAAAAACGAGTTATCAACAAGCAAAAGGGCGGTAAACAAGAAACAATGGAACTTATAACCACAGAACCAGAAGAAAAATATCTATATGTGCCACTTTTAGCTGAAAAAGAAAAAATTCCCACAACTCCAGAAGTTTTAGATCTACTTAAGATGGAAGTTATAAGAATCATATTGTCTCATCCTCTCCCAGAATTTCCAGAATTAGTTGACCTGCCAAGTGGTCAAAGGGTTCTTATTGAGTTTCCCGAGGAAATAATAGAAAACATTTTACCTGATGGTAAGAAGGAAATTGTTAAAAAAAGGAAAATTAAAAAGCGAGTCGGGGACAAAGATGAAATCCTTAATATCACAATAACAGAACATCCCAACGAGGAGCCTATTATTAAAGCAACCATTATCGAAGAGGATATAATTCCAATTGAAGATATGAGTAATATGACTCCAATAATTGAGATATTAGAGGATGTTGATGTATTTGAAATAAGTACTTCTAATGAGGAACCAAAGAAAAAAATATCGAAAAGAAGAAAACTACTCAAAAGAAAGGGGCCGAAGATTGAGGAAACCGATATTACCACAATACTGGAAGATGGTAAAAGTCCCGAAACAATTGTTAAAATAAAAGAATATGATATAGATAAAATTCCAACTAACCTTCAAAAAATCAAGCATAAACTAGAAATTGTAGAAGTTAAGCCTAGTAAAGTAAAAACTATGGACGAAGAAAAACTACCTTCGCTTACCGAAATTAAACTTAAAAAACCAAAGGGAATTAAGAAACCTATTAAAGAAGGAAAATTGCCAAAAATCAGGCTTAAGAGTCGCATTTCGTTTATCACATTTCCACCTCAATCTGAATCCGAACAACGTGGCCGCATAACGGAAATGTTACCATTTGTAAAAACCCATGGAGAACTCTCTAGAAACATAGCAGAAGCAGAAAATGTTTTAAAACTTAAAAAAGTGAAAAAGTTTAAGGATATCGACTATGAGTCACCTGAATTAGAAAAAGTTAACGACATTGAAATGCCTCAAAGGGCTTCCAAGGAGCAAGAAAATGAACCAACTAAGTACAAAAAACCACTGAAACAAATCCAAACACCGGAAGAAGATACTGTCAAGATTATACTGGGCAAAGGCAAATTGCCTAGAGATGATCAAGACACAGAAAATGTAGAACTAAAGAAAATACCAAAACAATTGAATGAATCAAAAACAAAAGAAGGAGAAAAACCCAAAAAAGAAATTACCACTGACAAGAAAATAAAGCAAAAGGGTTCTAAAAAAGAAGATGAACCTATTAAATTTGAGCCTTATGATATTGAAAAGCTTCCTGTGGAATTTGAAGAGCCAGATGTGTTCGAAAGTGAGAGTCAACAAGAAGATAATGACAAAACTCCAGGCAAGTATAAGCGAAAGCCTAAAGCAAAAAAACAGCTAGAAACTGAGAGTAGGGAACTAGTTAAAGGAGTTCCAAAAGAAAAATCAGTGGCTGAACCAGACGATACAAAATTCAGACCAAAGCAAAAACCGAAATCTAAGGAAGAACCAGAACTTATAAAATTGAAACCCTTCACAAAACCTGAGAAAGATGAACTAACAGAAAAAGTACGTCTAGAGGGTCCGCAATATCAACAGCCACTTATTTTTGAATTACCTGAAGAAACATTCGAAGTTATAGAAAATACCCCTGATAATACAACAGTAAAGACAACTATAAAGCGTAGAGTAATCAAGAAAAAATATGGGCCGTTAGAGGAAACAACTACAATTGAATCCGTTATTCCTGAAATAGGTACGACTAAAACAACTGTAACAATTAGCAAAGAGTATGTTACAGATGAGCACGAAGTTCCTTATGACGCGACAGAAATTGTAGAATTGCCAGAAGAAGTTAGTATTGTTGAAGAGCAGAAAGAAGATTATACTATTAAAAAGAAATTAACAAGACGTAAATTTAAAAAACCAATTGGATCGCAGTCTGAAATTACTGAGGTGGTATCACTGGAAGAAGACGAACGTAAACCTGAAGTGTTAGTGTTAATATATAATGAAGATGAAAATTTGCTAGTAGACGAAGAAAAATGCAAACCATTGCAAACGAAAAAGCCCGAAACACAAATTACTACACCAATAACTGTTGAATTGCCTGAAAAAATAAGTTATACTGAAATTAAGGTTAACGAAAATAAAACGAAAAAATTAATAGCACACACCAAAAAATATAAGAAGTTATTCAATCCTCGAGAAGAAATTATTACTATTACCTCGACACAAGAAGAAGAACAAGAACCTGTAACCGAAGTTACCATTGAAGAAGTTACTCCGGAAGATTTGTCAGATATACTTAAATCTTCAACAGTCATAGAGCTACCAGAGAAAATCGAAGTGGTAGACAAAATTGCAAATGGTAAGCTTATAAAACAAAAAATTAGAAAACAGGTAATAAAAAAGCGCGTCGGTGACAAAGAACAAATCACAGAAATTAAAACTGTGGAAGAAGATGAACAAAAACCTGTAACAAATGTAAACATTTATTACAGTGATATTACTGAATTTAATGAACCATTTGAAGAAGCTCAAAATTTGGATGCCAAAAAACCCACAAGCGCTCAAGAAGTTATAATCGAACTTCCTGAAGAAATTACAGTAACAGAAGTAAAAGGTAAAAGAGGTCCTAAACAGAAAATTACAAAAAAAAGAATTATCAAAAAGTTGACCAGTCCAAAACAGGAAATTACAAATGTTGAAACTGTTTTCGAAGAAGATTTTAAGCCAAAAACTACCCTAACAACTGCCAACGTTAGCGACCTAAAAGATCTTCTTGAATCTGTTCAAGTAGTTGAAATTCCTGAAAAAGTGTTATTTGAAGAGAAGACTAAAAGAAAAGTTATCAAAAAAGAAATTTATAAACCAAAAGGAGATAAAATTGAAACAACTAGGATAAAGACTATTGAACAAGAAAATAAAGAACCAGTTACTACTGTTACAACCTTAATGTCTGATATTTCCGAATTTCCACCCCATGACACATTTGAAGAGTTTACTATTATCGCACTCCAAAATTCTACAAAAGAAAGCATCATTCCACAAACCGAAATAGAAATAACAGACGTACACACGCTAGAACATACTCTGGAACTAGGTGAGCTAAATACAATTGGTTTTATTTTTTACTTTAAAACAATTATTTCAAACTTCAGTTAGTTTCTTTAAAAAACACTTAAAAACAATTATCAGTTTTACATTTCACATCTCAAAACTATTTATTACATTTCAACTTACAGTACATGATTTCCTATGATATATTTCCTTTTCACTTTAATTAATATTTACAAATATTTTAGGTGAACTGAAGGAGGAAATTCTAAAAGCCAAGGGTAAACTAGTTCAAGATGTTAGGGAATCAGTTACTGTAGAAACAGTAACGTCGCAAAAACCGATTCAAGAAGTACCTTTTATTGAAGAACTTCCAGAGGAAATAGAAGTTGTCGAAGCTGAAGTCGACGGTAAAATTAACAAAAAACTCATTAAAAAGAGAACAATTAGAAAACGGTTGGCGACACACAAGAGGATACGCATATTGTTACTGTCGAAGAGGATGGTAAAATTCCTCAGTCTACTGTTACTATAGAAGAAATTGAAGTTCCAGAAGAAAAAGCGAAGGACCTTCCAAAACCTAAAATTGAAGGATCCGTTTGTATAGAAGAGCTTCCGGAGGAAATAATAGAGACCCAAGTTGATACGTTAGAGGGACCCAAGAAAAAGATATTTAAAAAACGCACGATTAGAACGCGTAGAGGCAGCAAAGTAGAATCTACTGAAATCTTTTCCATCCAAGAAGAAGGAAAAGAACCTCAAATATCAGTAACTATAGAAGAAATAACAGAGGATGAAGTAAAACCGCAAGAACCAGAAATTGTTGAATTGCCCGAAGAAATTATTGTTGAAGATAAACAAAAGAAGGTAATTAAAAAGAAGATTATTAAAAAAGGAAAAGGAAACAAACAGGAAATAACGGACCAGGTAATAGTTGAAGAAAAACAACCTGAAGCAACAACAACCATTATTGAGGAAGATGTGCCAAAAGAGGAACCAGTCTATATAGAAGAACTGCCTGAAGAAGTAGAAGTAGAAGAAGTTAAAGGTAGATGGGGTACAAAAATGAAGACAACTAAAAAACGAACAATAAGAAAGCGTACAGGAAGTAAACAAGAAAATACGTATATTGTTACTGTTGAAGAAGAGGGTAAAAAACCCCAAACAACTGTCACTATGGAGGAAACTGTTCTTCCAAAAGAAGAACTTCAATTCCTCCCTAAGGTAAATGAGAAGTTAGAAGAGATACAAGAAATTCCAGAACAAGTTATTATCACACAGGTAAACACAAATGAAGGACCTAAAAAGAAGATCATCAAAAAGAAAATTTTTAAAAAGAGGAAAGGAAGCAAACAAGAAGAAACTGAAATTCTTACAGTTGAAGAAGAAGGTAAGGTACCAGAAATTTCCGTTGTAATTAAAGATGTGGAAGTGGAAACAGATGAAAAACCTGTAAGAGTGAAAAAACCAAAAAAGATAAAAACTGCAGAAGAAAGTCTTATTACTGAAGAAGGCTACTTGTTTGTACCAAGTTTACATGAAGAACAAGCTAAACCTGATGATGTAGAAGAACTAATTCAGATGGAAATCCTTAAAAAAGCTTTGACTAAAAAAGTTCCGGAGCATGTTGATAAGGAAGAGGAAGAGGAGGAGGGAAAAGAAGATGTGACGAAGAAAATTGGTAAAAAGATAGTAAAACGAAAGAAACAAAAAGTTACTGAAATTGGCATTGATAAACCGCTTATTGCCGAAGAAATCCCAGAAGAAGTAAACATATTTGAAGAGTTAAATGAGGAAGGAATTCCTCACAAAAAAATAATTAAAAAAAGAGTTATCAAAAAACAAAAAGATCATAAACAAGAACTAACTACAATATTTACTGTCGAAGAAGAGGGTAAAGAACCTCAAACAACTGTATTAATAGAAGAAGTCGATTTACCTGAAGAAGCAATTAGCGAGTTGAAAGAAGTTAGCCCTGAACGAATAGTAATTATAGAAGAAATACCTGAAAAAGTTGAAATTATAAAAACATCCACCCCGGAAGTACCAACGACAAAAATTATTAAGAAAAAGATAATTAAACGGCGACGAGGCAGTAAACAAGAAAATACGGAAATAACAGTAATTACAGAAGCAGGTAAAGAACCTCAGAGTACCGTTACAATTGAGGAAATTGATTTCCCTGAAGAATTGGTTAAGAAGTTACCTGAAATCGAAGGAGTGGAACCAGTAGTAATTATTCAGGAAATTCCAGAACAAGTTCAAGTCTATGAAGATGATAGTCATAGAAAAGTAATTAAAAAGAAAGTTACGAAAACTCGTAAAGGTGGCAAACAAGAAACAAAGAACATTTTTTACTGTGGAAGAAGAAGGTAAGAAACCTGTAACTTCTATTATTGTAGAACAAATCAATCTTCCGGAAGAAGTTTTAGAAGAATTACAGATACCCACAATAAAGCCTAAGCAACCAATATTCGTAGAAGACATTCTACACAAAGTTAATATTGTGGAAGTTTCCGTAAAACAAGGTCCTAAAAAGAAAGTGGTGAAAAAAGAAGCAGTCAAGAAAGACCACATTGAGCTTAGCGAAGGGGTTACCAATGAAGAGCCTTTCATAGCTGAAGAATTACCCGAAGAAATACATGTTGTACAGGAAGAAGGTATACCCGAAAAAAAAAATAATTAAGAAAAGAGTTGTACGTACAAGAAAAGGAAGTAAACATGAAATTACCCAAATTTTTACCGTAGAACAAGAAGATGAAAAACCACTTACAACGGTGGTCATAGAGGAAATTGATTATCCGGAAGATATTGTAAAAGACTTACCAACAATAAAACCTGAACACACCGTTATTATCGAAGAAGTACCTGACCAAATCGGGGTAACTAAAAATGAAGATTTAGACGTTAAAGAAACAGTAACGAAGAAAAGAATTATAAAGAAACGTAAAGGAAGTAAACAAGAAAATACTGAAATCGTTGTTAGGCAAGAAGAAGACAAAATTCCTGAAACGTGTATTGTAATACAAGAAATCGAAACTCTTGATGAAATAGTCAAATCTTTGCCCATTTCAGAAAAGCAAGAGCCTCTTATTATAGAAGAACTGCCAGAAGAGATAAATGTTATTGATGAACAGAAAATAGTAAAAAAGAAAGTTGTTAAGAAACGCAAAGGAAGCAAACAAGAAACTACAGAACATATTACAATTTTAGAAGTTGGTAAAAAGCCGCAGACTTCTGTAACTATTGAAGAAATTGAGATTCCGGAAAATATCTTAGACGAGTTATCTATACCGAAACCAAAATTAAGGAAACCTGTATTTATAGAAGAAATACCTAATAAAGTTAAAATAGTTGAGGTGCAAGTCTTTGAAAGCCCAAAGAAAAAGATAGTGAAAAAGAAAATTGCCAAAGATGAACAATTACCTGAGCAACAACTTGTATCTTACGAACTTCCTGAAGAAATACAAGTAGCTGAGGAAGATAATGTCAAAACTGTAACTAAAAAGCGAGTAATTAAAACTAAAAAGGGCAAAAAGGAAGAAGTTACTCAAATATTTACCGTCGAACAAGAAGGTATGGAGCCACAAACATCAGTGGTTGTGGAGGAGATAGATATACCTAAAGAAACTACTGAAGGCCTTTTAGAAGAAAAATCGCATCAGCATATAATTATTGAAGAAGTTCCAGAGCAAGTCGAAATCAGGGAAACTGAAACAAAGGAAGGACCTAAAAAAGTAACCGTGAAAAAGAAAATCATTAAAAGACGTAGAGGAAGTAAACAGGAATCGACTGAAATTGTAGTTCGTCAGGAAGAGGGTAAAAAACCTGAAACCACTGTTACGATCGAAGAAATTGACGTTCCAGAGGAGTCAATCGACATGCTGCCTGATTCTCAACCCCAAGAACCAATTTATATTCAGGAAGGCCCAGAAGAAGTTGTTATTGAAGATAATAAAACTATTAAGCGCAAGACCATAAAGAAACGTAAAGGTGGTAAACAAGAAACGCTTCATACAGTTACTGTCGAAGAGGTGGGTAAGGAACCCCATACGTCTGTTATAATTGAAGAAATTCAAATACCAGATAATCTACTGGAGGAATTGTCAGTTTCCGCAGATTCAAAAGAACCATTATTTATTGAGGAACTTCCTGAAGGAAAAATTAAAGTAACAGAAACTGTTATAGAAGAGAAGCCCAAGAAAAAAGTAATTAAGAAAAAAGTAATAACACAAGAAAGGAAAGAGGTTCCTTTGGAAAAAGAAGACCTACCTGAATTACCAAGAATGATTGAACAAGAACCCTTAATTATTGAGGAGCTTCCGGAGGAAATTCAAATTCTGGAAGACGAAACGGGTCCTAAAAAAACCACAAAAAAGAGAGTCATAACTAAGCGAAAAGGAAATAAACAAGAAGTAACACACATCGTAACGGTAGAAGAAGTCGGACAGAAACCACAAACATCTGTAACTGTTGAAGAGGTTGATATACCTGAAATCTCAAAATTAGTGGACAAGTTTCCTGTTTACATAGAAGAACTTCCAGAGGAAGTTCTAGAAGAAGAAGTTCAAGGCAGATGGGGGCCTAAAAAGAAAACGACTAAAAAAAGAGTTATAAGAAAGCGAAAAGGAAGTAAGCAGGAAGATACACATATTGTTATTGTAGAAGAAGAAGGTAAAAAACCAGAAACAACAGTTACAGTAGTAGAAGCTACAGTGCCTTCTGAATTACTTCCACAAGAAAAAATTAAATCCGAAGATGAAATTATTGAATTACCAGAAGATATAAAAATTATAGAGAGAATTACTCCAGAAGGGCCAAAGAAAGAAACTATAAAGAAAAGGGTCATTAAAAGGAAAAAAGGTGGAAAACAGGAAGAAACGGAAATTGTTGTCATACAAGAGGAGGGTAAAGAGCCAAAGACTGTTGTCACAATACAAGAAACAGATATTCCAGAAGATTTTGTAAGCGAAATGCTATATGAAAAACCATCTGAAGCTTCTATAAGTTATGAACTTCCAGAACAAATTGAAGAAGAAGAAGTTATTGATGCAAAAGGTCAACCAAAGAAAAAAGTTACTAAAAAACGCGTTATCAAAAAACCCAAGGGAGATAAGGAAGAGGTGACTGAAATTATAATCATAGAAGAGGAAGGAAAAAAACCTGAGGCAACGGTTATCGTAGAAGAAGTAGATCTACTGAAAGATAAAACACCTACGAAAAAGATTTTTAAGAAGAAACCCAAAGAGGAGAAACCAAAACAATTAAGGCGGGAAGTATCAGTTCTTATGCCTTTGGAAATTAAAAAAGTTGAAATACAGAAAGTCAAAATTGTCGATGCTAAAGACGTTCCTCTTTTTGGAGAAGTGAAATTACGTAAACAAAAGAAACCAACAGAAAGAAAGGATACTAGCATTAAAGTACAAATACCGAGATTAAAAAGCAGAATTCAATATATTGATTTTCCTCCCACGGCTGAAAAAGAACAACTACCGAGGATATCTATTCTAGAACCAGTGTATAGAGATAACGGAATATTGTCTAGGAATGTGCAAGAAGCTGAAAAAGCTCCTAAAACAAAGCGAAGGAGACTTAAGGATAAAGACATTGAAAGTAAAAATCTTGAAAAATTAGATTTGGAGATTGAAGATCTTAAAAAGAAAGAATTAGAGAAAGTTGACGATGAATATAAAATGAAAAAACCAACAAAAAAGAAGTCAGTCCCAGAAGACGAAGCTATCAAGATTAAAATTGGAAAAGGTGAGGTGCCACAACTTGAAGAGCAAGAAGAAGTGGTCAAACTTAAAAAGATACCTGAAAAACCTAAAGATGAAGAAGATATACCTGTACTAAAGCCTGTAAAGAAACATACTACCGATAAACCGAAAAGTAAGAAGAAGTCTACAGAAAAATCAGACCAAATAAGTTTTGAACCATATGATATCGATCTTGAGGAAGTTGAACTTGAAGAATACGTTCCAGCTCCAATAGGCGAAGGGGATAAAGAAATGAAAGAAACAGAAAAAGTAAAAACTATTAAGAAAAAGAAGCCTAAAATTTTGCCAGAGACAGAAGAAATTACCCTAGAATTAGGCAAGCCTAAAATAGGCGATACTGAAGAGCAGCCTGATTTAACACTTAAGTATAAGCAAAAACCAAAACCAGAAGATATTCCAGAAGAAATAAAACTGAAACCACACACGAAGGTTAAAGATGATCAAGAGTTTAAAGTTCAAGTTGATATGATAATGAAACATGACGCAATTGTATCATCGGAAGGACTTGATGAAGAACTAAAGGTAACACCAGGAGATGACACAGAGAAACCAAAGAAAAAGAAAATTAAAAAGTTAAAGCAAAAAGACCAAAATACAGAATTAGTTAAGGAGGAAATAGTAGTACCAGTTGTGAAAGAAGAAGAAGAATTACCTGAAGAAATATTTGAACCCAAAGAACCAAAAGAAGAAGAATTTATTGTCTCTGAAGAAATTCAACAACCACAAGTAGCAAGTCTAGACTATATGCCTGAAGATGAACATAAGATAGTGATCAATAAAAAGAAAGTAATTAAAAAGAAAAAAGTTCCACTTACAGACGAGGATAAAGAAGCGCCAGAAGAAAAGGTAGAAGAGATCACTGAAACTAAGATTGTAGTTAAGAAAGTCAAGAAAAGGCCAGAGGAAAAGCCCGAGGAAGGTGTAGATGAAATAGTATTAGAACAAAAAGAAAAACAAGAAGTTCTTCAAAAACCATCTGAAGAAAAACCTCAAATTAAAAAACTTAAAAAGCCGCTACCGAAAAAGGAGGAAACGAAAGAAAAAATACCCCGACTAAAGAGTAGAATTTTGCACATTCCTTTTCCACCACAAAATGAAGTAGAGAAAATTCCAAACGTATGTCAACTAGCACCGGTTTACAGGGACAATGGTATTCTATCACGAAACATAGAAGAAGCTGCAAAGGTACCCAAAAAGAAAAAAATCAGAATCAAAGATTACGAAAGAGATATCAAAGATTTGGAAAAATTAGATTTTGAAGTTACAGAACTTAAAAAGAAAAAATTGGAAAAAATCGACAGAGATTTATTTGTCAAACCGGAAAAGAAAAAACCAGTTGAGCCAGAAGATGACGATAGAAAACTTAAAATAGGCAAAGGAATGTTACCCGAACAAATTGGACCTGAGGAAGAAGTTAAACTTAAAAAAGTTCCCAAAATAGTCGATAAAGAAGATGATCAAGAGGAAAGTAGGATACCAAAGGTAGACAAGAAAGAAAAACATATTCCAAAACGTACTGACCAGGAACAACCCGAACTGACACCATTTGAACCTTATGAAATCGAACAGGAAACTCCTGAAAAAGAATATTTAGATCTTCCCAAACCCGAGCACGAGATGGAAAAAACTGAGGAGAAAGAAAAGCCAAAGAAATATAAAAAGAGAAAGGAAAAGTCTGCCCCAGAAACAAATGAAAATGAAATAATATTGGGCATTCCAAAACCTACAGAAAACGACGAGATTACGGATATTCAATTAACAAAAAAACAAAAACCTAAACCTGATCAAGAAGAAGAGGTAATTAAACTTAAACCACATAAAAAAGAAGTAGACGATAAAGAATTCCAAGTTGATGTTGATACTGTTATGAAACATGACGCAATAATTACTTTTGAAGGGCCTGACATTGAAATGGAAACAATACCAGAGACGGATGACGAAAGGATAAAGGGAAAAAAGAAAATAATTAAGAAGATTAAAAAACCCAAAGATAAAGTTCTGGAGGAAGAATTTATAGTAGAAGATATAAAGCGGCCAGAAGAAGCAACGAAAACAGAAGAACTAGTAGATTCAGAGGTTCTAGACGAAAAGAAAGATAGTCCAGAAGGCCCTGAAGAATTTGTTGATGAGAATATAGTAAAAGAAAAAGTTAAAAGAAAGGTTAAGAAACCTGTTAAGAAAGAAGTTCAAGAAGAGTCACTGATGCCGGAAGAATTACCAGTAAAACCAATTAAACTAATAATTAAACGTATACCAGGAAACAAACCACAGATTCCTATTATAACTGAGTTGAAGCCCGAATTTGCAGAAATAAAGTTAAAGAAACCAAAGACTATTCAAAAGAAACCTGCAGAAGAAATATCGGTACCTAAAATTAGATTAAAAAGTAAAATTCAGTTTGTGGAATTTCCCCCATTTGCAGAAAAAGAACAAAAACCAAGTAATAGAAACTTTAGAACCTGTTTACAGAGAAAATGGCATACTCTCAAGAAATGTCGACGAAGCAAAAACAGTAAAGCCTAAAAAGAAAAAACTGGTAACTAGGTTGAAAGAGCTCGAAAAGATAGATCAAGAGTTTGAAGAACTTAAAAAGCCTTTAGAACAAGTTGATGATGAATTTAGAAAGAGGAAAGGAAAGCCAAAACGAGAAAAACCAATTTTAATGAAAATTGTACGAGTCGAACACATTGCTCAAAAAGCTAAAGTAATTGACATGACTCCTGAGGTAGTTAACTTTGCTGAAATTAAGCTTAAAAAGCCAAAAACACTGGGTGCTAAAGAACCTACTCAACTTGTTTTACCGAAATTAAGGCTTAAGAGTAGAATTAATTGGATAGATTTTCCACCACTTAATGAAATTCTACAGCTTCTTAAGATTATTCATATTGGCGCAGAAAGAGATAATGCTATAATTTCTAGAAATATGGAAGAAGCTGAGAAAATTAAAAAAACTAAAAGAAGAAAATTCAAAGAGGTAGAAAATGAGTTGCAGTCGCTCGAGAAACTTGACATTGAGTTGGGAGAACTTAAAAGGAAATCACCAGAAAAAGTAGACGAAGCTTATAAATATGAACGTAAACCTAAAGATAAACCAGAACTGGAAGAAGTTATGCCAGTTGAGATTAAAATTGGCAAAGGAAAAATGCCACCAACTGAAGAAGAACCAGAAGAAATCAAGTTGAAAAAGATACCTAAAAAAACTGAAAAAGGAGATACTGATGAAACAGTCAAGTTGAAGAAAAAACCTGTGAAAATGGAGAAAACTGAAAAGGACAAACCCGAAAAGACAGTCGAAAAACCTGAGCTTCAGCCTTTTGATATACCATCAGAAGAAATAGAAAAATTGGAATATCAACCACCAGAATACCCACAGGAAGAAAAAGAAACGCCTGAAGTAGAAAAACAAAAATATAAGAAAAAGAAAAAGGAAAAACCAACTCCAGAAACAGAGCAGGTGGATTTAGAGAAAGGTGTACCTAAAATTCCTGACCAAAAGGAAGAAGAAACCGTAACATTAAAAGCGCCAAGAAAACCAATGCCTGAGCAGGAAAAAGAAGAAATAAAACTTAAACCTCATAAACAGGAAAAAAGATGACGAAGTATTTAAAGTAGAAGTAGCTACAGTAATGAAACATGACGGTACTGTTACTTTCGAAGGCCCAGATATTGAAATTGAAATTTCTCCAGAAAATGAAACTGATAAAGAAAAACCAAAAAAGAAAATTATTAAAAAAATTAAACGCAAGGATTCCAAATCTAAATTTACAGAGGAAGAAGTTCAGAAAAGTGTTCCTACAGCTGAAGAGTATCCCATGGAAGAAACTCCAAAAGAGTATCCAAAAGAATTTGAGGTTGAAGAATTAAAGGCAGAAGAAACAAAACCTAAACCACATAAGAAGGAAGAAGACGATCAATTATTTAAAGTAGAGGTAGATACAGTAATGAAACACGCCGGTATTGTTACTTTCGAAGGCCCAGATGTTGAAATCGAAATTTCTCCAGAAGATGAGACTGATAAAGAAAAGCCAAAGAAGAAAATTATAAAAAAAATTAAACGTAAGGATTCCAAAACTAAACCTAACGAGGATGAAGTTCAGCCAATGGCTGAAGAATATCCCACTGAAGAAACCCCAAAAGAGTATCCGGAGGAATTTAAACTTCAAGAACTAAAGGAAGAAGAAACCGTAACATTAAAAGCGCCAAGGAAACCCAAGGCTGAGAAGGAAAAAGAAGAAATAAAACTGAAACCTCATAAGAAGGAAGAAGATGATCAAGTATTTAAAGTAAAAGTAGACACAGTAATGAAACATGACGGTATTGTTACTTTCGAAGGCCCAGATGTTGAAATCGAATTTTCTCCAGAAGATGAGACTGATAAGGAAAAGCCAAAGAAGAAAATTATAAAAAAAATTAAACGTAAGGATTCCAAAACTAAACTTAACGAGGAAGAAGTTCAGCCAATGGTTGAAGAATATTCCACTGAAGAAACTCCAAAAGAGTATCCAGAGGAATTTAAAGTTCAAGAATTAAAGGAAGACGAAACCGTAACATTAAAAGCCCCAAGAAAACCCAAGGCTGAGAAGGAAAAAGAAGACATAAAACTCAAACCTCACAAGAAGGAACAAGATGATCAAGTATTTAAAGTAGAAGTAGACACAGTTATGAAATATGACGGTATTGTCACTTTCGAAGGCCCAGATGCTGAAATGGAAGTTTCTCCAGAGGATGAGACTGATAAAGAAAAGCCCAAGAAGAAAATTATAAAAAAAATTAAACGTAAGGATTCCAAAACTAAACTTAACGAGGAAGAAGTTCAGCCAATGGTTGAAGAATATTCCACTGAAGAAACTCCAAAAGAGTATCCAGAGGAATTTAAAGTTCAAGAATTAAAGGAAGAAGAAACCGTAACGTTAAAAGCGCCAAAGAAACCCAAGCCTGAGAAGGAAGAAGACACAAAACTTAAACCTCATAAGAAGGAAGAAGATGATCAAGTATTTAAAGTAGAAGTAGATACAGTAATGAAACATGACGGTATTGTTACTTTCGAAGGCCCAGATGTTGAAATTGAAATTTCTCCAGAAGATGAGACTGATAAGGAAAAGCCGAAAAAGAAAATTATAAAAAAAATTAAACGCAAGGATTCCAAAACTAAACTTAACGAGGAAGAAGTTCAGCCAATCGCTGAAGAATATCCCCCTGAAGGAATTTCAAAAGAGTATCCAGAGGAATCTGAAGTTCAAGAATTAAAGGAAGAAGAAACCGTAACATTAAAAGCGCCAAGAAAACCCAAACCTGAGAAAGAAAAGGAAGATACAAAACTTAAACCTTATAAGAAGGAAGAAGACGATCAAGTATTTAAAGTAGAAGTAGACACAGTTATGAAACATGACGGTATTGTTATTTTCGAAGGCCCAGATATTGAAATCGAAATTTCTCCAGAAGATGAAACTGATAAGGAAAAGCCAAAGAAGAAAATTGTTAAAAAAATTAAACGTAAGGATTCCAAAACGAAATTTGTGGAGGAAGAAGATCATAAAAGTGTGGCAACGGCTGAGGAATATCCCACAGAAGAAAGTCCAAAAGAATATCCAGAAAAATTTGAGGGCAAAGAAGTAAATGAAGGAGAAATCGTAACATTAAAAGCGCCAAGGAAGCTGAAGCCTGAGCAGGAAAAAGAAGAAATAAAACTTAAACCTCATAAGAAGGAAGAAGATGATGAAGTATTTAAAGTAGAAATAGATACAGTAATGAGGCATGACGGTATTGTTACTTTCGAGGGTCCAGATGTTGAAATCGAAATTTCTCCAGGAGATGAAACTGATAAAGAAAAACCAAAAAAGAAAATTATTAAAAAAATTAAACGTAAGGATTCCACAACTAAATTTACCGAGGAAGAAGTCCAGAAAAGTGTACCAACTGCTGAAGAATATCCCATGGAAGAAACTCCTAAAGAGTATCCAGAAGAGTTTGAGGTTAACGAATTTAATTTAGCGAAACCTCAGGAAACTGAAACAGAAGAAAAACTAGAAGATACAGAGACCGTAATAAAAACTATTAAAAAGAAAATCCCAAAGAAAAAACTAACTGAAGAGGAACCAATAAGGGAAGAAACGTCTACCATAGTAGAAGATAATAAAGCAGAACAAACCGAAGAAACGACAACTGTAATAAAGAAAATTAAAAAGATTCCGAAGAAAATGCCACTTGAAGATAGGCCAGAAGAACAAAAGGAAGAAGTTGTATCCCCTGTAGGTGACGAAAGTAGGGAAATAGTAGAAGAAAGGAAGGAAACTACTCCCTAGAAAAAACAGGATAAAAAAGATGTTAAAACGGAGAAACCTGAAGAACCAACAGAACTAAAAACTAAAAGAACAAAACGACCACTTCCTATAAAAGAAGACAGGAAAGATAAAATCCCCAGACTTAAGAGTCGAATGACACTTACACCATTTCCTCCTGAAAATGAAGCTGAACAATTACCCAAAATTATGAACTTAGAACCAGTCACTAAGGACAATGGTATTATTTCTAGAAATGTTGAAGAAGCATCGAAGTTAAAAAAGACCAAAAGAAGAAAACTTAAAGACGTTGAACATGAATTAACAGATTTGGAGAAACTTGACCTTGAGTATGAAGAACAGAAAAAGAAACCTGAGAAAATTGATGATATTTTCAAATTTGAAAAGAAGCCTAAAGAAAAACTAGAAGCACCTGAAGAAAAGCCAGAATTACCGATTGGAAAGGGCAAGCTTCCAGAAGAACCAAAAGAAGGAGAAGATATTAAACTCAAAAGAGTCCCTAAAAAATCAAAAGACAAAGAAGTACCCGATGAAAAGACAAAAATTCCGAAAGAATCAACTAATAAAAAACCACTTAATGAGAAGAACGATTACGATTTTGAAGGACCTTCTTTAGAACCCTTTGAGATTGATCATGAAGAACCAGAAAAAGTGGAATATGAAAGTCCAGAGTATCCTCAAAAAGAAACGGAAGAGCCAGAAGAAGTCAAGTTACCATATAAGAAAAAAAGAAAAGTTAAGCCAGAACAACAAGAAGAAGAAATTAATCTTCAGAAAGGTATACCTAAGCAGAAAGATGAAGAGGCGCCAGAAGAAATAAAAATTGCAGCTCCTAGAAAACCAAAACCTAAAGCTGAGGATGAGAAAGTTAAGCTTAAACCATTTGTAAAGGCTGAAAATGAAGACGAAGTTCAAATTATCCACACTGAAGAACTTAAACCTGAACTAGCAACAGACACTAAAATACCCGACGAAGAAAAGAAAAAGATAAAAGTTATGAAAAAACCGGAGGAAAAGAAGTCAGAAGCTTTAATTCCAAGGCTAAAGAGCAGAATAAAATATATTGACTTTCCTTCTTTGTCTGAAGCTGAGCAGAAACCCACTTTAACCGTTATGACACCAGTAATTAAAGAAAAGGCTACACTTTCTAGAAATGTTGAAGAGGCAGCAAAGATTAAACCTAAAAAGAAGAAAAAAGTTGCTGATATTGTTCCAGACAATTTAGAAAAATTAGATCAGGAACTTGAAGAGCTTAGAAAAGGGCGTGAAAGGGTAGATGATGAGTTTAGAAAAAGGCCCGAGAAACTCAAGAAGGAGAAACCAGTGCCTATGAAAATTATAACTGTTGAAGTCAAACCTCAAAAGGCTCAGGTGATTGACCTTACCCCTGAGGTAGTTAACTTGGCCGAAATTAAACTTAAAAAACCTGTTAAAAAGTTAGATACTAAAGAACCTACAGAATTACGACTTCCTAAATTAAAACTTAAGAGCAGAGTTAACTGGATTGACTTTCCTCCATTGAGTGAAATATTACAGACTTTACAAATTACACATATCGGAGCTGAAAAACAAAATGGTATAATTTCTAGAAATATTGAAGAAGCTGAGAAGATCAAGAAGAAGAGGCCCAAGAAATTTAAAGACGTAGAAAAGGAACTGACAGAACTTGAAAAGGTTGATCTTGAATTCGAGGAACTGAAAAAGAAGGAACCCGAGAAAGTGGACGAGGCATTTAAATATGAAAGAAAACCAAAAGAAAAACCTGAAGAGAAAAAAGAGGAACCGAAGTCAATTAAGATTGGTAAAGGCTCAGAAGTTCCCAAAAAAGAAGAAGAAGATGACACCGTTACACTTAAAAAACGCATTGAAAAGCAAAAGGAATCTGTACCAGAAGATATCGTTAAAGAAAAGCCTCTTAAAGTTGAAGATAAGGAAATTACAGAAAAGGAACCAAAAGAAGAGGTAGAAGGCCCTTCATTTCAGCCGTTTCAATTTAAACAAGACGATACTGAAAGAGATATATATGAGCCTCCAGAATACGAAGAGCCCGAAAAAGATAAAGTGATAAAGAAGAAGCCAAAAAAGAAGACTGAAAAGACAGAAAAGCCTGAACCAGAAACTATTGAAACCGTCCTTCAAAAAGGCTTGCCTAAGCTTCCACAACCAGATGAAGAAGAAGAAGTGAAATTTAAGGCTCCAAGAAAACCTAAAGCAGAAGAGGAACCTACCGAATTTAAACTGAAACCGATTTCGAAACCAGAAGAAGAAACTGAAGGAATAGTTGTCACAGTTGATGAGCCATTACCATTCGAAGAGGCTAAAGAAATTAAAATAAGACCAGACGATGAAGTCAAATTTGACTACCCCGAAGATAACAAAAAGAGAAAGAAAAAAAGACCAACTGAAAAACCTGAAGAAAAAGAGTTTGGGGATTATAAGAGTCAGGAAGAGTTACTAGAAGCAAAACCTGAAGAGAGTGATGTAACTGTTATTATTAAGAAGAAACCTCAAGTTGAAAAAGACGAAGCAGAAGAAGAAATTCAAGTAAAACTAAAGAGAGAAGAAAAGCCTAAATCCGAGGAAGTGCAAGCTGAAACAGTTCTTATTAAAAAAATTCCAAAGCTTCAAGAAGAAGAAGCCGTAGAAATAAATGTAGTTATAAAACCCGAAGAAAAAGTAGAAGAAATAATTGAGGAAAAGATTGTTGTTAAGAAAAAGAAAGGTAGAAAGCCTACACCCGAAGAAGTGGAAATTAAGGTTGAAATAGAAAAAACAATTCCTGAAGAACAAGTAAAAGTAGTAATAGAAGACGAGAAACCAGACGAGCAACCGATTTTAGAAGAAAACGAAGGCGTTACAATAAAAGAATTGGAGCCAGAGGAAGCATTAGGAGTCTCAGTTTCTGATGCCCCAGTTGAAATTCCCATAATCGAAGAGCCTAAAGAAGAAGTGCCGTTTAAAAAGCCGGACATTAATGAAGATATAATAGAAGTTAAAGAAGAGATTGTAACTAAAAAGAAAAAAACGAAGAAACCTACAGAAAAAGAGGATAAACCGGATAATGAAATGGTTGAAATAATTACCCTTAAGAAAAAGCCTATTAAAGAAGAGCCTGATCAAGAAACAGAAGCTGAAATTACGATACCAAAACCAACACTTCCAGAAGAAGATATAACCGAAGTTAGAGTAGAAACTGTTGTAAAAGCGAAGGATACCCAATCGCAGCCCGAAGAACCTCTTGATACTGCAGCAGAATTTACCATAATACAAGAAGTACCAAAAGAAGATGTTAAACCACAAAGTCCTATCGAGGATATTAGTGAGACAGTAACAATCATAAAGAAAAAAATTAAGAAACCAAAGAAACCTGACGATGAAACAGAAGAAGTTGCATTCACAGTGATAAAAGATCAATATGTTCCTGAAGATAAGATACAAACAGACGTTAAAGAGGTAATAACTACAATTAAACCCAAGGAACTACCACAGAAACCTGAGGAAGCTGCTGCAGAAATAGAAATTGTTATAAGAGAGGAAGAACCAAGACCCTTAATAATTGAAACAGAAAAACCAGTAAAAGACGAATTACCTCTGGAATATATGAAAACAGAACCCAAGAAAAAAGATGAATCTAAAGTGGAAGCACCAGAACCGGATGCTGAAATTGCAATTGACAAACCCCTTGCTGATGAAGAAGTGGAAATAAAGATTAAAAAACCAAGCAGACAAGAGCCACCAGAGGAAGAAGCAGAAGTGACAATAACCAAGGTAGTTCCTCTTTCAGAAGAAGAGCCTGAAATTAAATTGACAGTACCAAGGCCAGCAGACCAAGAAACAGAGAATAACTTTAAAAGGGATATACCACAGCCTAAAGGTGAAGAAACAACAGAAATAACTATTAAAAGAGTCCTTCCTATCGAGAAAGAAGATGAGAAAGAGGAGGCTAAACCCAAAACAGAAGAAGAAGTAACTATATCCATAAAGAAACCTAAGAAATCACCTAAAATAACCGAAGAAGCCGCCGATCAAGTAACCATTAAGAAAATTGTGCCTGAGCCTGATATACCAACAGATGTTGAGAGCGAAAGCAGTGCTAAATTTACTATTCCAGTTGAAGAAGACACCGATCTAAAATTAACAAAACGTGAAAAATTGCCTGAAGAACAGTATACTGATGAATTAACAATTAAAAAGCCTCTTCCTATAGAAACAAACGACGATGTAGAAGTATCTATTCCTTGGAAAAAGGAAGATGAAGAGGAAGTAGTTTTCCTTCCTAAAAAGCAAGGTGTTGAAGAAGAAACTGAAGTAGCGATTAAAAAGCAAAAGAAGAAAGAAAAGGCTCCAGATGAAGGCGAAGATCAAATTACAATTAAGAAACACATCCCTGCAGATGAAAAAGGGGAGCCTGAGGAAACACAAGATATCACTATAAAACAAATACCAAAAGATGAACATGACACAGAAACGACCATCAAGAAATCGCAAGAGGCACCTAAAAAGATAGATGAAGATGAAGCTCAAATTACAATAAAGAAGCTCGTTCCCGTAAAAGATGATGAAAAGCCCGAAGATGAAGACGCCGAAGAAACTGTTAAAGTTAAAAAACTATCTGGAGATGATGAAGAAGCATTTAAACCCAGGAAACACTTTACACCTGTTGAAGAAGAAACTGAAGTAGCGATTAAAAAGCAAAAGAAGAAAGAAAAGGCTCCAGATGAAGGTGAAGATCAAATTACAATTAGGAAACATGTCCCTGCAGATGAAAAAGAGGAGCCTGAGGAAACACAAGATATCACTATAAAACAAATACCAAAAGATGAACATGACACAGAAACGACCATCAAGAAATCGCGAGAGGCACCTAAAAAGGTAGATGAAGATGAAGCTCAAATTACAATAAAGAAGCTCGTTCCCGTAAAAGATAATGAAAAGCCCCAAGATGAAGACACCGAAGAAACTGTTAAAGTTAAAAAACTGTCTGGAGATGATGTTGAAGAAGCATTTAAACCCAGGAAACAGTTTACACCTGTTGAAAATGAAGAAGAGGCTGAAGTAACAATCAAAAAGTACGTACCAACAGAAGATGAAATAAAAACAGAAGACGAAGAAATAGAAGCTATTGTCATTAAAAAACGACCTAAACCTGAAGACCAGCCTGAAGACGTTGAGGCTCAAATAGTACTTAAAAAAGAAAAATCTCCTGAAGAGGATAACACAGAATTAAAAATAAGGAAAAAAGCACCTCCTAAACAGCCCTCTATTGAAGAGGCCGCTGAAGAGCTTACCGTTCAAAGACTTAAGCCTGTTAGAAGGGCGTCACAACCAGAGGAAGAAATAAAAGAAGAAGAAATTCCTTCTGTGACATTTAGACCGAAAACATCAAAAACTAAGGAAGATGTCGAACAAGAATTCAGAATTTCACTTGACTCGTACGCTGAAGAAGAAATTAGCTTATCTTCAAAGATCAAGTTGAAAAAACCAAAAAGACAACCTACTTTCCGCGAAGAAGCCGCAGAAGAGTCAGTTAAAATTATTGAGGAAATTGAAAGCGAAGGTCCTGTAATTGAAGAAATTATTGACGAAGGTAGTGACGCAGAAGAGCTACCATTAGATGACGAGGACGTTTCTGAAAGCTTCCATGTTGCATTTAAACGAAAACCCTCTAGAAAGTACTCTGTGGTACATGAAGACGAAGAAGACGTCAGTTTTAAATTAAAGAAAGAATCTAAGCAGAAGGACTATGAAGCAGCCGAAATTGACATTAAAATTAAACCAAAGAGAAGAGAATCTGTTTCATTATCAGGTAAGTATTTGTATTCCTCAGATTAAATAAAATTACGCAATTATAAACAAGCAGAATATTTTATCTGTGGCTTATATTTTTGATGTATCATTCTCTCTTGAATAATGTACACTAGAGTCCGGCAATGAAGTAATTATAAAAATATTATTTTACAGCAAGCTAATATTTAAATTATTATTGGAAAATCTTAATTGGTGTAGTGATTATTTACTATATTAGTACGTATGTATTCACAGTGGGTTCGACATTATATTCGCTTCTTGGTGTTGTTTTGACTTGGTAGTTACAGACGTTTTACCGAAGTCTCAATTGGTATTATCGTTAGTTACTGGTTAGTGGTGACTGAAAGGTTAATAGTTCTTATATACTGTATGCAGGACGCACAACCACTACACACAGTAAGCATCAGTAAGGCCAAAAGAGATTTATTATATATATATATATATAAATATATATATATATATATATATACATATATATATATATATATATATATATATATATATATATATATATATATATATATATATATATATATATATATATATATATATATATATATATATATATATATATATATATATATATATATATATA
>CM032453.1:90757893-90790393 GCA_019049505.1 Pachyrhynchus sulphureomaculatus | reverse complement strand
TGTTTATTTGGGGTCGTTTCTTTGTGATTTCTGCCTTCAAACACACCAATAACTTTATATAATATTAGCTATTGATGGTTTTTCTCTTCTCAGCATAGTCGATGAAGATTATTCCATGTGCGTCCCAAAATACAGAGGCCAAAACCTTCCCACTGTTGTGTCTTTGGTCGCTTCAGGCGACTTTCACCGGCTGCTGTCCATCAGCTGACTGCCGATTTGATTCCAGCGTGTAGTGGTGGATCCATGTTTCATCCATTGTCACATATCGCATGAAAAAATCATTTTTATTTCCCTTAAACAGGTCCAAACAGCACTCAGAATCATCAACGCGTTGTTGTTTTTGGTTCACTGTGAGCAAACGCGGTACCGAACCTTCAAATAAGAATAGGCAAAGGAATTCTTTTCTCTTATTGAACATGAAAAAAAAGAAGGATAAAATTAATAAGTAAAAGCAATTCTTATCAATATAATTATAGGAGTATCAAAAGAAGTTTCAACTGCTATGTAAGACTTGAGTTTTAAAAAATGTCTAACTTCCTTTATCTTTCGAAAACAGTCGATAATCTGGGATAAGACGACTGTAAGTAATATCTCTTATTATAGAATCTGACTATCTATACACAAAGTATATATTTCATCTTGCTTGAACACTAGGAAATAGATTTCAAAAACCCAAAAAATATACGCTTTATCATTATTTTATAGTGGGTTTTGAAAATAAGTAGCTTTTCAAAAAAATTCTGCTTGTTTTGCAATTTTAGTATACAATAAAAAATAATTTCAAACAATTTTACCTATTACGTTTAGTAAAATGAACAGGAAAATTAAAAAAAATAAATAAAGGCTCTATTATTTTAGTCTTGTTTTATTTGATTTTCTGAAGAAAATTAGTTCCTTATCATTGTGGTTTACATAATATATGTTTAAAAATATCTGTTTAAGAGAAGAAAGAAAATATTGTTTAATCCAATTCATATTTATTTTCTGCTACTTTAGAAGATGTATCACTCAGTATCACCAAAGAAAAGGAGATTGAAAAAATAACAGTCATCCACGAGGAAGAGGTACAACAAGGAGATGTTTACTATTCTGTAACATTCTATGATGCTGAAGCTGATTCAGCATGTGACCTGGTTGAAGGAGAAAAAGTTTACGTTATAGAAACTCAAGGTAAAAGTTTTAAAATTTATAAAACATAAGTTTTAACTATGAATTATTAGTATTATTGTAGAGAAAGCTAACCTTCCAACACTAACTACTTAAAAAGATCTTAGTGGGAATTAATGTTTGATTCTTAGTATGTAACAAATCTATTTTAAAATCACGTACACAGGACAAGAATAAAAGTTATAAATGAGCACCAAAAATTATTCTAGATGCACATAATATCAGTTTTATTAAAAATCGCCTCAATGCATTCTTGACATCTGAAACTAAAAATGCGTAAAAAGTATTTATATCTATAATCAGAAACAATTAAAAAATAAACTAAATTAATTTGAGCCCAATTAATTCGACTCTAAGTCATAACTCCATTATTTTCAAATTTTTACTTTAAATATTTATAATAAATTTTCACAAAATACAAAAATCAAATTTTTTTCACTAGCGATTGCGCATGTGCAAAAATTCTTTTCGTCATCCAGTGTAGTCATTTGGAACAATGATAAAAATCTGAGCAAAAAAAAAGTCAATTGCAATAGGTCATTAGAAAATAAAAATATTTACCAGCTTAAAAATTAGTCTCTAGTAGATTAGCGCTGTTGTGGATTACATATTATTACACTGCAGTAGGATGTGAAAATGTTTCTAGTATTAAATCTATAAACATTTGTGGGGGCTGCATGTGTCATAACTCAGATAGAAGACTCTATGAAACCCCAGATAGGCTGCTGCATATCCATAATTAGTTTATAATCAAATAGACTGAACCTTGACATAACTTTTGGTCTAAATAGAAGTACTAATAAACATTATAACCAGTAGCAGAGCCAGGAACAAGGGGTCGGGGTGAGCATATGGAAATAAAGGTTGGAGCTATCAATAAAGTATATTACCAGGCGTACAACTATGAAATGCGGATTTCAGACAACAGATGGTGCACCAATGCAGTTTGTGCTATAAAGATTTGACATTGCGCCATTTTGTTGTGTCATCAACAAGTGTCAGACGCGCACGAGTGATAAATTGGAAAAGTGTGTGCATAGTGTTATGTTGTTGTGTTCAATATGTCGAAATTTATACCGAACAAAAAGCATTCGCGGACAGCATTAATTTTTTGTTTTCATTTGAAGAACACTTTGTTGAATCATACCGATTACTTCGAGAAGCTTATGGTGAACATGCTCCATCGCAAGATACGTGTGAACGATGGTTTCGGCGTTTCAAAAGTGGTGACTTCGATGTTGCACACAAGGAACGTGGAAAACCGCCAAAAAAATACGAAGATGTGGAATTGCAAGCATTGTTGGACGAAGATGATTCGCAAACACAAAAACAACTCGCCGAGCAATTGGGCGTTAGTCAACAAGCTGTTTCCAATCGGCTACGAGAAATGAGAAAGATTCAGAAGACCGGTAGATGGGTACCACATGAGTTGAACGACAGTCGTTTTTGCAACGTATAGTTACAGGGGATGAAAAGTGGATTTATTTTGAGAATCCCAATTAAAAATCGGTGATGGAGGGAAATATTTCACAAAAGAACTCCTACCTATTGTGGAATTTCAAGAATTTAACAAAAATCGATAACCAGGGATGGGGGTGAACATTTTTCACACAAGAGAATCTCCAAAAAAAAAAATCTGTTTTAAGAGGCATTTTTTCTATATACATAGGGCCGAGGGGCCACCTTTGGCTATGCCACAGATTATAAACTATAAAACGTTTTTATTCAGAGTGGTGTATTCCATTCAAAAAGTCATATCTTTAAAACGGCTTTGCCTCCATATTTGGAACAAGTATCAAAATGTACCTTTTAAAACATCCAGTCTCAACTATAATAGTTTTAAGACCATGTTTATAAAGGGCCAGGTCACTGTTAAGTTTATCAAGTGATCAGTTTTTGATCGATTTTTTGGACTGAAATGATCTGTACAGACCAAGTCCAGTACAATAAAGTATTCGTTATTGCTTCCATGTGTTACCATAATTATGATGCATTTCTCAATATATGGTGTTATTTAAATTTTAATAACATAATATTTACATGAAGAATAAAGTATGATAAACATAAACATATTAAAGGCATTATGACTTATAGTATCATATATATGTATAATACTTAAATTTTCAATTTAAAATATAACTATTTCAGAATACTTAAAAATTACAATTTAAAAATTATTATATGCTGAATCAGTGATAACCACCTACCACAACTTGCATTTCAAAACATAATCAGAACATACCTTGGCCAACTATCTGTTATACAGTCTAACTTATAAGAATGAGCTAAGCCACTACACTATTCAATACAGGTCCCTTAGTACTCTCTTTAATATTTCCATGTATCTACTATTTTGCCCCCAGCACTATATATTACTAACGCTGATCTTTTGCAACATTACTGAACCAATATAACAAAAAAAAATAATTTTAAAACACAAATTTTAATATATCTTAAAATATTGTATGTGTATGTGTAGTGTATTTATATTATTATTTTAATTTATACAAATGTAAACAAATGTCATATATGTTTGACTGGTAAGTGTCACAAGCTACTAGCCCTGCAAAATACTACTTTCTGATCTCGACAAGTAAATAAACTTTTTTTTCTTGGCCAACTAGATATATCATTAAAGTATGTGTTATACTGTCCTTAATAATGGAGACTACCAAAATATATATTTTATAGAGAAATATGTATCTCAATATCAACATTAAAGATCATCTTTAAAAGATTGATTATAAAAAAGCCTTTTAATATATAAGGGAGTGTAGCTAAGGATCTTGTACTTCAGCCTTAAAATTCTCTATTGGAAAGCTTTTAAGGATGTTCAGTAATTTACTGTAGAATCCACAGTACAGCCAAAATTCGTGTAAGGATACCAATATTAAAACTTTTTAATGCAATCAAAATCTTCTCTGTAACTCACGCCTTTAACAATCCTAACACCTCTTTGCTGCTAGAAGGACATAGCACAAAGCAAATATTTCTCACAGGGTACAAGCAAAATTTTTAAATGAAAATTTTCAGAAACATAATTTTCAAAAGCAAAATTTTTAAATACTTTAAAAACTTTAGAACAAAAAAATTTTTAGGGGAAAACCTTCAAGAAAAAACAATTATTTTATATATCTAATATTTAAGTAATTTAAACATAAGTCTGTTCAGGTTCATAGTAGTAAGGAGAGTTAGCATCTATCGAACTAGATATTAGGTGAATTTTGGCTAGTTATAGATAAATATTAGTTGAAGCCGGTTAGGTTCTAAAATCAAAAAATTCCCTACCAGTAGTATATTTCTATCATGTCCCATGTTGTCAATGTCATTTCTAGCCGACAAATAAGTTAAGCTCCTGGGGTGGAGGGCTTCCATAGCATTTTCTAAAGATAATTTTTCTATATGATCTATTGTTAGATTCTCAAGTTTAAGGTTCAGAACCCTACAGTTGCTTCTCTTAATTCTGATTCTAACAGGTAGAAAATGACCCCTATTTTATATCTAGGAATCTGGAATTCATAAGTATTATTTAATATGTAGGCTCTCAGTCCATAAAAGCATCTTCATTTATGTCATTTATATTGATTTTAAAAGAGCTCTTGAAATTATATCTAAACATAAATTAAAAGGCTCTTCTAAAATCACTATATCAAAATCAAAATATCAACAATTTTGCATGCCTAAGAGTGCAGAATTATTCAGATTCACTAGAAACAAATTTTAAGTACTTTTCCCAATAGAGACATAGCTAATCAAAAAAAAACTAACATGTTTTATTAGCTACTGAAACAAGAAAATTGTTTGCCTCTATTTCACCGCATTCTTGGAGTGGAGTCAGTCTTGGTATTTCTTCAGTCTGAGTAACCGGATCTAATTCAACTTCTTTTTATTTATGTTTGAATAAAACCTATTTGTGGGGTTAGGTACAATCTCATCTTCTATCACTAGTGTTGTTTGTTTGTTTATTTTTTATTGGCTTCTGCTCCCTTGGGGCAATTTGCCAGCCCATTTGATTATGCTCGGGGTGTTGTCTGGTTCGAAGCCATACCCCAAGCATTTAAGTGTAACCTAGTGTTCTTCTATTGCAAAGGCATTGTTAAAGGAACTCCTCGGGAAACTGCTACTGGTTTTGGATATAACCTTTTCTGTCAGCCCGCCCGTCCGATTACGTAATTAGCACAAAAAAACACGGCCACACGTGTTCACCTACTGCACCAGTCACATAACCTAAACCGACGTTTTAGGAATCACTCCTCACAGCGCTTAGCAACCCTATGCGATTCGCACCTCTAACAAGCGGTATTGACCACCGATCCACAATCCGAAGCCCCAAAAACGCCCGAATTTCGCCTTCAGAAGCCCCAACCAGGTAAATGCGTCCGCGTGCCACGAACTGTCGACCGGAAGTGTATCACTAGTGTATTTCATCTATCACTTTTCTTTTTATTTTTACGTCCACAGGTGCTAGGACTATTTGGCCACGGGTGGTTTCGAAACCCCTCTTTTGAATTGACTTCTTCCCGTTTATAATTAAGGGGATACCGTTTTAAAATACTGTAAAGAAAATCCCACGATTGTTATAAGCATGTTTTAAGCGCTCTTTTTTATAACTAATATAATTATACAGTACTTTTGATGTAAATGTCATTTGAAAAAGTCTACCAAGTCTAGAAGAGTTTGATATTATGATTTGAAATTGCAAGCATTACCGAATGAGTTAACGAATTTAACTACTTTTGTATGTGAATGCAAAGCAAATAAAAAGTCAAGCCGTGGTTTGGAAGCCTAAGACATTCTAATAAGACATGTTTAAGGGATCTCTCTTCCTAGCATTCGCAATTAGCATTATCTTTGACTTTTATTCTGTAGCACAGGTTGTGACATGCAGTGACCGCTCCTCATTTTACTGACCATATTTATTTCTTTCGTATCACGGAATGTTTCTATTCAGGTTCATTTTATTGGATTTTCGCCATTCGGGCTGTAGTAATCTCTCCATGATCTCAAATTTTTTTTTGGTAAATAGAACAAAACGATTATAGTCAATCTTGACTTCCTGGAACCCAGGTTTGTTTCTTGCTGGGGTGTCAAGTTCATTTGTTATTTTTTCTTTAGTGTCTCGTTGAGCATAAAATGCTGCTTTTTTTTAATACACATAGAGTGTCAGTAAAAATTACTTCATCTCTAAAATTGTAGGACAGGTCATATCCACGACTGTTTTAATTCCAAATACTTCCGTTGTAACGATGGACCTGTAATAAGGTAGTTTAAACATACCTTCTAGCTAGCTTCTCGAAGATGATTTCGTGGTAATTGTTATGTTATGGTGAAGGTATGGTATTGCAGGTTGCTCTTAAATCTTTTTCATTATTGTTAAAGGTTAATCAATGGCATCAACTAGATGACTAATTTAGTGACGGCGCCAATACTCGTATATGTATATGTATATGTATATGTATATGTATATGTATATGTATATGTATATGTATATGTATATGTATATGTATATGTATATGTATATGTATATGTATATGTATATGTATATGTATATGTATATGTATATGTATATGTATATGTATATGTATATGTATATGTATATGTATATGTATATGTATATGTATATGTATATGTATATGTATATGTATATGTATATGTATATGTATATGTATATGTATATGTATATGTATAAGTATATGTATATGTATATGTATATGTATATGTATACGTATACGTATACGTATACGTATACGTATACGTATACATATACATATACATATACATATACATATACTTATACTTATACGTATACATACGTATACGTATACGTATACGTATACGTATACGTATACGTATACGTATACGTATACGTCTACGTCTACGTATACGTATATGTATATGTATATGTATATGTATATATATATATATATATATATATATATATATATATATATATATATATATATACTCGTATATATATATAAAAGTAATTTAGTGAGGATGCCGTAAAAAACAATTGGCCATTGAAACTCTTTGTTTCATTGTTAAGCTTTTTCTTTTCTATTATTATTTCTATATCTGAGGAACTATAAAGGGACATTACAATAAGCGAATCTATTACCTTAATTAAATATTGAAATCTCTGAAGAATCTGCGTAATTGATGTTATTGTGGTTCTCAATGTAACTTTTAAGTTATTCGTTGTATTTTTTTTTTGCTTGAATCTTTACTGATTGTTGACTCATTCTCTTTGTAGTTGCAGCTTCTTAATTACTTAGTTGGTTCGTATTACTCAGGTTACTTTCTGCGTTGGGAAAATCCAGCATATAAATATTTATACTTAAGTACTAGAAGAGCAGTAGGACTTATTGTGTTCAGATATGCCTTCGTGGATTTGTGACTGTCTTTTGTATTCATAATATTCTTTGCTCCTAATAGACTCTTCCATAATTAATACATTTTATTCTCTTTCTTGTTTATTTTGCTCCAATGTAGGCTAATAACCGAATGTATCTATGGCAAATAATTTTATCTTGAATAATATAAAGCTTTTACTTCAACTGTGACATTAAAGATTTCCATTTTCAATAAAAGCATGTTTCCTGAAAAAGTTAACAAGTATGTTTTTTAGCTGGTACAAACGTTGTTTTATTCTCCTCTTTAAGCCTACCATAAAAGTATCTATATGAATCTATCTGAACTAATCTGAACTAACCTTTTATTCGTTCGTATAATTGATTAGCTACACCAACATTCTCACAACAAATACTTTATTTTTGCCCTCGACGTACGTTTCACTAACCATGTTAGCATCATCAGGAGTGATGCTAACATGGTTAGTAAAACGCGCCTTGAGTGCAAAAATAAAATGTTTAGTATAGAAGTTAGAACTGTTGTATTGTGTCATTGTGCCAAAGAATCCAAAATTCCAACCTGGTTAATCACCAATTAAATCATTTTTCATAAGATAACTACCTACATCTCTGACTATTCCACGGCATATCTACATTCTTGGACTAATTCAAATTTCGAGTAAAACTTCGTTACGCGGGCTTTTCAGAAAGAGAGGTTGTTTTTTCTTAGAATAGGCTTAAAATGGTCTAATTTTGAAAGACTTACGAGAAAATATTGGTGGGAAGCCTTTTCGCATTTTTTTTTTTTGGTAAATAAAAATTAACCTATATCACTGACAACTGTTGGTAACCACTGATCGATACTGTCAGTTGTTTTCGAAAGAATAGGCTCCGTTCACACTAATGGGTGAATGTAGAAGTCAGCCTAATCTTTGCAAAAAATATTAATTTTTTTTCAGTTATAATCTAACCTTATCACAAAATTGTTTATTGTCATTATTTTTGGTAAATGGGTGCATTGTCTTGATGAAAAAGCACTTTTTTCTTGTTCATTTGGGGACGTTTTTTTGCGATTTCTACCTTCAAACGCGCCAATAACTTTATAAAATATTCGCTATTGATGGTTTTTCCCTTCTCAGCATATTCGATGTTGTGTTTTTGGTCGCTTGGGGCGGCTTTCACCGGCTGCTGTCCACTCAGCTGACTACCGATTTGATTTCGGTGTGTAGTGGTGGGTCCATATTTCTTCCATTGTCACATATCGCATGAGAAAATCCTTTTTATTGTTCTTAAACAGGTCCAAACGCCGCTCAGAATCATCAACGCGTTGTTATTTTTGGTCCACTGTGAGTAAACGCGGTACCCATTTCGAACACAGCTTTCCCATGCCCAAATTCAAAGTATGACCAACACGTTCTTTTGGTATCTTTAGGGTGTCAGCAATTTCACTTTACGGTCATCCAAAGCAATTTTGTGGATTTTTTTTATGTTTTCCGGTGTAACCACCTCATTTGTGCGTCCAGAGCGTCCAGCATCATTTGTATCTGTACGTTTAAATTCAGCATACCAGTAAATGATGAGTAATTTTCCATGGGAAACACTTATCAAGCCACTGCTTTGCTTGAACGGTATTTTTTCCCATCGAAAGACAGTGTTTAATCAACACACGAAATTCTATTTTTTTCCATTGTTTTGAAAATATCAAAAGTGTCACTAAAACCACTGTAACTTGTAAACTAATCATCGAAATGTCATGAAATCTCGACGCGTATCGTTTGAAGGTTGGTACTTTCTAAAAATTATATGGATTTTTTGAAAAGGGCGACATTTATTTGTCAGACTAAAAACTTTTCAGCCTATGTGTTATACTGTCTGAACTGTTTGTTTACGTTAATATTTAATAACTTCATATCAAAAATGTTTAAGCTTAAGTGTGAAATAAAGTTAGTTTAACTACTCATGTTTGCATATGTAAATTTATGTTTCAGCAAAAGTGACTTAATATAAATTATATGATACCTTCATAAAAACGGTTTATGGGAAACATTTGAATATCAGTAATCTAGCAAATTGTATGTAATGCTAAAAAGCGCTAACCTTTTCCCTTACCATATTTCTTTGATCTTGTATTTTTTGGATAATTTAGGTGAATGGTGGTTCGTAAAGAAGCACCTCACAGAGGACAGTGGATGGGTACCAGCAAATATATTGATGGATGAACCACAATATATCCAGTTTGTACAGAAGAAACTAAATGAAAAAATTGACAAACTGCCTGTATTTGAGAGTAAGTTATTATTTTTCGTTGGACGATATTTATTTTAATACAAATATTTTTTTATTTCAATATATGGAAGAAGTTTTTTTGAAGTTGAATGATATACGTATACATATGTTATATAAAACAAAATAGTGTAGGCAACATAGGTAGAAGTTCAATTTTTACCCTCCTCGGTTGAATACAAACTGGATTTGCAAATAGACGGACGTTATAAAAATCGGCTCGGAATTTACAATAAGGCTGAAACCGTACACAATAAACAGGACAACTTTATGTTTTAACGCCTTTGAAATTGCATTTAAGAGTACGAACATTTTACATAAATTTTTCATTTATTTTTTTTTGCATTCCGAAGATTTAGTTCTACATTTTTATTTTTAATTTTAATTTTTATGCGATGTAGATTGTGCCTTGTATGCACTTGCCCATAAGGTACAATTTTTGTTATGAATTTACCTTAATGAACAATTATACCAATTTTTGTATAATTTTAGGGGTTATTTAGAATGATATATGAAATATATTTGCTACTTAGATCGTAGCGAATTAATATTTTAGTTTTGTTTTGGTATCAAATAATATAGAAAATACAGCTATGGCCGTAAAATGCAGGTTTAGTAGTAGTTTATCAAAGTCATGATAATATGTACAATGGAAAATTATACATATTTTAGGAACACCCTTGATGTCCAAGGCCATTTAGCAAAATTATCATAATAATGCGACCGTTAACCGGTCATTTTAGTATGGTTTTTTAAAGAGTGATAGGTTATGTGAGTCCTTTTTCTTTTTATAGTACTATGGAACGAGTAAAACGATACTAGTCGATATACACATTTGTGGCGATTGTTGTATCGTCTGTCCTTTTCCTAATCAAATCTCTTTGATTAGTACCCTTATTACATAAGCCATCGTTTCTCAACCTGGGGGTCGCGATCCCTAGGATGGTCGCGTTTAGGTATAAGGGGCATCGCAATCTATCCAAAAAATAAGACCCATATACAAAACATCCTTCTATTGAATAAAGTGTAAAGTATTTTAAATTATAATCAAGTGTAACAAAATTAAATGCTACTTTACAGGTAATAACAACCTAATAGAATAAATTAATCGCTAAAGTTGCTTGAAATATTTAATCACTAATTATTATTACGATGGTTGGCTTTGTTTTTCAGTTAAATATTTTTCTATACGTGGATTGTCATTGCAAACATACATAAGTACATTATTTTCAAGTGATAATAGACGATTTCTGTATTTAGCATTTAAAGCCACCATAGATGGAAAGCCTTTTTCGCATAAATAAGAAGCAGCAAAGAGGATCAATGTTTTCAAAGTTTCCGTTACTAGGCTTCCGTATTGACATCATGGTGCAACCCAAAACTTATTTGAATCTTGAGATAAAAATTCTAGTTGTAACATTTTATCGGCCGATATTTCAATTAATTGGTTGTGAATCTCAACAGGTAATTTGGAAGCTGAAACAATATTTTCATCAAACCCCATCTTTTCGAGAAATCATCGTTGTCATCTTGAAAATATTCCAGTAACTGAATTTTCAATTCGCGTAATTCTGTTTTCATGCTCTCTAACCCGCGATCAATAACATAATTTTCTAAGTTCATATTTTTGTCAGTATAATCTGAAGTTGCAGTGAACGAGTCAAAATTGCGTTTTTCATGGCAAATAATCCAAATACCAAGCTTCTTAATAAAGGCATTGACTTTATCTGTCATTAGTAAAATGTTTTTGACATGACCTTATAAGCTCGTATTCAAGTTATTCAAATGTAAAAATATATCACTCAAGTAAGCCAACAGTAATAAAGATTCTCTATCTTGTAAAAACTCTGAAAAAGATTTATTTTTATCTGTAAAAAATATTTTCAATTCATTTCAAAATTCAAAAAGCCTCGTTAGAACTTTTCCTCGCGACAACCATCTGACTTCAGTATGGGAAAGCCGTGAATTGTTCTTGGCATCCATTTATTCGTACATTGTGGAAAGCAATCTAATCTGCAGCGGTCGGCTTTTAATAAAATTAGCAATTTTTACAGCTTCACACTGAAAATTTTAAAAATTATCTGGCATCTTTTTTGTAGCAAGCGCATGTCAGTGAAGATAGCAGTACCTCCATTCATCTGTGGCATAATGTCTTCTAATTTGACTATCACTCCACTGTGTTTACCCGTTCTCGTTTTCGCACCATCAGTACACGCCGCAATGCATTTATTCCAGTCCATGTTTTCGTTTTGTGTTGCATCAGTAAAAACTTTAAAAAGTCCTTCGCCAATGGCATGACTGGGGATTGATTTGCAAAATAGCATATGTTCTTTAACTAACCCCTCACATTCGTATCAGACGAAATATAAAAATTGAGCCAAATTCGATAAGTCTGTTGACTCGTCGAACTGAATCTCAAAAATTCACTTAATTTTACCTTTTCAATTATTTGATTGTGGACATGGATGGCCATTTCATTAATACATCTCGATATTGTGTCATTTCAGAGTCATATAGTTTTCAATTTTTTTTTGCTTCTTCCTTCTTCTATCATCAAATTGACCATATCAGTGGCAGCGGGAAAAATGAGATTTTCGTTTGTGTTGCATCAGTAAAAACTTTAAAAAGTCCTTCGCCAATGGCATGACTGGGGATTGATTTGCAAAATAGCATATGTTCTTTAACTAACCCCTCACATTCGTATCAGACGAAATATAAAAATTGAGCCAAATTCGATAAGTCTGTTGACTCGTCGAACTGAATCTCAAAAATTCACTTAATTTTACCTTTTCAATTATTTGATTGTGGACATGGATGGCCATTTCATTAATACATCTCGATATTGTGTCATTTCAGAGTCATATAGTTTTCAATTTTTTTTGCTTCTTCCTTCTTCTATCATCAAATTGACCATATCAGTGGCAGCGGGAAAAATGAGATTTTCCGCAATCGTGTGGGGCTTAGACCTCTTGGCCACTCTTAATGCTACTAAATAGGATGCTCGAAGTACTGTGGTTTCACCATATTTTAAATATGTATCGTTGTATAACCTGGTCTTTTTTTTCACTGTTTCACCAGAGGTGGACAGTGCATTTCGTTGTGTCATTTGTCCATCTTATTTTTTTTTTTCAATATTATTGCCCAATTTGATATTACGTCACATACACCACACTGTTATTGATTTATTTAACAGTGTGTGAGAGAAGCAAATCGTTCTACTTGTTTTCGTAAAAACGTGGTTAACAATAAAACTCTTCTTCTCGTTCTTTTGGTTTTATAATCAGAGCGGAATAACTTGCGCCACTAAAAAGGTTGAGAAACGATGATATAAGTTATTGCATAGAAATAGTAAATATGAAACTTTCTTGACTACTAGTTGTAATTGTACAATGTATTTCAAATTGTACACATATAAATACTGAAAACAAAATATTACCCTTTTTAAAATAACTATTTTTAACAAACGAAATAAGGCTATAGTATACTTTTTAAAAATTTGCATTACTTTTTAAAGATTTGCCATCACATAACAACTCTATAATTAAAAATTTAAAAGGTGAAAAAAAATGTTCGTTAGTGTTTTTGACGAACTCTGCATGAAATTCTTTTTGTATTTTTTGTTGCGTATATTTAAATTTAATATTGTGCGTTTTTTATATTTATTAAAAATTATTTTTATCTCTTAACGTCAGTTATGTCCAAATATGTAAATAAATCAACAAAATAAAAGATAACCTTATTCGAAGAAGAGTTCATATATGGCAATTTCAATAAGTAAAAATTTAGAAATATTTTGAACCCGGTTTTCTATTACATGTAAATCACGTACTGTTGTTCTTCGAACGATCATAAATTATTAAATAATTTGAATTTTATTGTAGAGTTATTTTAAACAAAGTTGTAAGTGTTTAGTTTATTCATGCTGTACTTTTTAGACATACAAGTGGCACTAATATTAATAAATATTTTTTTCATTTAGAACCAAAAGCACCAGAAAAACCACGTGCTCCAAAATTCTTGGAAAAACTAAAACCCATCACCACGCACGACGGCTTCTCCGTCACATTCGAATGTAAAGTAGAAGGATATCCTCGTCCTCAAATCACATGGTTCCGACAAACTCATATTATTAAAGAATCAGTCGATTTCCAAATGTACTATACCGAAGAGAATATTGCTTCACTAGTTATTAATGAAGTATTTCCAGAAGACGCAGGTACTTTTACATGTGTTGCAAAGAATTCTGCTGGATTTGCTTCTAGTACCGCAGAGTTAACAGTTGAAGGTCCATTATCATCTCACGGGTCTGATAGAACATATTCTATCTCTAGAAAGAGTCTTTCTAGAACATCGTCACTGGCAGATATATTGGAGGGTATGCCTCCAGTATTTGCTAAAAAACCAAAGACACAGAGTCTGCCAGAAGAGACTGATGTTACCTTTGACGCTGTTTTGGCTGCCATACCTGAACCTGATATAAAATGGTATAGAAACGGAAAAAGGGTATCCACTAAGGAAAATATTATTATAACAACAACTTCAGAAAATTACATGTACACAACAACTATGAAAGTAACTAAAATTACCAAGAAACAAGAGGGTCGGTATAAGATTGTAGCTAAGAATAGTGAGGGCCATGCTACTGCTGAATTTACTATTCATGTACGCAACATTGATCAGGAACCACCAAAAATTATTGAACCACTACAGTCGACAACCATAAGGAAAGGTGAAAGTACTACCTTGACAACAACGATTGTAGGTAATCCAGAGCCTGACCTTCAGTGGTATAGAGATGGTAGACCATTGGATGAACCATCACCAAAGCGAAATGGCGACACTTACACCGTTACTATTAAGAATGCTCATCCTGATGACACTGGTGAATATACTGTAAAGGCCAGAAACCCACTGGGTTCTGCTGAAACATTTGCATTCCTTACGGTTCAAGGTAGGTATAACTTCATCAATGTCTATTAAATCACTTGTCCCAGCCAATTATTTTTAAGCTGGGCTGTATTCGCGATCTAATAAATAAATATTTTTGGATGTATTAAAGGTGCCTTATACTTTAAGATTAAATATATTTATATGTTTGAAAATTGCGGTATAGATAAATAACTAAATTTGTTATAAGTAGATATAATAATAGCTGACTCTTCAATTTTAACCTTTAACGATCTTATGTAATTTAGTAAAATATTTGATCAAATATCTTTTTTTTAGAATTCCCAAATAATGCCGAGCCACCACTATTCGTGAGACGATTTGAAGAACAAAACATTCCTGAAAAGACTTCACTAATATTAAGAGCCAAAGTTACTGGCAATCCCATTCCAGAAGTTACGTGGTTGCTTAACAATCAACCTCTTGAGCCATCTGATCGAGTTAGATTACTTTATGATGGTGAGAATATCGAGCTTGTTATAAAAGAAACAAATTCTGAGTTTGATTCTGGTAACTATAAATGTGTAGCGACCAACTCTATGGGAAGAGCATCGCATGGTGCTCCGGTTAATGTAGAGGTTGATACGGTTAAGTTCACCAAAAAGCTACAAAAGAGTTACAAAACCTTTGAAAGAGAAACTATTGAACTTGAATGTGAGACTTCACATTCCGTTAAGACCAAATGGTGGTATAATGATACTGAAATCAGTGGAATGGATCACCGTGTAATTATTCAGGATGGACGAACTCACAAACTCATTATTAAAAATATTTCTATAAATGATGAAGGTCATTACAAGTGTACCGTGAAAAATCAAAAGACTGAAACTACCGTCAAAGTAGAGCAACGCAAACTCGAGTTTGTAAAGAAATTGCAAGACTTGGAAGTTACTGAAAAAGATACGGCTATTTTGGAAGTAGAGATTACATCTGATACTGCAGATGTGACTTGGCTAAAAGATGGAGTACCCATTACAGAAACTGATGACAAATTCGACACCGAAAAAAGAAAAGGTATCCGTAAACTGCTTATTAGATCAACTTCAATTCATGATGAAGGTGAATATTCTTGCCAACTTCTTCAAGAAGAGTGTAGGGCCGATGTCTCTGTTATTGAATTACCACCTGAAATTATTACTCCACTCCAAGATAGAACTGTAACGAAAGGAGAGAAAGCTGTATTTGAAATTGAGTTGTCTAAAGGTGATGCTTTGGCTAAATGGTATAAAGATGGCAAAGAAATTCAATTTTCTGAGCATGTTCAGTTATCAATTGACGGAAAGAGACAGAAACTGAAAATTTATAAGTCTGAATCAAAAGATCAAGGTACGTATACTTGCAAAGTTGGTAAACAATCATCCAGTGCCACACTTACTGTTAATGTACCTAGTTGTTTCTGGATTAAATCATTACCTGAAGAGACATTTGTTCCTATTAACACTAATGCTGAATTTGAAATCGAACTCTCCAGAGAGGATGTAGAGGTTACTTGGTGGCGTAAAGATGTTAAGATAGAAAAAACTTCTAGATATACAATCACCAAGAATAAGACATTTAGAAAATTGGTGGTGCATAATGTTACTATGGAAGACCAGTTTGACTATACGTGTACAGTAGAAAAATATGACTTAAAAACGTCGTCGAACTTAAAAGTCGGTGATAGACCGAGCCCACCAAAAGGTCCACTGGAGGTGTCCGGCATGACAGCATACTCCTTTACTATTCAGTGGTATCCACCAGAATATGACGGAAACTCTACGATTCTTGAATATATAGTAGAAATAAAAGACACTAAGTCTAAAAGGGACTTCAAGAAGATTGGCAGTACTAAAGGCAATGTAACAGATATAGCAGTAGTAGATTTAAAGAAAGACCATGGCTATAAATTTAAAATATATGCTCGAAACGCTATAGGAATCAGCGAACCATATTGCCCCGACGATAGTTTTGTTGCTGGATCCAAAACAAGTAAGTGTTACATAAATTACATATACATTTTAGTAGCCATTGAAAACATTTCTAATTGTTACTACTTAACTAGAAATTCTGTTTGTAGTTATCAATAATATTTATTACTTTCAAAATATTTCCTGGTCACTCTAATTTATCGCACTGAAGTATTCCTTACTAATCAATTATTACTTTGCTCAAACTAATAAAACAATGTATATTTGCATCCACTAGAGCCGTACGTAAATACCAGTAATACCTAATAGTGCAATAAATAAGCATTTGAAATTACACAGTCTAGATACAGGAATATTATGATTTTATCCTCTATGAAGTATTACCAGGAGTCCTTTCCTGAGTTTTGGACCTCGAAAAACTTGTGCTTTCTTGTTTATAAATAATTTTAGTTTTCAAAACGCGTTTTCTGAGCTTAAAATGTAAATAACTCCAGTTATATAAGTCGGATCGAGACAAGAGAAAAACTAAACTCTTCATAATAAAATTTCCAACAAATCCTCAATAGTTTTAAGTCACTCAAGTGAGTACGTAACCTACAAAGTTGAAACAACAGGCAAAAAACTTTTTTTCATTTTATTGTACAGGTCGACTAAATGAATCGATCGGCCCAAACCCTTAAAAAATATACTTTTTGTTATAACAAAAATACTCTGAAATTTTGGTACAAAAATATTGAACCCAGTGGGCACAATTAAATTTGTTATTTAAAATTTAAATTGCCCGCTATTTTATGCCATTTGGTCCGAAATGGATTTTTAACCGTTTCTTTTTTAACATTTGTTTATTAATTAAATAACAACAAATGCGTTTTTTCTGTCATTAAAAAAAAATTGAAAATTTTTTGTCATATCTGGTAGAGAATCGCCAGACGTTTATTAAAAAAAAATTATTTTCGTTAACAATTTTTTTTTAAATAACCAAAAAAACGCATTGGTTGTTATTTGATTAATACAAACACATTAACACAATTAATACAAAAACAAAGGTTAAAAAAAACGACTAAAATGACTTCAAAAAAATTTTTTTACTGGCATCAGAACGATGGCGTCGAGACCTAAATTTTGAAAAAAAAAGATCCATTTTGGACCAAATGGTATAAAACTTCGGGCAATTGAAACTTTAAATAACAAATTCAACAAAATTTCTAGGTATTTTTACTACAACATAAGGCATATTTTCTGAAAGTTTTAAGCCGATTGGTTTACTTAGTCGACCTATATCTGACTTATATAACCAGAATTATTCACATTTTAAGCTCAAAAAGCACGTTTTGAAAACTTAAATTGTTTATAAACAAGAGAGCATAAGTTTTTCAAGGTACAAAACTCAGAACGAAATTCCTAGTGATACCACAGAGAGAATAAAACCATAATATTGTTGTATCTAAACTATGCCCATATCATCATTATTTTGACTTTTTTTACTGCACTATAATTTACTGTAATAATTCTCTATTGGAACAAATACTTTTTTTTCAAACAATAAACGGCTTTTTTTGCAATTTCCCCTAAGGAACCTAATGTATAAGTACTATTTTCATAATTCTATAATTGGCTAAATTTAAAATAACTCTTTGCGCAAGGTTCCTGAATATAAAGGAATATAAATAAATATTAATCCTACATAAATTATTTAAAAATACACAAAAAGCCACCGTAAGCTAAAATATTTTGTTTTAGAAAACACATATATTTTTAATTTAACCTAATATACATATTTATACTTACTTACTTTTTCGTTATTTTGTGTCCGCATTCAAATTAATTTGGCCCCTTAATAAAAGTAAAAGATCATCGAAATGACATTCTTTTTGTTGTGTAATATATTAATCCAACTACCTTATCAAATTATAAAAAGCTTTTAATTTATTATTGTCATTAATACCATAATATTCAGTATATGGCTGGTAATGTGTTGTCGCCTTTCTATACAGAATACTTATTGTTCTACTCGATATTTTTATGTGTTAACCATACTAGCCAACCTATGAAATGGTCAAAACATACCATTGCTGCAATATTTCACTCCAGATAGAACAGAAACACATTGCCGATATTTGGTAGAATAAATGTTGGTTATTCGCCGAGATAATGGATTTACTTATATTGAAGTATATTTGTTTACTTTCAGCACCTCCTTCACCTCCAATCAACCTTAACATTAAAGATGTAACAAGTCGTAGTGCAACTCTAACCTGGCAACCACCAGAACACGATGGTGGAAGCGAAATCACTGGATATATTGTAGAGAAAAAAACTAGAATCTATGTCTAAATGGGAAAAAGTATATACTCTTGAACCGTTTACTTTGGAATACACCTTTGAAAATCTTAAAGAAAAGAGTGATTACATGTTCAGAGTGTTTGCTGAAAATGCTGTTGGACTAAGTGCACCTGCACAGTCTGACGTTGTACAAATGAGAACGTTTGCAAGTAAGTACCGAATTTTCCCCTTTAATCCACTTCTTTGGCTATAAAATTTACTAATAATTAAGAAATCAGAAACATTTCTGGATATGTTCTTGGGCTTATTTAATTAATTAATTGGCCTTTTGTTAGGTGTACAAAAAATTTTATCTGATATTTTAGCTGTACCATCTCCACCAACTGCACCATTAGAAATTCGTACGATTGGTCCCAACGCCATAGTAGTAGAATGGGGAATACCAGAATCCGATGGAGGTGCACCATTACTTGGATACAATATTGCTATAAAGGTAAAAATATAATATTTTTGTATAAATTTGGGTATGATATATAATTTAAAATTGCATTTTTTTTCTATTATCTCTATCTCTTATTCGGAAAATTGTCATGTTCTAATAAATTTTTGAATTCGAGAATATCCGTTCCCAAGCTAGCACAGAAAACGAATTTTTCTCTACGATGCAACATGGCTTTGGGTCCTGAAAGCAAATAATAAAGTATGGTACCAAGGCCACGAGGCATTTTGTCAATATTTCGAATACGTTATGTAAATTTTATTATTTATTAATTTTTATATTACTTAAAAGAATGCACAAAATTGTTATCTTAACTTATAAAATTGCGCAAAAAATGTCCTGGGTCAAACAGGTTAGTGCTGTATCAGGATTCCTACTGAAAAATGCTTACTAGACCTGGAGAATAACACATTTCCGATTTGTCACGGAAATAACTCTGTTCTACAACTTTCTGACAATAATTTTCGTTTACAAAGTATACCATTAGTATTCCTAACGGTGGTTTGAATTATTGTAAATGACTAGCAATACATAAATTATTCATGTCAAGCATCGGATTTAGAATAAAAATTTTTAAACGAAAAGTAGTATAAAAAACTTGTACACAACTGTTATGTGAAATGTGTTTAAAGAAGTCAATCGGTTATTAGTCTTGTCTACGTTTCCACCCACAAACTTCATTCCCGATCTCAAAATTGATTCAAGCTTTTTCATGAATCCAAAGATGTATTAATATGTATTCGGACACGCTAAGCTAATATTTATCGGTTGGATTAAGCCATACAGTTCTGTTTTCTTTCTAACCTCAATAAATCAGACAGATATAGTGCTTCTCGAATGCAAAAACGAATTCAAATTAAAATTCAACCGATTTTTACCAAATTTGGTACACGGGGGTTTTTTGGGTTGCTGATCATGAATCTGAGGTCGGATTGGCAAAATTCAAAATGGCGGATCCAAGATGGCTGACAAAATTTTTGAAAACCAACCGATTCCTACCAAATTTGGTATACAGTTGGGGAATCCTCAAACCTGATACTCTTAAACCCTAAACCCTGAAACCTTAGACTCCCACACCCTGTAACCTCAAAAAATAGACCTCAATAACCCTGTAACTTTAAAAATGAGACCCAATAAACTCAAAACCAGGACTTTTAAACCATATACTCTCAAATAGTAGACCCTTAAGCCCTAGAATTGCGAAGGTTAGACCCGCGCCTAACTTTCCTTTTTTTGGCTGTATCTTGTTCTTTTTTCCGCGAATGACCTATTCAAAGGCTTTCTGCCCAAACGCTTTTGAGGACTTGTTTCTCTTTTTAGCGACCAGCAATAGTCCGCTAGCATATGGTCATCCCATCGTCCTTGATACCGATTTTCTATGATTTTCAGATCTTGGTGAAAACGTTCCCCTTGTTCCTCACTGTAGTCACCAAGATTATCTGGGAAATCATCGATGTGGGAGTCCAGAAAATGTAATTTTAGATTCATTAAGCAACCTAATGTTTGAAAATTTTTTACCATTTTCTCGACTATTTCTTTGTACTTAGGACTTTTATTATTTCCCAAAAAGTTTGTTGCGACTTCTTTAAAACTAAGCCAAGCAGCTTTTTCAACTTTATTCATTTTAGTAACAAATAATGAATCTTGAAACAATTTTCTTATTTGCGGCCCGTCAAATATGCCTGCCTTAATTTTAGCTTCAGAAAATTTCGGAAATTTTTTATGCAAATATTTGAAACATGGGCCGTTTGTATCTAATGCTCTTGTGAATTGTTTCATAAGTCCAAGCTTAATGTGAAGCGGGGGAATAAGAACTTTTCCTGGATCTACCAATGGTGGAAACAATACATTATTTTCACCATGAGTGAACGATTCTCTTGTTGGCAAAATTTTTTTCTTATAATGACATTCCCTGTCTCTGCTATTCCACAGACATTTATAACAGGGATAAAGTGTAAACCCTGACTGTTGGCCAAGCAATACTGTTACAATTTTCAAATCTCCACAAATTTTCCAGTTATGATCAGCATATTTTATTTTTATCAAAAGCTGCTTCATTTTTTCATATTGCTCTTCCATAACTGTGGAATGAGCAATCGGAATGGGAGCGTAAACGTTGGTATTATGCAGCAAAACTGCCTTAATGCTCCGTTTAGAAGAATCAATGAACAATCTCCATTCTTCAGGATCGTATGAGTTATTTTGAAATTCATCCATTAGACCTTTTACATCGGTACAATATGAAAGTGACAATTCCTCGTCCATTGTGAAATATTTTCGAAATTCTTCATCTCTGTTTCTATAATAAGAAATCGTAGCTTCTGGCTTAAGTAAATGTCTTTTCTAAAAAAGGAAGCAAGATGCTCTGAACCATCTTTGGATAAGCCTAAATCTCTGACTAGATCACTAAGTTCTGACTGTGATACGAGTATTGGTTCTGGTTTACGGTTGTATGGTAGAAATTCTTTATCTGTGTCACTAGTATATGATAGGTTGTCACTAGAACATTCATTAGTAACAGTGTTTGAATCTTTTTCGACAGTCTCAATGTTTTCGGCATGAACTGATAAGGTGAAATCATTTGTTTCCATAACATCAGCATCAAGTGGTTTAGGATGCGGAATTAGTTTAGTTGGTTTTGTTACTGTCGAAACATCGTTATAAGTAATAGTGCTTTTATTTTTTCGGTTATGCCTAGATACAACATTCATACAAAAGTAGCAATCATTTTCACTGTATGGTCTATTCCATATTGCTGGTCTGGAATATTTAATCGCCTTCTTATTGATGTACAACATTATTTTGCAAGAACTGCAAATAATGTGGGGAACCCAATCTGTATCCTGGTGCTGTATTTCAATGTTAAAACAATCCTTATATATGGTTTTAATCTTATCCGTTATCGGTGACCCCATTTTACTCAATACGTGTTGACAGCAAATATAACAAAATGAATCACTGTTTTTATCGCACTTATGAGAAGTCCTTGTACCGTGAGACCGTTTTCTTGTAGCATTATACTCTACATGAGCCAAGTCACCCACACATGAAGAGCTACGGTCGCTGGATGACGACGGCTGCTGGCCCGCTTTCCCACCCTGACCAACCGCCGATACTGGGTTTCCGAGTCCCTGCATCGTAATTCTCTTTCTTCTACCTGCCATGACGGCATCTAAGCCGTTATCCAGGGACTCTGCCGGCTAGTGGAGTAACACCGTTGCCCACCGTCACCACGTGGAGGTGCTCTGGATGCAGGTAGAAGAATAAAAATCCACCGATGAATTTTCTCGGCGTTCAAAATGGCGCGAAAACATCTGCCATCTTGAATTTTGCAAATCCAACCTCAGATTCGTGATCAGCGACCCAAAAAATCCCCGTGTACCAAATTTGGTAAGGATCGGTTGAATTTTAATTTGAATTCGTTTTTGCATTTGAGAAGCACTATATCTGTCTGATTTATTGAGGTTAGAAAGAAAACAGAACTGTATGGCTCAATCCAACCGATGAATATTAGCTTAGCGTGTCCGAATACATATTAATACATCTTTGGATTCATGAAAAAGCTTGAATCAATTTTTTAGGAGTATATTTTTCTTAATTTTTATTAATTTTTACCTATTTTTTGAGGTTAGAAAAAAATTGAGATGTGATGGCGATATTCTGACGTCAGATTCGTGATCAGCGGGCAAAAATACTACGGATCTGATATATCGCATCAAAAGTATACCCCACTTTTTTTTTGTGGGGCTGTGTAGTTAATAATAATAATGTTTCTCTCTAACAAGACAATGTTTAAGACCCAAGAATATTATTCAGGGACCAACCGACTTTGTTAAGCTAACTTCATAGTTTACCATATATCTGTATATAATCAACTAAAAAATGATTTAACTGTTTTCAGCTATTTCCACAGGGCTGGATTTATTTTTCCTAAAATTAGCACCTTAGTTTTACCTCATAAAAATTCAAGAAATGCCATACATTTTCCAATCTACGAGCTAATTTTAATAGATAAAATTAGAAGTTTTGCAGGAAGTAAAACACTACTTAAATTTCCACTAAATTTTTTATTTTAGTGTAAATTTAAGTAGTGGTTTGCCAAAATTCTAGTTATGGATTTCCACCAAGTATCGGCTGAATCAATTCAAGTAGATAAAATTAATTTGCCCACGAAATATTTCTTTCCGAATAGTTATACTATGTCTTGCGTAGTACTTATCAATATTTCGAATCTATCATGGGAATTTCGACAAATAGATTGATATTTTTATTTACCAAATATGAACAAGATTCGGCAATTAAATACTGCTTGCCATCTGTCTGACTAGCGTTTGATCTTATCATAAACTAAGGATTTAGTTCATGTCGCCATATTGACTAACCAGTTAAATTAAAAGCACCAGTCGGGGACACAACTTATATTTTACTATTTTGTTTTGCTATTAGGGCGATAAGTTCTAGTTTTGGCTCTCCTCTGTGTCGTTCCTAGTTCGGCTGATGAGTCGTTATAGAGGGAAACGCGAGTCCTCAAATGGTTCAACAGATGGAAGAGCAACTTCTAGATGTACTATATTGTACTATATCAATTTTGGACGGTACTTAGTAATTGTGATTGCAATAGCTTCTCTGTTCATTGTGTCTTGTAATTATTCAATCTTTGATAGAGCGCTCGAATATGCTTTAATATCTGATTGAGATTAGTTAGTGATGAGAAATGCACACAGATTTGAATAAGTCATGTCCGGAACGCAACCGACTTGTAAGCTTCTGGTTAATAATTTTTGCCATTTGCAGGACACTAAGAAAACTATGTGGATGGAAATTGGTAAGACGCCCAAAGGTATCCAGAAATTTACCATTCGAGATTTGCAAGAAGACCATGAATACATGATTAGAATATTTGCCAGAAATGAAATTGGTCTTAGTGGTCCACTAGAATCGGATGAACCATTCAAAGTTTTACCAAGCGGAGGTAAGATTTATTAAATTTGGCATTTTAAATATACATTGTTTTTAAAAGAATATACAAACTACGTTTACTTGTTAAATTACTTGACGTATTTTCTATTCAAATTTTTGGACATTAACAGTATTTATTGGTAGGAGAAATGTTTTTTAAACGGTTTACTTGTTAAGTCAAATATAGGCAATCTTTTTTTTAATTTTTGTACGTTAATAACTCTAATTACTATAATATTGAAAATACTTTTAGATGCAGATCAAGATGACTTTAGAGAAGTTACATCAGAACGAGAACCAACATCAAGAAGTTCAGAGACAACTACTTCTTGGCTTCGCGAAAATAGCATGGACGCTGACATCAAATCATATGCTAAAGGAAAATTGCTTAGGAAAGACGAATACTTCTTTAGAATTTGGTGTTATGCAACTAAATTATTCAAATAATAAATGATTGAATCAAAAACATACATTTTCCATTGAGAAAATGATAGAGACTATTTATTAAATTAGTGATACGTTAAATAATGTGATTGTAAGAAACTGGAATGGTTGTATATAATTGTTTGTGTTTTTTGTAATATTTATACTTCTGAATGTAGTTAGAAATCATAATTTTTTCTTGTATTATGTAAGTTTTTCCTGATAGTGACATTATAATATCTTCCTTTTAAAGCAGATTGTTTTCAAACTTTCTCATAGGAAGATTTAAACAGATATTTTGTAATTATCTTAAAAAATATAGATAGTACTCAGCAGTTAAAACTAATCTTACCCAAATAAAGAGTATAAAGGCCTAATGTTAGGGTTATGTTGTTATATTTTAGGAAAATATGCGAGTTGTGAGCGAACATGTAAGTTGTTTTTATCTAAAATATAATTTTAACAATAGGTCTAAATCTTAATCTACTGTGATACTGCTGTTGAGACTCTAACAAAAAGGGCGAGTTACGTGCCTCACGAGGCAAATACTTAATAACTTAGAAATGAACGAACATTTTAACGACTTTATTAAACAATTTATTTTATTTGTATTAAATTATTTATTTATGCATGTTGTTACATATAATACAGAAATGTATACTCCCAATTTTTTGTTATTTGTATTTAAACTTCAAAATATATATTTATAATAAATACCATTTTATTTACTAATTTCAAAATATTCCATTATATTGAGAGAATAAATATAGGTGCATATAATCGATAAAATAGGAATGGATATTTTGCTGTTAGTAAAAATTTTGGGAAATTATTGTTTCAGTTATAAAAATAAAACGACTAATTAATTATTTTGTTTTTTTTTCTCTTAACTATCCTGAGAGCCCATCGACATTATTTTTAAAGGTATTTCTATATTGGAGTGGAAAAATACTTATGTACTTTGTTTTCCATATACATACAGGGAATTTATTAGAGTTAGGGAAGTATTTAGAATAAAACTAAAAGAGAGAAAATAAGACATTAGATCCGAAAGTTTCTAGATTTTTAGAAAACTTTCTAGAGATAGTTAACAAGAGCCAATTATCATGTGCTACAGAATAGATAAATTTAATTTCATTTTATATGATGATATTTTTTGGATGAAAGAGTTTCTCAGTTGGATTTATATCGGAAAATATCAGTTAAATCGTTTTATAAAATAACGATCATAATTTGTAAAAATTTCTTATATTCTTGTTAAAAAAACCGTGTCTAGAAAACAAGAAATAGCTAAAATATTTCCCATTTTTTCCACATCAGACTGCGTTCTAAGTTAGCCCTAACGCAAGCGAAAAGTCCGAGCACAATGGTTCAATGCATTAATGATCTAGAGCTAGCTCCAGCGACATGATTAAAATAGTTCACTTTAGAGCTTCGTTTTCACTATCACTTACGCTTTAGTAATATAACCTTAATCTTATTGTAAGACACATTATTGGTCGTAGAGTAAGCCTATATGGTCAAATATATTGGAAAAAATATATGCTATATATGTCTTGCTAAGTTTATGATCATTTAGAAGTATCATTTGTTTCGAAACAAGTCACGGACGGAAATAGGCCCAGTTCTCTCTAGATCAGTAAAGTAAAAATGGTATAACTATATTCTTTATTAGTAAGATGATATGACTAACTGATTATAGGATATACATTATCGGGACAGAAACTACTGGCACTTGAAATGGTGAAGATCAGCTGGAGTGTCAAGAATGGATAGAATTAGAAATGAAAGAATAAGGGATCTAATGAAAGTAAAAACCACGATTATTGAGAAAACTCAACAACTGCATGGTACGGACACGTGGGAAGAATTGGAGAACACCGAATGCCAAAGATGGTGAGTACCAAGCGAAAAGAGGGGAAAAGGGAGACCAAGACCGACATGGTTTGAAGGTGTTCAGATGGCAATATCAAAGAGAAATCTAAGACCCGGAGAGTGGGAAGATCGAAGAGGATAGAAACTGAAAACTGGAAGGTGAAGAACGCTATATAAACCGGAACATGATGATTAGCGGAAAATTGCCCTTTATAATACGATTTGTAATGGTGTCGTTGTCTAGATAACCTAATTAGCCAGGTTAACTATACAGTTCCTTAATAATAAATAAATAAATAAATATATTTCATAAATATTGGTAACTTTGCGGCGAAACAAGCAGAAGAATATGTACGAAAATTAAAGAGTATCAAAGGATAATACGTTTTTCACTTTAGCACTTGCAGAACATTAGCGAGGAGCAGGACACCAGATTGTCTTTAACCAATCAGAGATCATCCATGAAGCCTAATAAAAACACCTATTAAATTGATTTTGTGACACTCACACGTTTTGTTTCGAAATTCTTTAATTCTTGCCAAAAATAAAGCATTATATTTTTAACTGCATTAAAAAATTACTTATAAATTGGTACCCAATTAATTGCAAATAATCTGATGGGCAATTTTCTTGTAACAATGCGTTCAAAATAATTTTTAACTTGAAAAAAAGATAAAAACATTAAAGCTGAGCAACAAAACAGTATACCAAGCGATGTTAAGCGACATATTCGTTCCGCACTGGTTAAACAAAATTTGCTCAGTCAAGCCTATATATCAATATGTTAACACTTTTAACATAAATTTTAATAAAATTGATTTGTTATTAGTTTCAACATTTGCAGTTTGTGCTGCACCCTATGTAGAATTTTTATCTATCCTTTTTGATTTTGAACACCTTAAAAATATTAATTCTCCGATATCAAGTGACAAAACTAGTTACTAATTCCTATTTATACGTTCAGTGCGTTTAATCCACGTTAACTCCTTAAGGGTACCTTGCCATCTGGGTCAAAAGATTCTATTTTTGGATTTTTATGTTTTCTTTTAGTATGATATTCTAAGAATATTTCCTGTAATTTTCATATAAATTAGTTAAAAATTGACGAAGTTATAGCAGTTTAAAAGAAGTGCCATTGCGTAGAGTTTTCGGAGCAGGTAGCGAGCAGCTGCTGTCGGATCAGCCTTCGCCGACCTGAACTAGATTTTAATGTATTTTAACCTTTTTCTTTTATAATGTGATACAAAGAGATTCTTCAATTGTCCTTCTTAGAAGGGACAAGGCATTTATATCTGCTATTCGAAGGTTCTATATTCGAAACTGGGAGTTTGTTCAGTATCGTACAACGGTAGCAGGTCACTCGTAACAATTCAGTCGTAGCAGTTATTATAGTTTATATTTTAATTGGCTTTGTTAAATATATGACAGCTATAGGAGTTCAATGTGGCCGATATACATGACTAGGCAGCTAAAGTGGACGGAGAAGAAGTTAATCTGGCCGAGCGACAGTTACTACAAAGTTCAAAAAAGCTAAAATGCGTCCTAGACAAGAACAAATTAGTATTCTGGAAGCTCAAATAGCTCAAAAAGATTCGGCATATGCCCCTGGAATCATTTACAGGTACAAGTTTATTTTTATATTATTGTTTTTAATCTGATTTTTCAAATCTAAAATTTTAAAGGAGTTTTTCTCGAAACTACTTTTTCTAGAAAACCGCTTGGCGGTGTGCAATATTTTAAGAATAACGGAACTGATTTTAATGAATTTTGGTACATATTTTCTCTATATATATTGCTTGTCTTTGAACAAAGGAATTTTGATTTCATCCAGAACTTTATCTTTAATTAGCAAAAATGTAAAACGCGGTAATGTCATTTTTCGCTTTTTTCTTTAAACGAACGCCAATTGATGATTTTTGTTTAATCCTTCGTTTAAAGACAAGATTGATCCTCTAGTAAACTAATTTCTTTGGAAATTTTGAATTCAGCTGATCCAGCTCCCAGTAACCGCAAGGCTCCATGACTAGGAACATTCCCTTTCCACTGGGTACGTTATTACAAACCTCAATGTGGTATTGTAGATTTGAGCTATCATTTCAATTCGTAAATGTTTGTTTAGCCATATTGCATATTTTAAACATGCCTCTTTCTTCACTTCGTTTTTATTGTATAATTATTTCATCAATAAGATTATTAGGTAACGATATTTTAGATACTGTTATGCGCTTTGTTTTCGCTACCGATAATGTTAGTCCAATTTTTAAAATTTTTTTGTTGAATTGCTAAAGTAGTCTTTGAAGATTGTCGTCGTTTTCTGCTATGAGCACGGTATTATCAGGGTGAATCAATATATTTTATTATTTACCTCCGATCCTATAAACCCAAAACTAGTCTAATTATCTCATCCATTATTATGTTTAAAAGTAATGGGCTCAAGAAGTTGTAACATTCATTTTTTCTTTTAAGATCCTGTTACGACACTGTTTTTCTTTTTGTAATTTATATTTTATTACATGTTTATATTTATTGCAATTATTTCAATTTGTGAGCAGTATATCTTAAAACAGTGATTTAAATTTTTGAACAGTATGGCTCGGCCATGTACAACGTGTTGCTGACCTGACTTGATTGGTTTGCGTTGATTTTGCATCCTGGAAGTAGGCCATTTTAAAGATTTCACTTTGAAAAAGGGGAAAAGATATATAAACGGCCAGATGGAATTTTTAGAGGCTTTTTCCGCCCGTAGGCCGTAGTGGCTTTTTTCTTCAGCACGCCAGAGTGGCTTTTTCTCAGTGATGCAGTAGTGCAGTAACGTTTTTTTATCACCAAGTGGGTGTCGTTTCTAGCTCTCAAGTTTAAGGTCTTTTTCTATTCTTTAAATATCCTGCTCATCCTCAAGCATTTTGGGTCAAAAAGTATTTAGCTGCCCAAATGAGACTAGGATGGTAGTGGCTGAGACAATATTTTTATGAGAATCTCACCAGGAGAGGCTAAGTAGCTTAGGGAAAATCCACGAGGAGAAACCAATCAGTAAGTCAGTAGTATACCAGTTTAGATATCTCTCTTCTATAAGTGTGTTTCCAACGACTATTCAACACGTGTAATCCGCAGAGTTAATTTCACAAATTTTTAATATCGTGTTTTATAAAGTCTTTTATTAAAACTTAATAATCCTAATTTAAAGACACTATGCAATAGTGTACACTATTCTAGCCTAAGGGGTTTTTATTTAGTAGACGTAATTTTAAGAGTGTAGTAAAGGTAGAAATTTTTATTTTGTTAATATATATACCCTTCTATATTTAAATTTAGCTTTTCACTGAACTACCCGCTTTATCTTTCAGGATGCAACGGTTGTACTCAATTAAGTTTTATTTCAACAACTAATTAACTTTTCAGTATTTTTTCGTTTTTAGAGCTGAACTAAGAACCTTTTTATTCTAAAATGAATATTGCCCAAATCTGTACAACCAAGTTTTAAACAATTATAGAGACTATTTTCAAAAGACGTACAAAAATTATCTCTTATCCATAATCACTCCAAATAAAACGAGCTAGCTTATATTTAAATTTTTGCTCTATCAGTATCAATATTCCCTCAATCCATTCTCAAAAATTAAGATATACATAAAGGGCAAAATAGCGCCGCAAAAGAGACGTTATAAAATAACGCCGCAGCGGACGCTATAAGGACTCCTTGGTAAAATCATCGTTCTTCTGTTATTGGTTCTCTGTCTTTATTATTTATTTTAGTTACAATGTTATTTTTTGAGCAAAAATTTTCATGTAGTTGTGCAGGCTTTTGTAAAGGGTATGATGGTTAATAGTTCATACTACAACATCGAGAAGAGTACCTCGACCGTTATCAAATAGGCTTTTAGAATTCAATAAGGCACCGCTCACAATGCAATAAATGTTTAATTGAGATAAAACAAAACCAACATAATAAAATATGGCGGATTGTGTGAAGTGGTAGTTCATAAACATTGCACTAATCGGAAGAAATGAACGTAAAAGACTTATCGAAACGCTGAATTTAAGACTGTTTTATAACGGATGTAACAACAATACATCCATATTGACAGCCATGTTGAGTAGACTAAAGACAAACATCAATAATCTATGGCAATCAGTAAGTAAACAGTCAACTCAAATTCATGAATATAGATGAAAAATGTCGAATTTGGAAGACAATTTAAGAAAGTCATGCGAAACAATAGAAAAATTATATAATATAAAAGAGATCAGAGTAACTCCGTCTAGCAAAGGTAACGCAAATCTTACAGCGTTATCTATCATCTATCAAAAAGATAACTATGATTCGAAACGTGTGACTTGCCCATTGATACTCTAGAAAAAATTGTTAATAACATACAATAACAAAAGGAAATATAAACAACCTACTGAAGGTAGTAGTAGTAGTAGTAGTAGTAGTAGTAGTAGTAGTAGTAGTAGTAGTAGTAGTAGTAGTAGTAGTAGTAGTAGTAGTAGTAGTAGTAGTAGTAGTAGTAGTAGTAGTAGTAGTAGTAGTAGTAGTAGTAGTAGTAGTAGTAGTAGTAGTAGTAGTAGTAGTAGTAGTAGTAGTAGTAGTAGTAGTAGTAGTAGTAGTAGTAGTAGTAGTAGTAGTAGTAGTAGTAGTAGTAGTAGTAGTAGTAGTAGTAGTAGTAGTAGTAGTAGTAGTAGTAGTAGTAGTAGTAGTAGTAGTAGTAGTAGTAGTAGTAGTAGTAGTAGTAGTAGTAGTAGTAGTAGTAGTAGTAGTAGTAGTAGTAGTAGTAGTAGTAGTAGTAGTAGTAGTAGTAGTAGTAGTAGTAGTAGTAGTAGTAGTAGTAGTAGTAGTAGTAGTAGTAGTAGTAGTAGTAGTAGTAGTAGTAGTAGTAGTAGTAGTAGTAGTAGTAGTAGTAGTAGTAGTAGTAGTAGTAGTAGTAGTAGTAGTAGTAGTAGTAGTAGTAGTAGTAGTAGTAGTAGTAGTAGTAGTAGTAGTAGTAGTAGTAGTAGTAGTAGTAGTAGTAGTAGTAGTAGTAGTAGTAGTAGTAGTAGTAGTAGTAGTAGTAGTAGTAGTAGTAGTAGTAGTAGTAGTAGTAGTAGTAGTAGTAGTAGTAGTAGTAGTAGTAGTAGTAGTAGTAGTAGTAGTAGTAGTAGTAGTAGTAGTAGTAGTAGTAGTAGTAGTAGTAGTAGTAGTAGTAGTAGTAGTAGTAGTAGTAGTAGTAGTAGTAGTAGTAGTAGTAGTAGTAGTAGTAGTAGTAGTAGTAGTAGTAGTAGTAGTAGTAGTAGTAGTAGTAGTAGTAGTAGTAGTAGTAGTAGTAGTAGTAGTAGTAGTAGTAGTAGTAGTAGTAGTAGTAGTAGTAGTAGTAGTAGTAGTAGTAGTAGTAGTAGTAGTAGTAGTAGTAGTAGTAGTAGTAGTAGTAGTAGTAGTAGTAGTAGTAGTAGTAGTAGTAGTAGTAGTAGTAGTAGTAGTAGTAGTAGTAGTAGTAGTAGTAGTAGTAGTAGTAGTAGTAGTAGTAGTAGTAGTAGTAGTAGTAGTAGTAGTAGTAGTAGTAGTAGTAGTAGTAGTAGTAGTAGTAGTAGTAGTAGTAGTAGTAGTAGTAGTAGTAGTAGTAGTAGTAGTAGTAGTAGTAGTAGTAGTAGTAGTAGTAGTAGTAGTAGTAGTAGTAGTAGTAGTAGTAGTAGTAGTAGTAGTAGTAGTAGTAGTAGTAGTAGTAGTAGTAGTAGTAGTAGTAGTAGTAGTAGTAGTAGTAGTAAGTAGTAGTATAGTAGTAGTAGTAGTAGTAGTAGTAGTAGTAGTAGTAGTAGTAGTAGTAGTAGTAGTA
>CM032453.1:90638619-90757793 GCA_019049505.1 Pachyrhynchus sulphureomaculatus | reverse complement strand
AACAAGATTATCAAAAACGCGATAAATATGTCTGCTTAGCTTCACCCATTTCTGAGGCTTCAAATGTAGTTGGAACAAGTTTTGGGGAAGCGATTCAAGAAGTTTCTGAGTGGGGGCGAATTACGTTACATTCTTCTATTTCTGTCGATGTAAAAGAAAATTCGGCAGAGAAAGTTTCTATAATTAAAATTTCCGATGAGGAGTGTACACCAACACCTAATTTACATTTCTCTGCTAAATCTGTAAATGTTTTTAATAAAACGGTTTCTGAAATTGTAGGGGATATTGAGGTGTATTTTGTGGTTGAAAATTGCAATCACAGTAAACTTCAGTATCCACTACAATTTCAGAATAGAAAAATTAAACCCAAAATTAATTTTGACGAAATTTTGGTAGTTGAAATTGGAGAGGATATTCAAACGCATTCTGAGGCTGAAAATTGCATTAAAGTTCAGTACCCCCTACAATTTCAGCAACCCAAATTTAAGCCTGAATTTAACCCTAACGGAATTTTGGAAGCTCAAATTCAGAATGAAACTTCCGAAAATTTATTTGAAACAAGTTCTCAGAGCTTGAATCAAATAAAGTTAGGTACTAAACGTCCTGCGTCTGAGCCTTCAGAAAGTTGCGGGGTTAAAAGGGTTAAAATTAATTCTGTTTTAAAAAATCCGTTAAACCAAAAAAAGAATGGCTCCTTCAAAGATCCTATTAGAAGTGAATTGGATCAATTTTTACATGCTAAATCTAAAGCTTCATTATCTGAGGATGAAGCAAGACGTGGTTCTGCAACATTGAAATCGATGGTGTATAATCACTTCAATTTTGATAATGTATGCAATAATTTATGTAATTCAAGTCTAAGGGATGTGAAAAATGTAATAAAAAGGCAGGGGGAACTTCTTCTAAATTTAGGAAATATATTTTTTAGCCCCTGCTTTGGTCAAAATTTAAAATAGTATTAACTTTTGCAGGGAGGGGGATAAGTTTTCTTATTTAAAAATACGCAAAAGTGTTTTATATTCAGTTTAAAATGGCTTTCCTATGCACACTATGCCTCAAAGAATTTAAACTGAGACAGCATGCCGTAAGACACCTCAAGGAAATATGTTTGAGCACAGACACATCTTTAAACCTAGATGAGCATTTAATTGATAGTAAGTATCCCTCTAAATACATTCTTGAATAATTCGATAAATAATAAAAAAATATATATATTTTTTAATGAAAGCTTATTGTTTCAGTTGATGCTCAGTTTGGCGAGATTAATGCGAAACGGCAGTGTGAAGACTGTAATGTCGCAGTCGACCTTAATAATTGGAAATTTCATCTGAGAACCAACAACCACAAAAGCAACAGCAGTATTAAGTATGGGGATGGAATTGACCTTATTAGGAGCGCTTTCAAGTGCCGAATCGCCGCATACAAAGTTTATTCTCCGAATTTCTACGTCGACATTAAGAAATTTCAACAAGAAGTTTATAGAAAATTTATATCGTTGATTCGGCAGACACAACAGGAGCATACATCCACTAAGGTCAACGTAGAACTATTTGGCGTCTACTACTCTCCCACTTTAAAGTCTACAGCAGTGAAATCATTCAACACTCCCTTCCATATCGTAACCGAGACGACTAATTTAGACGAATTGTATGACGATTTATTCAAGACGTTGTCGATCAAAGCTGATGAACTACGGGAACGCGACTCAGGTAAATTGGGTATTTCTATTTTATCGTTAATGCTTTATTTCAAGTAGGGAAAGTGTTACATTTTTAATACTAAATATTTATTTTTTCTTTTAGGTTGGATATTACAACAAATTCTACATTTGGAAGTGAATATCAACAAGCACAATCCCTTATGTGCAGCTTCCTACATTCCAATTCCAGAGTTTCGGGGCAGCTTAGTCAACGTCATGAATGAAGATGACTGCTGTTTCGCATGGGCTGTTGTTTCGGCCGTATGTAAGCCCATAGGGAACCCTAGAAAAACCTCCTCTTATCCGGACTTCCGAACTATCTTCGATTTCACAGGTATACATTTTCCGGTAGAATTAAAGCAAATTAGCACATTTGAAAGGAATAATAATTTGTCCATAAACGTTTATGGAATTGAAAAATTTTTTAGAGATGGTGCATATACATATGAAATTGTTGGGCCTTTACACTACAACATTAACAAAAAAGATTTACACATAAATCTACTTATAATTATTTCTCACGATGGTGATAGCCATTATTGTTGGATAAAAGATTTATCTAAATTGTTATTTAAGCAATTATCAAAAAAGAAAATAAGAAAACATTTATGCGACGGATGCTTGCAATATTTTGGTACAGAAAAAAAAAAACTAAAAAGACACTTAGAACATGATTGCAATTTTGTTCGAATAGAATTTCCTTCAGATAATATGACTTTAGATAAATTTGGAAATCAGATCCAAGCAAACGTTTTAAAATTTGAAAATATTCAAAAGCAATATAAATGCCCTTTCGTCATTTATGCCGATTTTGAGTGCTACTTAAAAAATATTGAAAATAAACAATCAGCACTTAATAATTCAGTATCATATACCATTAAAACTGCTGAACATATACCATATTCATTCGCTTACTACATTAAATCTTCATTTGATGAAAATCTTGTATCGTTGAAACTTTATCGCGGGGCCGATTGTGCAAAAAAGTTTATTGAATTTATTGAACAAGATGTAAAAAACCTTTATAATAATTATTTAAAAAATCAAAAGCCAATGAATAAATTAAACCCTTCGCAGCAGGATGAATATCATAATGCAATTGTCTGCTATTTATGCGAAAAACCATTTTCAGCGAGAAACTTTGTAAAATGTATGGATCATTGTCATATAACTGGAAATTATCGTGGAGCAGCTCATTCTATTTGCAATTTACATTTCAAAACTCCAAATTACATTCCAATAATTCCTCATAATTTAAAAAATTACGATTCCCATTTATTTATAAAATCGTTGTGTAACAACAAAGAAAATATTAGTGTTATTGCTCAAAACAAAGAAAAATATATTTCATTTAATAAACAAATTATTGTAGGTAAATATGACAGCCAAAACAAAAAAAAGGAAAGTGTTAAATTAAATTTACGGTTCATAGATTCCTTTCAGTTTCTACCAGAATCTCTAGAATCGTTGTCAAATACTCTAGAAGACGCTCAGTGTCTTGAAATAAAGAAACATTTTTCAGACGAAAGACAATTTTACTATATCAGACAAAAAGGAGTATTTCCATATTCTTACGTTGATTCTCTTGACAAATTAGGTGACAAATGTTTGCCGTCTATTGATAAGTTTTATAATAATTTAATTGACGAGAATATTTCTGCTGAAGATTATTAAAGAGCTCAAGAGGTTTGGGCAGTATTTAATTGTTCAACGTTAGGTGAATATTCTGATATTTATTTAAAATCCGATGTTTTACTTTTAGCTGATATATTCGAAAACTATAGAAATACTTGTTATAAAACTTATAAATTAGATACGGCCAATTATGTTACTAGTCCTTCTATGTGTTGGGACGCCATGATGAAATTTACAAAAGTAGAACTAGACTTGTTGACAGATCCTGATATGCTTCATTTCTTCAAAAAAGGAGTTTGTGGTGGAGTTAGTACTTGCACGTCTCGCAAATCTGAAGCCAATAATCCTTTTCTTGATAATTTTGATACAAAAAGGGCAACAAAATATATTGCATATTTAGATGCAACAAATTTGTATGGTTTTGCAATGAAGCAGTTCTTACCAGAAAAGAATTTTGTTTGGCTTTCTGAGGATGAAATTAAAGCAATTAATATTTTAGAACTTTCAGATACATCATCTATCGGGTATGTTTTTGAAGTTGACTTAGAATATCCTCATTATTTACATGACAATCATAACGACTTTCCGTTCTGTCCCGAACAGTTTACACCACCAATTTCAAAATACTCCAAATTAATTCCAAATTTAAATAATAAGAGTAACTATATTATTCATTATCGCTCCTTAAAACAATGTTTAAAATTCGGACTTAAACTTTTAAAAATACATCGAGGAATTAAATTTACCCAATCTCCCTGGCTAGCTAAATACATTGACTTAAACACTAATTTAAGAAATGCTTCAAAAAATAAGTTTGAAAAAAATTCATACAAATCAGCAAATAACAGCGTTTTTGGGAAAACTATGGAGAATGTCGATACGCGCGTAGATATTAAGCTAGTATCGCAATGGGAGAGAGAAGGTACTAAGATGTTGAAGAAAAGAAATTGAGACCGAAAATTTTTATGAAGACATGAAGCAAAATCTGGAAAAATTTGACACCTCTAACTTTCCCCATCCAAATATTCATGATATGCACATATCTTTATCGGTAGTTGGCAAATTTAAAGATGAATATAAAGGAGTTCCTATAGAAAGTTTTTATGGCACTGGTGCTAAAGCTTATTGTGTAAAATCAAAAGATAGTTTAGACAAAAAAGCGAAAGGCGTCCGTAAAGTGTGTGTAAGAAAACAGTTAAATTTATCAGATTATAAAGATGTTGTAGAAAAAGATAAGAAGGTTTTCTGCACAATGTATGTGTTTAAGTCAAGTATGCACAATATTTATACAAATTTAATAAATAAACTAGCCTTGACGAGCCACGATGATAAAAGATATTCTCTTCCACATACCACAAAAACTTTTGCATGGGGGCATCGGGATATTGTCGACATGGATGAAATGTTGGAATATTTAACAAGTTTACAGTCTAATTCTACTTTTGAGCATGTAGCCAAAAAGCGGCGCACAGACACTGATGACTAATCCCTATATAATATGTAATATGAAACATTAGCATTTAGTTAGAACAATGAGCTCCTCTTTGTTAATAGTGCTGTTCTCCTTGGTTGGAAATACAATATATGTTAATCATATGCCTAATTCAATTAGAGCTGAAATTTGCATTAGTAAGATTCAGAATGACACTGATTGCTACAAACCGATGAGAATGGTTTACATTTCTGGTAATAAATTTATGTATACATATAATGTTACTAAGGATGATATAAGTGACATTAACTACCTAAAAATAAATTATGTGTTTGATAAACAACCAGCAAAAATTTTCAAATTGGATACAGTTTGTGCATAAGTTAGGGTGTAACTATACTACTTTATATATATTTATAGCACTACTTGGATTGTTGTCCATTATCACCATATTTATAACTTTTGTAATTTATTACAAAAACATTTATTAAAAAACTCTAAATATTTTTCATGTCTTTATTTTCACATCCCCACTCCTCCCCTCCATAGCTCTTAACAGATAGGGAATATATAAGTTGCCGTTTAGGCGAAGGTTTAGTTAGTTTTTCATCAAGATGAATAACAAAAACATCTCCAATGTGTTTAAGCAGACAACACCTGCAGTAATAAGTCGAATAGTTATAAATTCTACAGAATATCCTTTAAATAAATCAAACTCCAAATTTGTAAAAATTGGTTTATGTGTCGAAAATGATTTTGAACCCTGCATTGAATTGTGTGGAAAGAAAAATCAATCTGTGGTGTTAAGCGAGGAGGACTGGCGAGACTTCCTACAGTATCAGGGAGTTATTGCAAACTACATGGTCTCAGCAAACCTGCCTCAAGAATCTATATACTTGAAAAATATGACACTACATTTTGAAAACTTTGCTCAGCTACCCATTTTGAAGATAATGACAGATGGAGGATTGGTGTATTTGGGAAATGAAACAGTTTGCAGGTTATGGGAACAAATTCCTCTGATTGACTACAGGTTAATTATTTTACAAAAGCAAAAGTTTAAGAACTACTTCTATATTTTTAAAAACACATTATTCTGCCAAGCAGATTGTTTAGAGAAAATATATAGCACTCTTTCACCAAAGGACAACCCAAATAGTGAGAACGTGTGCACTATGTTAGAGCTCCTATTGCTTTATCCCGAAAAACTGGAACAAAAATTAAGGGAGAGAAATTTCTATGAAAAAAGTAACTTTTAATGAAACGAAAAATCAACTTCACACGATGCATGTTTGGACGTTTGCCTACTGAAAATCCAGAATGCTGCCACATGACTTTATAAATCAACAACATTTCAAAAGAAGAATTGCATTGTGTGAAATAATTTTAACTCCCGTATTACAAGATATGTATAAAAAAACATTATTGTAGAATTTCTTTTATAATAAATTTAGATAAGTTGTAACAACATTAACAAATAATAAAATATTTGACAATGTATGTATGTGTTTTATTTTACAATTACCATACATAAAATGTAAAAAATCATTATTTTATTTAATAGCGAACTTATTTTAACTGTAAAACTATATTTTAGAAATAAAACCAAAATAAATATATAAGAAAATTTAATTATTCATAAAAAAATTATCATACATAAAAAATACATTTGTTAAAGCACATATGCATGGCGACTTCGAGTGAAATGCACATTTTCGTGTTGATGCTTGCAAAGCAGGTTGATCATCTAATTCAATTACTGGCTTGGAAGAATATTTTTTTAATATATTCTGCTTTTTCTGTTCCTTTAACGTAGACATAAAGAGCATCTTCAGTAAGTTTCTTAACAATATCGGCAAAATAATGTAGAGGGGTATATCCTTGATTCCAGTAAATACAATGATGATATTTCATTAACCAAGTCGCCTGTTTATTTGATTCGGGAGAAAGTAAATTGAAAGCAAAAGGTTGTTTGAACACAAAATGACTAATTCTATAACCATCAAAAGCAGCTAATTCTTTGGGGATAAATTTGTTCTTTTCATCTTTGAAGCCTTGTACATCAATAATAAGTCTATTATTCATGGTTATGAAGGTCCTAGTTAATTTTTAAATCGTTAAATTTCTTGAATAAAATAGTTTTCTTGGAATAATCTTCTATTATTCTTTTAAGCTCTTCTAATTTTTTAACAAAACTTTCCAACTGTTGATAAAACTGTAAGTTGTTTACCATACTTCCAGAATTGACATATGTGATCTTGTTATACTGAACACATAAACATAAATGATATTTTCTTCGTGGATCTTTATATATTATGAACATCAGAAAGAGTGGGAGTTGGGGGGGTTTCAAAGTTGTTTTACTATTTTCGTCAATGGATTATAACTAAAAATTTTATCATGGATTATGAGACAATATGCTGTTGTTTTGGCTTGAATTTTCTCTTTTGTTTCGAATTCAATCCTCATCGTTACCGGACCAGTTTGTAAATCCCTTTGATGTGAGCAGTTAATATAGACAATAGGGGCATTAGTCTTAAATTCGACTGGATTAAATATTGGCTCTATTGGTAAATTATAATATATTTGACGGAAATCAGAAAACATTTCATATAATGTAGCAAATTTATTAGTTTTAAAATCAAGCTGAAGATCATTGTAAGGATATCTTTCTGAATTTAAAAACACGTTTATATTTCTTAGCTCACGATGATCAAATTTACTCATATCTGCTTTTAAGTTACCGCGCCTATTGTTTTGAAAAGCCATTAAAACATGACGGGGTGTTTCAACTTTTGTGGAAGTTTTTACAGGCCAGTTATGTCTTGTAGTTTCTAATAACTCTGGGTACTCCACTAATTCCCAGCTACGAAAAGTAATAAGAATGTCATTATTCTTATCAACAAGTTTAGTAAGTGCTAGTTCCTGAGGGATGGCTACCGTAAGATGGGGAACCCGCCAGCAGAGTTTCGTTATTTTAATTTTAGGTTTTTCATCAGTTGTAGATACTAGAGCATTAGTATCATCATTACTTCTAATTAGAATTAATTCTTGTTGTGAATTTAAAATTATTTTATTATAATCTTCAAAAAATCCTGAGTACATTCTTAATGGGACACATAAAGAAACATTTCCTTTATCATCAGTCATAATTTTATCTCCAGACTTTGCTTTGGGATACCATCCAGCATTTTCTAATTTTGCACTTTCATTCTGATTATAAGAGATATAACCTTTCAGTGTTGAAGTTATACCAATATCTCGAACAGAATCAATAGTAACACCATTTAAAACATATTTCAGCTCTTTAAATAAAAATGCAGGCGCATTATTTATTAATGTAGTGTTTGCTAGCGGAGTCGCTCCATCCTCCTTAGTAACTTGTAGTTCTAATTATAGCTCACTTTTGCATGGTAAAGGATATTTTCCTGTTTGTTGTAAAGCAATCCTGATTTCATCATTATTATCAAGTTTTGAAGGATTAAAAGGATCAAAAGAAAGGACTTCCCAACTCAAAATAGATTCATCCATAAGAATATTTTCTTTAACATTTAAATATTCCATTTTATCTCAGTTTAAATCCTAAACTTAGGAGGAATTGTCGATTAGATGATGTTAACCTTTGTGAGTTTGCTTTCTTACTAAACAAAAAGCGTTTGTTTCCCTTCTTATTAATGTTTTTCTTGGTTAATTTCTGTGTGAAATTAAGATATGGCAAATTTCTATTATACAAAATTACCATCGTTCATCTACTTTTTTCAGGTGTAGTCTTAACGTAACGGTTTCTCCTCTCAAATTGACCACATCATCTTCTTGATCCAGTATTTTAATGGTTATTTTATCAATCACCTTTACAGTGACAGGAAAATAAATGACGTTTTGTGGTGACTCAATTATTTTGAATCCAGGTGCCACACTAGGAAAGAATTGATGTATTATATGAACAGGATTTCCATTTAAATATGACCCTTCAGCAATACTACAATCAATATTTATCGAATTTATTTTAATAATTTCTGCAGGATAGTCAGATATATGTTCTTTCAAAGGCGCTAATATTTGATTTTTGAATCCTAATAATTTACCAATAGTGCCATCACGGAAAACTATTGGTTTTTTCACTTTTTATATGCGTCTTTAAGGTATTATTGTTCGCATAAACATGAAAAGCAAAACCTTCCTTAAGATATTGATCTTGTAAATATTTATTTATATCTGCTAATTCATAACTACCAGTCGGTATAACAGTTGCACTATCTTCATCATGAATCATTAAATTATGACTTTCATCAATATTAGGGATAGCATTAAATGTTTCAAAATTTACAAGTCCAACAACATACTCTGAATTTTCTTCTAGGTATATTGGTGGATTAAAGTCTGTTGTTAAAACAGATGAATTACCACTAATAACAAAACTATATGACATGTTAATGTGAAGTGGTCGAAGAGAATGAATCTAAATAACTTTTACGAATTATTATAAAGAAATTTTAAACATAATTGCCCACAATTAGATTTCTTATAATTTTGAAAATTTTTGTAATTATATTTTACCATATTTTGATTCCCGTCGCTGTTAAAATATGAAATTAACTCGAATGGGGGTCGTAAATTACCATAACTATCAAAATAAATTATATTTTTTCCTTTTTTGATGTAAGCAGTCCAATGCGTTCCTTTACCTTGATCGTCGTCTAGATTTACAATAGCACTTTCAATATGTTTAATTTTCTTTGGTAGTTTATCCCTCATAAATATTCCTCGAAAATTCTTAATTTCCAGTAGTTTAACATACTTAATTAAATCGTAATTTGTAAGAGATTTACGAGGTATAGACTTTAACAGTTTTTTGAATATGGCTTTAAATATAATCCACAACCTGTTCTATATGGCTTTAAATGAAGCCCGCTACCTTTTTTCTCAATTGCAATAGATTCCATTGCTTGATTATGTCTTTTATCTTCTTCAAGCTTTTGTTTAGCAGCTTTCGCATCGTTTACAGCTTTAGCTATTCCCGCTGCACCCCCACCTAGAGCCCCTAGTGCCGATAATCCTGCAAATAGTGGTATAAGTGGGAGAAAACCGCCTGTCTTTGGAATCGGTATTACTCTATTTTTTGGAGGTAATATTTTACCACTTTTGTTAATAGCATTTAGTGCTGTGTTTATACTTTGGTGTAAACTTTTAAATCGTTTTCCTTTAAAAGCTTTTCTAGCTTTTGAAATAGCTTGAGATAATGAAACGCCTCGCCCCATACGAACTCTTCGTGATCTCTTTCTTCTACTTTTTCTTAGACCCATACCTAACTTTCTTTTAACAGTCATTGCACCACTAATTGCAAGAGCAGCTGTTTTTTTTACCAAAACTGGAATCGCTCGCTTTTAACCTCGATGACGCCTTCACACCTAATAACTTATCAGCAACGTGTCTTTCTTTTATATCCTTCGATTTTGAGTATGCAATATCATGTTCTTTACACGCTTCATCTAATAAATTTATACCTTTATCACCCCGTGCTAGTCGTTTTTCCAGTTTTGTCCCCGGACCACAAAAATTGTAACCTGGTAAATGTAATTCGAATGGTAACTTATTTATTAAGGTGTTTATTATACCACTTCCCCTTTTGTTCTTTTTTTTGTAAATAGATCTTTTGTTTGCCATTATATAATTGAAATCCTAAGACAAACTGATTAGTTTAACGTCAGAACTCAACTTAAATACTCTCATACGGCATGAAAATTGAGAAGCAGCCATATTCTTTAAAAATTAGAGACCATGACACTTCGGTAAACAACTTTAGAAAACATGGAAAATTATTTGAAGGAAATAGCAAAAGAGGTTTAATTGTTGGTCCATCAGGCTGTGGCAAGACCAATGTAATAATCAGTTTAATTGAGGATCCAAATGGGTTACGATTTGAAAATTTATATATTTATTCAAAGTCTTTATATCAACCTAAATATGAATATTTAAGGACACTTTTTAAACCTTTGAAAGAAATTGGTTTTTATGAATCTGATAAAGAAGAAAATATAATTACACCGCAAGAAATACAAAAAAATTCTATAATAATATTTGATGATATTGTGTGTTGCAATCAGAATATAATAAAGGATTATTTCTGCTTCGGAAGACACAAAAACACTGATTGTTTTTATTTATGCCAAACATATTCTTCTATTCCAAAACAATTGATTCGTGATAATGCAAATTTAATTGTAATATTTCAGCAAGATAATACGAACTTAAGACATATTTATGACGATCATGTTAATGTTGATATGACATTTAATCAGTTTAAAGATTTATGTTTACTATGTTGGAAAGACAAATTTTGATTTTTAGTGATTGACAAAGATTCAAATATTAATTCAGGGCGGTATAGGAAAGGATTCGATTCATTTATTTACTTATAAAAGCAGAAAAATCGTGTTTATATAACAATCATGGATGAACGATTGGCAAGAGAACTTGTTAAGTCAAGAAAAGCCGTTAAACAAAAAATCCAAAGATTGAAAAATGCGGAATTTGAGGCTCAGTCTAAATTGGAGGAAACTTATAAACCAATCACACAGCCCTTACAAGAACTAGTTTCAACATTGGGTAAATTTGATGCACCACACATTAAATAAGAGCAATATACTCCAATTAAAGAAATTCATGAAAGTTCAACACCGCGAAAAAACTTATTTGCTGATATATCATCCCCAGGGAAGGATATTTTTGCAAATATATCTACTCCAAAAGAAAGAACAGGCAAAACACCAAATCTTCCATATGAAACACCATCATTTTTTAATATGAGCCAAATACCACCTTTTTTACAAACCACCGTTATAGGGGAAACAACAAGTTCTTCAAAATCTTCCGATTCTACAACTCAAAACCTTTCTGATATTTTGGAACAAACCAGAAATGTAGTAAGAGCCTATACAGATTCAGAAGCATATAAAAATTGGTTGTAGCAATTTGATAAAATACCTCGCCAGTATATCGATGAGGGTGTTAAGGATGTTGAGCATAAATTTGATCATCAATATGGAATAGTTCACGATTATGAAACAGAAACATTTTATTTAGGATTAACACAACAGCCTGTTGAAATTATTGGTAAACAAATAAAAGTTTCTGGTGTAAGTTATCCTGGTACACCTGGTTTATATGAGTTGTTATTTAAAAAAGAACCTGTTGGCTATAAAAAAGACGATCTTGAAAATTATATGGATATTTTAAAAAGAACTAACGCATATCGTAGGAACCACGATCCCAACGAACAGGTTCAAGGAAATGCATCACGCAAGTACATTACAATAATAGGACCATATTTGCAAAAGAATGGCATCACTAAAACCAAAACTATTAATGCTATGGAGAATTTGATCAGAGGAGTACAGAGTTTGAGACAAACTAGAGGTAGTAAACCAACCACAAAAGGAGGTAGTTTAACTTTAAAAACAAATAAAGATAATACCGACTATGTGTATTGGGATGATGTAAATGAGTTAGTTAATAGGCTTCGTTTATTATTTGCATCCACCTCTGCAGGTCATACTGGACATGACAATGAAATTATTTCTATAATTGAAGAACTTAAAGAAGCTAAAATTATAATATAAAAGGATACAACGCAGATTTTATTACAATATTACAATATGACTATTGACAAGTTTGGTCAACATATTTCTAAACGTTACCAAGTAGATACGTCTACATTGGAAAATACAATATTTTCAAATATTGAACACAGAATTTTGAACAAATTTAAAGGAGATCAGAAATATGTTGAAAACAAAATAATTGAAAACTTTGAATCTAATTTGAAAGACGATATTAACAATTTAAATAAAAGACTTAACGAAAACATTGATGATGTTGAAAACACTAAGAAAAAGATAAAGATATTTGAAGATAAAACTATCCCCGAATATGATGACAAAATTTTCAAGCATGGGGATAATTTGAATATGTTAGGAGCAGATATGAAAAATGAAATATCAGAAATTAAAACAATAATTAAGATCAGCAATCAATCAACAATTGATAAAGTGAAAGATGATATTTCAAAGGAGCTTGTGACAAAGTTTAAAAATTTTACAAATATTCTTAATGACAGAGTGGCTTTAGAAGTGAAAAATTTTGGAAAAGTTCATGATGATATGAATAAAAATATCAATAACATCGATAGATCTATGAAATTACAGGCTTTAGTTAACAAAAATCACAATGCAAAAGTTGTAGAGTTGGAAGAAAAAGTTATGGAAGCTTCTAATAAAGCCGATGTTGTGGTCTCTAAAGACATAGTTGCATTAACAGAAAGAATAAAAACTTTAGAGGATAGTTCAAATAATATCGCAAGAAATAGTAATAAAATTGAAGAGGTTCTTACACAACTACACAATCTAGAATTAAAAAACCAAACTAATGTAGATTCCAAATTATTATCAGAGATAAAGTCTTTAAGTGAAAGAGTACAAACTATAGTGAAAGACCGTGAGAAAGAAGACACGTTGAATAAAATAGCCAAAAATAAAGAGAAAATTGACGAGATAACAACAAAGTTACAAAATTTTGAAATTATAGAGGAAAGATTACTCACGGAACTTAATAAATCGTTTGAAATTATTAAAACTATGGTGGTAGATCTTGAAAACAAACTAACAGATAGAATTAAGTTAGGTGAAACTAGTATTAAAGATAATAAGGAAGAAATAGAATCGTTTAAAACAATTTATGATGAATCCCGAGTAAACGTTATAAGAACCACAACTGGATTAAAAACCTTGAAGGAACAGTTTGAAAAACAGAAAAAAGAAATAGAAGCTTTTGTTCGAAACACAAGTGCTGAATCTATAAACAAAGTTATTGAGGCGCGAGAAGAATTTAATTCTGCAATAAAGGAATTGAAGAAAGAAATTTTTATAGATAAGGCTGTCATGGAAACTGAAATTAACGTGAAATGTAATTAACAAAAAAATAAAATACAAGAAATTGATGATAAAATTAACAAAGCAATCACATCTATTAATGATATTAAAGATAAAGCGGATAAAGTGGTCAAGTAAACATTATTTAAGGAAGATCTTCTATAAAAAATCACTAGTAAGAAAATGCCATTATGAAGGAAAATATTAAAGAAACCATTGTTAAAGAATTACATAAACCAGCTAGAAAAAATTATCGGAGACGTAGAACGATAGTAAAACGTTTAAATGACTTATGGCAAGCTGATTTAGTCGAAATGCAGCCTTATGCTAAATTTAATAAATCGAATAGATATATTTTAGTAGTAATAAATGCTTTTACAAAATATGTTTGGGCTGAACCTCTTAAAAATAAAAGCGGAAAAGAAGTAACATCAGCAATGAAAAAAATTTTAGATAAAACTACAAAACCTGCTAATTTGCAAACAGATCTGGGAAAAGAATTTTACAACAAAGAATTTGAAAAACTAATGCGTGATTATAAAATAAATCACTAGAGTAGTTTTTCTAATTTAAAAGCAAGTATAGTGGAACGTGTTAATCGTACTTTAAAAAATATAATGTGGAAGTATTTCAGTAATCAAGGAAACTATAAATGGTTAAATATTTTGCCAAGTATTGTGGAAAAATACAATAATGCTGTTCATAGAACTACGGGATACAAACCTATTAATATTAACCGGAAAAATGAAGAACACGTACTATTAAATTCTTTTACTTTCCAGAAAATTTTCGATGTAAAGCATGTCAAGTTTAAAGGAAACGATTTTGTGAGAATTTCGAAGCGAAGAGAGGCATTTGACAAGGGATATACTCCTAACTGGTCAACTGAAATATTTCAAATTAGAAAAATACAACTCACAAACCCTACTACTTATCTTTTAAAAGATGCCAATAATGAAAATATTGAAGGTAGCTTTTATGAAGAGGAATTGCAAAAAGTGAAACATCCTGACGCATATTTAGTGGAAAAAGTTATAAGAAAAAAAGGAAATAAAGTTTTTGTTAAATGGCTAGGATTTGATAAATCTCACAATTCTTGGATTTTAAAAAAAGATGTATTGTAAAAAAATAAAACTATGATAAAATTAAAAAGTGTGTTTATTAAAAATTATTATTTTACAGTAATCATTTATTGTATTCCATTAATGTTAATACATGTTCAATTAGCCCTAACTCAAGAAATTCCTTAATAAGTTTATCTTCATTTTTACTACTAAGAAACTCACGACATGCTTGAGCTGCTAATTTACATTTAAATGCATGCACCATATACTCCAGGAATATCGTAATACTCTGCGCTTCAGTCTCCTGACCATCCTTCGCATAATACTCCGAACATGCCTCCGACATTATAAATTCCTCACACATTTCTCTCACTAATTCTTCCATCACTTAAACTTCTACTCTCTTTAGTTTGCAATACTTTAATAGAATCGGCAGAGTATGAAATATTGCAAACCTTCTTATTCACTTTCCTGATTTCGCTTTTTGTTACGTTGCCACAGCATTTTCTTATTGATGGCGGCGGCCCATCGAGATGTGCACTTACGCCTGGTTGATTATAATGCTTGTAACACGGTAAATTTAACTGTAGTTCCTTATCTCTTCGATATCGTTTTGGCAACTTGCTCCAAACTTTCTGCAATTCAATTGAGCTGATATATTCTTTCATATAACTAAGGGGTAGAAATTTGAGATCCCCTTCTTTCAACTCCCACACAGATGTTGAAGTACTTTGTAGACGACAAATAACCTCACCTACGTGATCAATAATGGTATCGAAAATCAAAGATGCCATGAAAATCTTGATAAGTACTGGACACCTTGCTTCTTGCGACTTGGTTTGAAAATGAGGCGCTTGCTCTTAAGTAGTTGTATGTTATTGTAAGCTGTGTGGAAGGGGTGATGAGAAGAAAGTGGTGAGAGGTAGTATGCGGAGCCAAGTCTGACCAATCAGGAAAGGGGTGGGGAGCCGAAGCATTAAAGTATGCGGGGCCAAAAGTAGCCCTGACCAATCAGAGTTAAGTGGGAGGACTCATGCGCGCGATTAGGAAGTGGGGACGATCAATGCTAATGTTTTAGGATCGAAATGAACTGCACGAAATTTGCAGCGACACTGAGCCCAGACAAGGAGGTGTGGCTTGGAGGCGTGGCTTGGGTCAAGGTCGACCAATCAGAAAAGTGGTGGGGGGGTGAGGCTTAAGCCCCCAGTCCCTACTACTGTAGTAGAAGATAGTAGACAGTAAAGTGACAAAGGCTATTACTATAAAAGCCATTGAAAAAAATGCCTAGATTTTTCTGACTCGTTTGAATAGGGACATCACTGCAGAACAAGTTTAAGTGCATCTTTCAAGTATCGTGTGAGAAACTTACTATAAAGAACAGTAGTAGGGTGGCCTCATTCCAAATATGTGTACCCTTCAACAAGAAGGACGTAATAATGCATGTGAAAATATTGCCCGACGCGACGGCGCCTTTATTAAGATATCTTTCTTTCCTCGAATAAATAAATCGAATTTAGAGAACACCAACCAGAATGCTGAAGATCCAGCATTCTATGATGCGAAAGATTTTTTAGACGAGGCTGGGACTTCCGGGTAATGCACTTTAGTATCCTAAATCTGACTGTCAGTAAAATATTAGATTTAGAAGTTATCTTTTTTAATAATAATATTAGTATTTGTTGTTTGTCTGTAAACTAGAGAGAGAATTGACTAGTTTTGCTAATAATAAGATGGTAAGTGCATTTTCTAGAACTCCTTTTTTAAAGGGTGAGGTATGCATTATAGCCAAAAATGTGTTACGTTTTAATAAAGTACGTAAAGAAAAATTATTTAAAATATGTTGCACACAGTTTCATTTTGAATTAGCTAAATTTCACATTTTCTATTATATAGATCCTCGGTGGTATATCGGATTTTCTTTTTTTTTTTGAATGAATTATCCAATATTTTAGAAAAAAAAAATTATAATTCTCAAAGCAAATATATTTTATGGAGTGATGCGAATATGAATTTTTTGCTCTCTACTGGTATTAAATGTGGGAGATTAAGATCTAATCTGCTAACTGAATTTAATATTACAGTAAAAAAATTTTGCCCTGCTAGAATTACCAAAACAAGTGAAAGCTGTATATAGATAATATTTTTACAGATATTCCAAATTACGACAAATTCATGAAACTCCTATCTCTGATCATACTTTTTCAATAACAAATCTAAAATCACTTGCTACAGAGGTATAATGCTGTATTTAAATTAGAAGAAAATTTAGCTATAATTCTAATTATATGTTTAGGACACAACTGACCGAACTAGATTGGTTGATAATATTTCATATCTAGTTCACATAACACTATGTTCGATATTTTCTTAAATAAATTTGTTTACATATTTAACTATGCTTTCCCTCTGGAATATTATAAAAAACGTCCAATAACGGAAAGAAATAAATGGATTTCTTCTGAAATGCGTGGGATGTCTAAGATAGTTTAAAAAATGCAATTATTTAACAATAGGATAAATAATCACATGTACAATAATCGATAATGAGCATTGCGTACTCTATGTCGAAAAATAATTAGATAAGTAAAAAAGTCCTTTATCGATAGTTGGATAAACACGACAAAAATGTTATCAAAACATATTGAGATGCAATTAACGAAAGCCGCAATAAAAATATGAATAATCTAGGTAGGAGTCAGATATACGATCCGTTATCTAAGGATGGGACGGTGAGTTGATAAGGGATCCGCAATAGCTGGTTGATATCTGTACTCATTACTTTTATTAACTAACTAGCTAGTTTCTCTGCCATAACTATTATACAATGATTTGGTTAGAACATGATTTACATCTTAGGATATATACATGACAGGGACCTAACTAACTTAGCCTAGGTAAGGAGTTTATATAAATGTATTGAGAGAACTTAGGATATTTTAATTTAAATATTTCATGAACAGACGACTTAAAATTAAATTTAATATTAATTAAGATTAACTTAAGCTAATCAGGTGGCAGAGGGTTGCTGGGTCTTGGCAGATGGCGGTGGGCTTGGCGTGGGGTGATATCTTTAATTCATATTTTATAAATATAGCAAGCGTTAATCAGAAACTAGATTCTAATGAAATAAAAACTGGGCAGAACGCTTATCAATTAAGAAAAATATTCAACTTGTCTTCAGGAAATCTTCAAAATGATAAAAAAACATTGTAATAAAAAATCAATAGATGTATATAATCATAACAACAATGGCCGATATTATTTCAAAGTCGCTATCTTTCTTAATTAACCAACGTTTTTCTTAAGGGATATCTCATCCATTATTACGTTTAAAAGTAGTGGACTGAAGAAGTCTCCTTGGTGAAGGGATATATCCAGAGAATTTAGAAGTATCTAGAAAATTTCCTATTTACAAAGGTAAGAGAAACCAAAAAGATATCAAGAACTATAGATTTGCTTTGCAATGTCACTTTGGGAAAATTTTTGAATATGCGTGTAATTTAATTTGGTGATGTGATGATATATATGATAATATAATTGAGGCACTTAATGACTGTTCATAAAAAAAGTTATCAGCTATTGGAGTGCACGTCTTACCTATATGTGGTTTAAATGCTATCTTTATGAAAGGTTTCATATTGTTGAGATAAACGGATCTAGATCCAGTAGTAAAAATACAAACAAAGGTACACCCCAAGGCTCATGTATATCACCTGCTCTGCAAAATATTTATCAACAATCTGCCAGAGTATATTGCGGAACAAGGCCATTCAGGTAGGATGTCAGTAACATTCTAATACAGGGAAATAAGCCTGGGAATCTAGCCACTAAGATTAATATGGCAATAGATGTCATGTTCGATTGTTGTAAACTAAATGGTTTGCACCCTAATATTGATAAAACAATGTTTGTTCAATTTGAAACAAAAAATAGAAAGATTTATTACAGCCTGTTGATTGGAACCGAAGAAAAATCGCTTTAAGCACTAAGTTTCTAGGGGTCCATATAGACCAGAAATTTACTTGGACTACTCATATTCAGAGTTTGCGTCCTAAGCTGCTATCTGATTAGAAATATTCGTGACACCATATCCTCAAATGTAATGAGATTGGCTTATTTTCATCTAGTTCAATCCACTATCTCGTAAGGTATAGTGTATCGGGCTCAAGCTAATGAAGTACAACAAGTTTTGTTGGCCAAAAAAACATGCTTCGAGTTATTGCCAAAGTATTCTCAACGACTTCATGCAGGGGCTATTTTGGATCCTATGAGGACAGTGATTTTACTAAACATTTATTCTCTGATTATGTTTACTATAAAGAAAAAAGAAAATCTCTCTTGAAGACGGAAAATTCACAGCACGAGATATAATAATTATTTTTAATTGCCTTTTTCTAGACTTTCGGTGGGTCAGAAAGACCCTAAATATACGGGACCAAAACGTTTAAATCGATTAAATAGAAATACCTTCGATTTTATTGAGGGAACCCCAAGTAAAGGATTTTTAAAAAAATTAAAATCATTTTTATGAATAGATGTTGCCACAGCCTTGAACGGAAATTTCCAAATCAAAACCTTCTGTAATAAATATAGAGTGTTTCATTATTACTTTTATGCCGTTTATTTTTATACGTACTGTGAAGGTTTATATACTTTGTACGTTATAATGGTGATATTTGTTTGATACACCTTGTTATTTTGACAATCCCATAATACATAGTATTTTGTATTAAGTTGGATAATAATGAATAAATACATAAAATAATTAAAGGACTGACGCAGAAGCAGACGAAACGAAATCGAGTTCAAACGTCTCTATTGGGAGGATATTTCATATTTAATACAGCGTGGTCGAAAACAATATTGCGGCCTATACGACATCAGCATGAACTTCTAATACGAAAACTAATTTAGCGATTTACTTTTGCTTCTTACAACAGACATTTAATTTGAGAAAAAAAATTCTTATATGGAAAGAGTAACACGTTTCATGAAGATCTCTTTCTAATGTAATTTATCCAACTAGCAAAAATGTGTTTTTCACATTTTATTCAGACTTTTCTCCTATGAACCACGAAACTTTGCATTACGAGTACAAGTCCATATTTACCTTATCAACAAATTCGCCCATTCACCTGAAGCTTTTTCAATTATTGACAGAGCTTCTACATTAGCTTGGACATTTGTTACTGGTTGAAGTTTGGTATACCACTGTTGACGGTTAGGTTCGGTTTGAATAAGTTCTTTAAAGAAAATTGATGAAAACCTTTGGTATTTGTAAAATAAAAACAACAGGTTATAGGGAGGTAGAATTCATCAGAAAAGTTACGACGTTAATCACTGTTTCAATATCATCGAAAAATGGAAGAAAAGAAAATTTAGAAAGCAGAAAAGGAGAAAGATAAGTTTTAATACTACTGGTAATTATAAATCATTTATTTTACGTACAAGTAAAATGAAGCAAAGAAATCAAGGCGAATTTTTTATAAACATTTTGCACACAATTATTTTTTGAAACATTGTCTATTAACATGGAATTTCAACGAGAATTGATGTCAGACTCTTTTGGTGGACAAACAGATTAAAATTTCTCCAAAAGGTTTTCCGGAAAAATGCTGTATTGGTGATACTCCAATACCATAAATTGCGTAACATACATAGCGTAAATAGCAGCAGAACTTCATAGTACTTTTTTGAAATTAGTTGCGAATTTTTTTAAATATTAAAAAATAATGATCCGAAAGCTTTTATAAGTCAATTTCAATCTTTTATCATCAGTTTAAAATTTTTGCTGTCTAAAACAAAATAAAAACAAAAATGTATTTATGCCCAAATATTTCAAGAAATCTAGTGTCATAATTATTAATACAGAACAATTTCCGTTGATTGACTAAAACCAATTTAATATGATTAAATAATGCTAAGTGAATCTATTTAATTGGATCTTTTTGCTCTCCTTACTAAAGGATACACCATTGTAACTGTGAAAAAATCACATTCAGAAAATTTTGCTTTTCTTCACGTTTTAGGGCTCCTAGATCACCTTATCTCAACTCATTTATGCCGGTCTATCGGTCTGCATATATTATACATATATCTTTAAAGTAAGTAGGATTTTGGAGTCGAATAAACGTGATTGCTTGTATATCGTCATATACTCCTATTTGAGTATTCTTGTTTTTTCATTATTTTCAATTTTAACAGAAATAGTATATTTAGTAGAAGGGAATGAGATTTTCTTACAGAATAACCTAAAAAAATGTTGAGTTGAATAGAGAACAAGTTTTAGAAATATAAACGCTTAAGTTAGCAGAAAGGTACTTATGGTGAGGTATGTAAATTATTGTATTTATGTCCCTTGCTAACGGAATGGTCTTGGTGATTTTTCACCCTCCGAAATTTTCCTTTTCTTCATGTCTTAGGATGTTTAGATTACGAAAAATATATTTTTTAAATTTAAACTTTATAATAAATAATATTAAACAGTATATAAAATAATGATCTATCCACACATTACAAAAAAGTTTTTTTTTTGCATATTATTAACTTTTTTTAACATACCTGCAGTTTTTTATCTATATCGTCTACATCTAAATGTTATTCTTTAGAGTACGCACGCAAAAGGAAATGGCTAAAAACACCAAAATGAAAAATGAATATGTCGAATTCCCAAAACACAGTACCCTAGGCGAGTCGAAGAAACTCAGAATCTCACACTGCTTTTGCATTGTCAGTCCCATGAATTCTGGGGGGGGGGGACAAAAATTCGAAAATAAAACTCATTGGTATACCCACAGGACGTGGACAACCCAAAAGAACATAGAAACTTACAACACAAGAAAATACGATCGAAATAGAAGAAGAACTAGAAAACATAAAACGGGCTTATCGGAAGTAATAAGAACAGGAAAGTCTTGTATCACCCTAAAAATTGGTCACAAATTTCTCTATGAAGGCAATGAAAGTAAGAAAATTGGAGGAGTCGGTCTACTTATACATAAAAGAATAGCAGAAAATCTTGTTCGGTCGAAAGCTATATGGGAAAGAGTGACTTCAGTAGACACACAGATGAACAGAAGATGCAAATGTAAACTCATTCAGGTATATGCACCGACATCAGACAGCGAGGAAGAAGAAATTGACCAATTCCACGAAGGTATAAACAAAGCATTGCTACACCATAAAACAAGATATATCATAATAATCGGCGACTTCAATTAAAAAGAGTGTCGGGAAGTTTGGTTTGGGTACGAGGAACAGCAGGGGAGAGATATTATCAAATTTTGTAAACGAAAATAACTTATATGTTATGAACACATTTTTCCAAAAGCCCGAACATAGGCGATGGTCATGACAAGGCCCAGATGGTATAAAAAGAAACAAAATTGATTATGTTTTATCAAATGGCAAGATTATTGTAATCGATGTAAATCTTGAACACGATAAGTATTGGTAGTGACCATCGGATGCTCAAAGCAAAAATAAAAATAAATCTGAATCAGGAGAGACGTAGATTGATAACGCATACAAAGATAAAGACACCAACAGAAATAAAGCAAAACGCAGACGAAAATCGACAAGTATGTGATTTTCCACATACTTCACATAAACTACCAAACAGAACTTGATGAACTAAACGCATAAATAACCAACAGCCTACTCATGACTACAAAAAAAAATAGTAACATCGAAAAAAGAGAAAGCACAAAAATTAAGTAAAGAGACAAAATCTCATAAAACAGAGAAGACTATCAAGAAATGATCCTACAAATGGTAGATTAGAATTGGCGGAAATAGACAAAAAAATAAAGAAGATCAGAGAAGACGTTGGACAGTACAGAAACCCGATAATAGAAGAAACTTTGAAAGAAGGAAAAAATTTGAAACATCTAAACAAACAAATGAATGAAGGGAGATATTAAATAATAAAACTTATAAATAACAATAACGAAGAGGTCACACAAATTAAAGAGATAAGGAAGCTACAGAGCAATATTATCAGGCACTATTAGACACGAAAATATCGCCACCGCCCGGGAAAGAAGAAAATAATAGAGTGATAGTAAGAAATGTGGGATCTAAAGAAATTCTCGATGTAACAATGGATGAAATAATGAACGCCCTACAACATATGCACAATAACAAAGAATCACTGGACTATGAAATAACTATAGAAATGATAAGGTATAGAAGGGCATCGATAATACAATTTCTTTAAGCTCTATTTAAGAGAATCTTCATAGAAATTAAAATACCAATGCCTTCGGTAAATGCCTTGATTATGCCTATTTTTAGAAAGGGAACGAATTTGAATTGGAGAATTATAGACCCATCAGCTTGTTATCGGTACCTTACAAAATCGTCATTAGAATCATAACTAGAATCGACCGTTATCAACTACGTGAACAAGCGGGATTTAGACGGGGATACAGTACTTTGGACCATCTTCAAACAATTAGATTACTAGTGGAAAAGGCAAATGAATATAAGGTCACTTTATGGATAGCAATGGTTGACTACGAAAAATTAGAATTGGTGGAGCTTTAAGTAACAGCAGAGTTGATGAAAGATACACAATTCTTCTCGAATACATATGAAAATGCCACATCACAAATAATGCTTGAAGGAAAAACAAATAAAATCAAAATTAAAAGAGGAATTAGACAAGGTGACTCGATATCCCCAAAGTTTTGACTCTAGAAGACATGTTCAAATCGTTAAAGTGGGAATATAAAGGAATACTAATGGACGTTGAACGAACGATTCAATCGCTTAAGGTTCGCAGATGAAGTCACTCTGATCGCTAACACAAAAGAAGAATTTCAAGAAATGCTGATAGAATTAAATAACAAGTCTCGAGAAATAGATCTAAAAATAAACTTCAGCAAAACCAAATATTTGAACAATGAAAGTACAGATAACAGCCAGGAACTATTCATAAATGCCAAAGAATAAGAAAGGTACAAACATTCATATATTTAGGACAAAAAAGTCGATATATCCAAAAGTAATTTAAAGGCTGAACTGGATAGACGAGTCTTGTTAGTTTGGTCTGCGCTCGGAAGGTTACACTTTATATTTAAATTGGATATCCCAAATTCAATAAAAGAAGAAGAAGAAGAAAAAGAGAGTACTCGATCAATATGTACTGCCGGTATTAACATATGGCACCGAAACGCGGGCTTTAAATAAAAGTATAATAAATAAACTTCAGCTAACTCAAAGAGCAATGGAGAGGAGAATGCTAAATATTAGACTCCAAGACCGTATTCCTAACATTTGAGATACGAAGAAGATCAAAAGTGACAGATGTAATACGACGAATATGTATATTAAGGTGGATTTGGGCGGAGAATATCGCAAGGATGAGTGATAACAGATGGACTAGCCATATAGTTGAATGGAAGCCTAGAGAACACAAAAGATGTAGAGGTAGACCACAGACAAGATGGACGGACGACATAAATAGATTAGAACAACAGGGCTCATTGGAGATAACTTGGGGAGGCTTATATCCGACTATGGATAGAATAGGCTAATGATAATGATGATGATGATTAGTGAGTTACACATAGTATTAATAATTTATTATATGTATATCGTGTAAGGGGATAAGCATAAATTATCATGAACTGGGGGAATATATATATATATATATATATATATATATATATATATATATATATATATATATATATATATATATATATATGTATGTATATATATATTTTAAGTTTAACTACGGGGAAACGCCCTTATAAGGAGAAGAGATGAGCAATCAAAGATCTAAAGACTCTAGTATCTGGCTTTTTATTTTTGTTATCGAGCTTTCGCTGCCTAATGGTAGCTTCTTCTGGATTCTAAAAATGCAAACCAGGTATAGAAAATAAACCAAAAAGTTCGTTTTTTTAAAATATGATTCAATGAATTGTAAGACTGTATAAGAAATTACTTACAAAAATTTAGCAGTTAATTCATCTCTGGTGAAGACAATGAAATTTGCATTTTTGTTGGCCAGGTAGTATGTATGATTACACAAACATGATTAAAGGACACTTAGAGAGTTACACAAATATTAAAAATAACACTTTGTTAATAAACATCATTTAAAAACATTTTTTGAAGACCGAAACATAACTGCAAGAAACACATGATGTTGAAATGGTACTCCATTTTAAAATTTTTTGACGACTATTTAGTGATATTCGAGTCCGAACCGGATATTGTTGGTAGTCTATGTCGTGATCAGGTCGACAAAAAACCAAAAAAGCATTAAAGTTAGGGATGTGGTAAATTTTTTAGGTGGATGCTACTCTTAGATAAATTATTTATTATTATTGATATTCATTTTTCAGTTTTAATTTTATAACAAAGGACTTAAATTTGATGAATGTTACTCTTAGACGAGTTATTTATTATTAATTATATTAATTATATTAATTCTTTAATTTTATAACAAAGAGATTCATAGGCTAATTTAAAAAATTTGAAAGAGAATATTAATACTGGACGTTATTTATTATTTGTCATATTTAATTTTTTTAATTATTTAATTTTAATAAGTCACAGAAAAGTAACTGGTAATAAACAGCAGAAATAACAGAAAGAGAAAAGAAACGTCAACTTTACTAGAAACTAATTTTTTCATAAAAACCGTTTTTTTTTCATTGGTTTGGTATGGTTTTGTGTTAGTAAATAAGTATGCAAGGAGCTCAATCCTTCTATGTCTTTTTTGTGATTGAGATTATTTTTACAAGTTTTTATGTAACACATTTCCAAGAAACTTCTTCTGAAGTAATTAGTCTCAACATCCAGAATGAAGCTGTTGTTATATTGTACTCTGTGATCTGTATTATTTACGTGTAAGCTCAAGCTAGTTGCGTTAGGTTTGTGTTTACTATCACTTTTGTGTAACGCTAATCTCTTAGGGAGCTTTTGTGAAGTTTGTCTAACGTAGACCAAACCACATTGACAGGGAATGCCGTAGATTATATTAGATCTTTGTAAAGTATCGGTTTTATCCTTTAAATTGGTATAAAAACAATTCATTCTTTTTATGTTGTAATTAGCAATTTTAATGTTTGTATTTTTAAAAAGAGAAGACAAGGACTGGGAAAGGCCTTCAATGTATTGTAACTTTCCTACTTTAATGTCGACATTAGTGGTGACCGTTGGATTGATTTGAAGGGGGGTCTTTGAAAATTCTTTTTAATTAGAGCTTTAGGATAGTAATTGTCCAACAAGATGTTTTCCAACAGTTTTACATTTTTTTTTTAAATGAGGAGTGGCAAATCTTATCTATTCTGTTTTTTAATCCTCTGATGATGTTCAGTTTCTGTTTCATAGGGTGATAAGAATGGTATGGGATATATCTACCCGAACTTGATTTTTTCCTATACCAGTCAAGTTTGACTGTATTATTTTCAGAGCGTACAACCCTAGTATCCAGAAACGGAACAGCACAGTCAATCTCCTCCTTAACAGTAAGTACTAATTTATGATTGAAAGAATTGTAAATTATAAGAGTGTTCTGTACACTTTCGGCAGGTAAAGCAACCAGTAAGTCATCTACATATTGAAACAGAAGGGGAAATTCAAATTCCACCTTTGAAATGACAAAATAAAGAAGTTTATTCATAACAATTTGGGCAAGAGTTGGCGAAATAGCACTTCCCATTGGGACGCCAATTTTTTGTCTGTAGAATGTACTATTGAAGGAGAAACATGTATGTTCATGCAAAAAAGTAATGATTAGTAGAAACTGTTCTTTAGGAATATTACATATTTCTTCTATTGATGTGAAATGTTCATTTAATATTGATATAATAAGGTCTAGAGAAATGTTAGTAAACAGTGAAACTACATCGAAAGAAGCAAGTACAAAACCCTCTGGCAAAATGAAGCCATTAACCTTCTCTGCAAATTCGAAGGTATTTTTAATTCTGAATTTATTAAAAGTAGAAAAAGCTGCTTCTAAAATAGAGGCTATATATTTAGCAAGTGGTTGTGTAGATGCTCCCACACAGGAAACTATTGGTCTTAGAGGTATATCTGGTTTATGTATTTTTGGTAGACCATAATATTTGGGACAAATCCCATTATAAGTTGTCAATGTGCGAGCAGTTGCTTCATCTAAAAACTTACTATCTTTTAATGATTTAATTAAATTATTGCATTTAATTTCTACTTTTGAAGTGGGATTGTGATGTATTATTTCATAGGTGTTATCTTCTTGGAGTAGGGAGTGTGGTTTCTCAAGATAGGAAGTTTTTGACATAGCAACAGTAACATTGCCTTTATCAGACCTAGTAATCAGTAAATCGGGATGGTTTTTTAAGAAAATTTTTGTTTCCTTCTCTAATTTTTGAGTGATAGAAGTTTTGTCTTTATGTGATATTACATAGTTAGTAATTAGGTTTATGGCCCTTGCACCAATGTAGTCTTGTTTTTATGGGGGGACATAGTGAATTAATTCCTCTACCTCAGACAGTAGACTAAACATAGTAAAAAAAAGATAGTAAGTTTTTAGATGAAGCAACTGCTCGCACATTGACAACTTATAATGGGTTTTGTCCCAAATATTATGGTCTACCAAAAATACATAAACCAGATATACCTCTAAGACCTGTGTAGGAGCATCTACACAACCACTTGCTAAATATATAGCCTTTATTTTAGAAACAGCTTTTTCTACTTTTAATAAATTCAGAATTAAAAATACCTTCGAATTTGCAGAGAAGGTTAATGGCTTCATTTTGCCAGAGGGTTTTGTACTTGCTTCTTTCGATGTAGTTTCACTGTTTGCTAACATTTCTCTAGACCTTATTATATCAATATTAAATGAACATTTCACATCAATAGAAGAAATATGTAATATTCCTAAAGAACAGTTTCTACTAATCATTACTTTTTTGTATGAACATACAGTTTTCTCCTTCAATAGTACATTCTACAGACAAAAAATTGGCGTCCCAATGGGAAGTGCTATTTCGCCAATTCTTGCCGAAATTGTTATGAATAAACTTCTTTATTTTGTCATTTCAAAGGTGGAATTTGAATTTCCCTTTCTGTTTCAATATGTAGATGACTTACTGGTCACTTTACCTGCCGGAAGTGTACAGAACACTCTTAACATTTATAATTCTTTCAATCATAAATTAGTATTTACTGTTGAGGAGGAGACTGACTGTGCTGTTCCGTTTCTGGATACTAGGGTTGTACGCTCTGAAAATAATACAGTCAAACTTGACTGGTATAGGAAAAAATCAAGTTCGGGTAGATATATCCCATTTCATTCTTATCACCCTATAAAACAAAAACTGAACATCATCAGAGGATTAAAAAACAGAATAGATAAGATTTGCCACTCCTCATTTAAAGAAAAAAATATAAAACTGTTGGAAAACATCTTGTTGGACAATTACTATCCTAAAGCTTTAATTAAAAAGAATGTTCAAAGACCCCCCCTTCAAATCAATCCAACTGTCACCACTAATGTCGACATTAAAGTAGGAAAGTTACAATACATTGAAGGCCTTTCCCAGTCCTTGTCTTCTCTTTTTAAAAATACAAACAATAAAATTACTAATTACAACATAAAAAGAATGAATTGTTTTTATACCAATTTAAAGGATAAAACCGATACTTTATAAAGATCTAATATAATCTACGGCATTCCCTGTCAATGTGGTTTGGTCTACGTTGGACAAACTTCACAAAAGCTCTCTAAGAGATTAGCGTTATACAAAAGTGATAGTAAACACAAACCTAACGCAATTAGCTTGAGCTTACACGTAAATAATACAGATCACAGAGTACAATATAAAAAAAGCTTCATTCTGGATGTTGAGACTAATTACTTCAGAAGAAGTTTCTTGGAAATGTGTTACATAAAAATTTGCAAAAATAATCGCAATCACAAAAAAGACATAGAAGGATTGAGCTCCATGTATACTTATTTACTAACACAAAACCATACCAAACTAATGAAAAAGAACGATTTTTATGAAAAAATTAGTTTCTAGTAAAGTTGACGTTTCTTTTCTCTTTCTGTTATTTCTGCTGTTTATTACCAGTTACTTTTCTGTGTCTTGTTAAAATTAAATAAATAAAAAAATTAAATATGACAAATAATAAATAACGTCCAGTATTAATATTATCTTTCAAATTTTTTAAATTAGCCTATGAATCTCTTTGTTATAAAATTAAAGAATTAATATAATTAATATAATTAATAATAATAAATAACTCGTCTAAGAGTAACATTCATCAAATTTAAGTCCCTTTGTTATAAAATTAAAACTGAAAAAATGAATATCATTAATAACAAATAATTTATCTAAGAGTAGCATCCACCTAAAAAATTTACCACATCCCTAACTTTAATGCTTTTTTGATTTTTTATCGACCTGATGACGACATAAACTACCAGCAATATCCTTTCGGACTCGAATATCACTAAATAGTTACTAAACTCGATGTCAAAAAATTTTAAAATGGAGTACCATTTCAACATCATGTGTTTCTTGCAGTTATGTTTCGGTCTTCAAAAAGTGTTTTTAACTAATGTTTATTGACAGAGTTTTATTTTTAATATTTGTGTAACTCTCTAAGTGTCCTTTAATCATGTTTGTGTAATCATACATACTACCTGGCCAACAAAAATGCAAATTTCATTGCCTTCACCAGAGATGAATTAACTGCTAAATTTTTGTAAGTAATTTCTTATACAGTCTTACAATTCATTGAATCACATTTTAAAAAAACGAACTTTTTGGTTTATTTTCTGTACCTGGTTTGCATTTTTAGAATCCAGAAGAAGATACCATTAGGTAGCGAAAGCTCGATAACAAAAATAAAAAGCAGATACTAGAGCCTTTAGATCTTTGATTGCTCATCTCTTCTCTTTATAAGGGAGTTTCCCAGTAGTTAAACTTAGGATTGTTTGTTGCCAGTGCCCTGTTACTGTCCTATATATATATATATATATATATATATATATATATATATATATATATATATATATATATATATATATATATATATATATATATATATATATATATATATATATATATATATATATATATATATATATATATATATATATATATATATATATATATATATATATATATATATATATATATATATATATATATATATATATATATATATATATATATATATGTACATATTTATATATATTTCACAAATTGTGACAACTATATCAAATCAATCATATATCCAACCAACTTAAAATCAGACTGGTAAATTGCCCTGTTTTTCCTAGTCTGATATATGGCTGTGAGTCCAGGACATTGAGAATGTCGGAAATAAATTAGAAGCCACAGAAATGTACTGCTGACGAAGAATGCTTAGGATTTCCTGGACCGCACGATGGACTAACGACTCAATTATATTAGAGCTCAATGTCCAACAAAGTATTTCAAGTTTTATCCGAACAAAAATCATTAAATTTTTTGGCCATACTATGAGAAAAGGTCAGGAATGTTTAGAAAAACTTCCAGGTAGAAGACCTCGAGGATGTTCGCCATCCTGTTGGGTGGACCAAGTTATTCATCTTGCGAACAAATCACTTTATACACTGATCCACTAAGCGCAGGATAGAGAAATGTGGGGAAGAACAAGAAGTTTAAGTGTTCAGTGTCCCGCGTCCTCTTCGGCGAATATTATTTGTGCGTGCTATGGATATCTCAATATGAGACAACTAAACTCTATTCCCAATATACATGGAAGATTTCTTGATCTTGTGTTTTGTAACAATCAAGAGGTCAATGTTTCTGTTGCCCTTGAGTGTATTTTAAATGTTTCTCAGCACCATATTGCATATGAAATATCGATTTCCATCTATGTTGGCAACAATAGTTTGAAATGTCACATACTATACTACGATTTTAAGAACTGCAATTTTCAATTAATCAATGAATTTTTAGCCTATGTTTTATGGGAGTCGGTTTTCAATGAACCTGATATAAATGTTTGTGTCGAGAATTTTTACAATATTTTATATGATGTCATTGCCATCTTCGTACCGGTTAAACACTTTAAAACATCAAATTTTCCAGCGTGGTTCTGCAGACTTGCAAACACTGGTTATGCAAAAGAAAATTGCGCACGAAAAGTATAAACAAAACGGTTTATTTACCTCATACCAAGAGTTTTCTTTATTGCGTGATGGATGTAAACGTCTTCAATCAGCTTGCTATAAAGAATATTTGTCTAGAGTTGACAATGTGTCAACCCTGTGTATTTTTGAAGACACATTAACAATTCCAGAAGGTGTACTTCTTATCCACATAGCATGTTTTTGGTGGATTCACTTGCTAATGATGGCAATGGCATCGTGGATTTGTTCGCGCGTCATTTTTCGGCTAGTTATGTGAGAGAGAACTGTGACTTTTCAGCCTGTAATATTGATAACGCACTGGACGTGAACGTTGTGAGGGTCTCATTAGCCGAAGTATTTGAAGGCATTAAAAAGCTTAAGATGGGTTATTCTCATGGCCCAGATGGAATTCCATCAGCATTCCTGAGACAATGTGTGTTTTCCCTGAGCAGACCACTACACTATGTCTTCTATTTGTCGTTGGACTCCTGCGTTTTTCCGCAATATTGGAAGACTAGCTTGTCGCGGATCAACTTTCATGGATTTGTAGGAACTTTGTGAGATACGAGCAGCACGGCTTTTCTCGGGGAAGATCCACAGTCACAAACTTACTAAGTTACGAGCAGTATCTGTTGGGAGCGTTTGAGAGAGGTATGCAGGTTGATGCTGTATACACTGATTTCTCGAAGGCGTTTGACAGGGTTAATCATGAGCTTTTGGTGGGAAAGCTTCGAGCCCTGGGATTCGGCACGAGCGTGACTAGGTGGATCAAGAGTTTTTTGACTGAACGTAGCCAGTGTATACGTATATTAAATCATATTTCAAGAAACATATCGGTATGTCCAGGTGTCCCGCAGAGTTCACAGTGCGGGCTTCTCCTTTTTAGTTTTTTCATCAATGATATTGGTGAGATGTTCAACCATTCTGAATATCTTTTATTTGTGGATGACTTCAAATTGTACAGAGGAATAGAAAGTGTAAACGATGTTACGCGTGTGCAAGAAAATCGGAATCGACTCTATCACTGGTCAGAAAGAAATGGCTTAAGTCTAAATGTTAAAAAGTGTTTCTGCATTTCCTTTGGTAGGAAGCGGAATGTTGAGCGCCATTGGTATAGTTTGAACGGCGCCCTACTTGAGTCCGTGTCGGAGATTCGTGATTAGGGTGTGCTCTTGGACAGTCAACTTAATTTTCGTGGTCATATTAATAATATTCTGAGACTGGGTCTCAGAAATCTTGGTTTTGTTACCAGATATAGTAAGCAATTTTCGGCTAGCACGTTTAGAGTGTTGTTTTTCAATGGTCCGCTCTGGTTTGGAGTATGCTTCGGTAGTGTGGTCACCATCTTACCAGTGCCACATTGCTGAGATTGAGTCAGTGCAGCGTAGATTTCTACGAACTTTAGCTTTTAAAGCTGGAATAAATATTTATAAGGATGCAAGTTTTCATATTGACTATGGGGTGATTATGAACGCTTTTGGTGTGGCTACTTTGGAGAATAGTAGGGATCTTGCAGATGTTTTATTCCTATATAAACTCCTGAATGGCTTTGTTTCCTGTCATAGGACCCGTGGCAGTGTACTGCTCAGTATTCCGTTTCACAGTGCTAATTATGGCTATTACAGTCCTCTCACGAGAATGTGCCGATTATTTAATACATACAGCCTTGATCCCTTCAGTTGTAGTGTTAGCGAATTTAAAACGCTTCTAAGCGCGATCGGGATCTCAGATGTTAAACTGTTGTAACGCTTGTTTTTTTTTTTTCCTTTTTCATGTTATGAATTGTATATGTGCATTGTGTTTTAACATTATTGTTTTTATATTACTATTGTAATTGGCTTGTCCGTTAAAATAAATAAATAAATAAATAAACATCCCACAACGCTAAAATGACCACCACATATATATATATATATATATATATATATATATATATATATATATATATATATATATATGTATATATATATATATATATATATATATATATATATATATATATATATATATATATATATATATATATATATATATATATATATATATATATACATATATATATACATATATATATATATATATATATATATATATATATATATATATATATATATATATATATATATATATATATATATATATATATATATATATATATATATATATATATATATATATATATATATACATATACATATATATATACATATATATATATATATATATATATATATATATATATATATATATATATATATATATATGTATTTTCCTATGTAAGACACTCCTCCTGATTATAATTCCTGTAATAAATAATTTCAAAATATTTTGGAAATATAAGGTTTCCATTTTTTGTAAAGAATTTTATTTTCTTTTACCATTAGAAATAAAGGATATGTCAGAAACTCGTCCTGATTATATTTTCTGTAACAAATAATTTCAAAATATTTTGGAAATTTAAAGTTTTCATTTTTTTTATATAATTTTATTTGTAATTTTTCAATAAAAATTTTTAAAAAATTGTAACTAACATAATTTGCATGTGTATGTATTGAAAAAGGTGATCTGCTATATTATATGAATATATATATATATATATATATATATATATATATATATATATATATATATATATATATATATATATATATATATATATATATATATATATATATATATATATATATATATATATATATATATATATATATATATATATATATATATATATATATATATATATATATATATATATATATATATATATATACATATACATATATATATATATATATATATATATATATATATATATATATATATATATATATATATATATATATATTCATATAATATAGCAGATCACCTTTTTCAATACATACACATGCAAATTATGTTAGTTACAATTTTTTAAAAATTTTTATTGAAAAATTACAAATAAAATTATATAAAAAAAATGAAAACTTTAAATTTCCAAAATATTTTGAAATTATTTGTTACAGAAAATATAATCAGGACGAGTTTCTGACATATCCTTTATTTCTAATGGCAAAAGAAAATAAAATTCTTTACAAAAAATGGAAACCTTATATTTCCAAAATATTTTGAAATTATTTATTACAGGAATTATAATCAGGAGGAGTGTCTTACATAGGAAAATACACATCATTTCTAATGGTAAAAGAAAATGTCATTCACTAATGACACCAAATCATTTATTAGTAAAAAAATAACATTCACCCAATAATGCTAGTGTGTAAACTGACACTTTTTTCCGTTAAAATATATTTTTAACGTTATCGTGGCACCATGCGCGAAATATTTTCACCCTGGTGCACAAATTTTTATATAGGCCAAAATTAATAAAATCTATATATTTAAATGGCTATTTTTCTTAATTTTAAACTTATAAAAAGTTTAATATAAAGCAATAAATATTTCAAAGATAAACATATATTTTCTGTTTCCATTTGTCTGTCTACATGAACCAATATTTTACCCCTGAATTCGTTAACACAGCTTGAGATGTAGAAGGCCTTTATTTTTGTAATAAATAAGAATTTGAAATTTCATAGTATTTTATTCAAAATTTTAATTTTATCTTTGGTTCCATCTTCCACATATCTCTGAGCAACAGTTGAAGATTTCAATCGTCAATATGGGTTCAAATCAGATATATATCCCCTTCATTGATAAGAAGTGTGGCTGATGGCGTAGGCATTCCTCCAATTACATCAATTCCTACAACTTGGTTTACGTATTGTTTGTTTCGATATTTTAAAAACAAAGGTCGGTTAGTGGTATAGTTCGACATAATCTAGTTTGAAAACTGTGGAAGTGCACGGTACTTTTTTATCAGGAAGTTTTAGAATTAATATAAAGTCCTTGTCTTCTGTGTCACTGACAGTCATTTTAGTGAGTAGTTCATGGCAACAATTACCCAAAATATCTGTAATTAAAACAATCTAATTTAATGAAACATTCTGACAAAATGCATTAAATAAAAATAACTTAACATTTTACGTGAATCATTAGATGGATTTCAATATCTACCTCTGTTGTAAACTAATTATTTTTCTGTAAGCGTTAAAATATTAGACTCCTAACACAGTATTTAACTGACCTTTTTAGGTGTGTGTTTGATCGTTCGTCTGTTCATCTGTCCGTCTGCCACCCGATTTTCTATTTGACACAGAAAGTTGAAACTTGGCACAAATATAGAAATTGATGGCCCAATCGGAGCCGTGTAGTTTTGAAAGTTATATTTTGACATAAGGGGTTGGTTTTGGGGAATGAAATCGGAAGTGAAAAAAAAATTACCAGATCATCGAGTGGGGAGTCAAATGGAAACTTATGAAAACACGAGTCCACAAATATATATGTTGTAATACTTGCGCACACTTTTCTTTAAATCATTTTAAAAAAATGACTAAAAATCCATATTTACTCCCCTATGTTGAAAAGTACTGATCAAAATATTTTTAAAAAATTCTGTAATATTCTCTATAAAGTTTAGTAGGAGCGAAAATTATCACGAGTGCATTATGGTTGATAATTTATCTGGTATATAAAAAAACATTTTTTTCAAGGTCATTCTCCTTGCTCCACTTAGCTCTGTACAATAGTTCTCTGAATTTCTCATATGCATAAAAGTAAATTAAGATTCGATTCAATTATTCAATATATAGAGAACTTCCTGAACCAAAAATGGAGGAAATTCTACTTACCAGGTATAAAACACTAAGGAAATATAAACATATCGTGAACGGCACGAAAAAATTCTGCGAAAATAACTGGTGGAAGACAGCCACCTATCATCATAAAGTGGATTTTTATAAAGGTTTCAGCTTTAAAATATGGCATTTGAGTTAACTAGGTCATGAAAATAATAGGTTTTGACTGCAAAACCGAATTATTTTTTAGATAGTTGCAAAAAATCCAAAAAGGAATTTCAAGTAGTTTTTCAAGCACATATTCTCCTTAAGTCTAGGTTCAAGTTAATATTCCATCAGCATACATGTCCTTTACTTTTTCGTATTCGGAAACCAGGGCATAGTTTTTCAGCCCAGTATTGGGCCACATTCAGAGTTTTTCTCTTTTTCCAGCCATAAATCGCCGGGGTTATATCTGTTGGGACAGAGCAGCAGCATATCCAGCACGGCGCCACTGTCACACTTGTTGCCGCCTGCGTTTCCGTGGCCCTACTTGATTAAGATTGTCTTCACTGGAGCTACTCTTGTTTTAATGCAATTAATGTCTTCCAATCTGCTATAAAGCCGTAAGGCATTATCTGTGTTGGTGGGTACTCTGCTGGTGGTTCTTCTACTGCCGTGTTTAAGAACCTTTTACGGGGTTTGGGTCGTCCAGGCCCGCATGTGGTGCCGAACAGGAGATTACGATCATCAATGGTTTTTTTTTTAAGCCACTCTGTAAATTCATACGATGTTCTTCATATGCTAGGGCTTGCAAGGCCAGAAGCTCTGTATAGCTTTGGTAGTGAGGTCGGTTTGACACATTCTGTTGTTAGTCGACATGTCTCGTTGAGGCTCATGTTAACCTTTCTCGCATCGACCAGTCTGGACCACAAGGGGAAAACGTATTTAACCTTAGAAAAACAGAGTGCTTGTGCAATGGTTTTAGGGATGCTAGACTTGGCGCCCCATTCGCTGTTTGCAAGTTTCCTCAGGATGTTATTTCTAGCAGCCACTTTCTGACGGATTTATCGCACTTACAGATACCATTAGGTGTCTGTATGTTAGCGACCTATCCAGTGTAACGCCCAGGTAAGTTGGTTTATCTCTTTGCTCCAACATGGTGTCGTTCCAGGAGACTTGCAGCATTTGGTTTGTCTGTCGAGATCGAAGATGAAGAGCTCTGACTTGAGTCTTGGATGGGTTAGGCTCACAGGAGTTCCTCTGATAGAACGTCGACATGTCCTTGAGGGCTTTCTCCAACTTCTGTTCCACGTCCTCAAACGTTTTCCCTTATGCTGTGATAGCCAGATCATTCGCTTACAAGAAGTTTTTAAGGAGTTAGGTAATGGTCGGTCGTTTGTGTAGAGGTTAAAGAGGGTGAAGACCAGAACACTTCCCTGAACCAGGTAGTATTTTTGCTTTCTCAATCGGTTTTTTTTCCATCAAGGGAAACGTAGAAATGTCTGTTCTGTAGCAGGGAATCGACGATTTTAACAAATTGATAGTCTCTGAGAGTATTATATAGTTTCAGCATGAGCATCCTGTGGTTGACTGTGTCATATGCAGAACTGAGATCGACCAGTGCTAGCCATGCGATTTCTCTGTTTGCATAGCCTTCCTCGATGTGAGGCATAAAATTTGGCTGGTGCATGACTTGACGGCTCTAAAATCGGCTTGCTGCTGGATGAGCTTTGAGTCTACAGAATCAACTATTCGATTCAAGATAAGTCTCTCGTACAGTTTAGAAAGGTGGCAGAGGAGCGATATGGCGGTAGTTTTTAGGAGAGTTTGATTGTTTCCCGGGTTTTAGCAGTGCCACAATCCTCCCTTAAGGATCATGTATATTTCGTAGCATTGGTTGAAGAGACGCAGGATCCAGTTTTTGGTGCCTGACCCAAAATGTTTAGTCTGCTCCCTGCATATATCATCCACCTCGGCTGCTTTACCGTTCTTCATAGCATTAATGAGTACTGTAAAGGTATGGGTTTCCGATTGTGGGCATACCTATAGTTTATGGCTGCAGAATACATGGCGAATTACACACAGTTGATGGTGGCGTCATCAAATAATTAATGACCATATTAACATTCCGCTATGAAAGTGGGAGAATTAGAGCAATTTACAGAAAACCATAATATTGAGTACTCAGTTAAAGAATCTAAGCTTCTTATAGTTTAAATATCTTAAGTCGGAGACTGAGGGATTTCTTGCTGTTTGCCATAACAGAAATTAATAATACAGTAATATATTATTATAACAATTTACTGATATGATGGAAAACTAAGTAAATATTAAGGAAATTGCCGGAATTCTATTTTATCGTCATAGAGATTAGTACGGTACTGATTCTAGAACAGATCGAGTCAGCGGTAGAAAATGGGATATGTTGTATATATTGCAATTTAGCCTTGTAACGCTCAGAGTATCTATAAAACCAACAAATTTCTTATAGATACGACAACAAAAAAACATTTAACTGCAATTTAGTAGGTCTACATTTTGCATCTGTTCGTTCCAGTAAAAAAGTTTACCATACCATAACTACCTTTCTTCCTTCCTTTTATTTAATTTGGACGAAACTAATTGATTTTCTCCATAATAATCATAAAACAACAATTTTTTATAATTTAATATTGAGCAGTTGCTGAAACAAAAATGGGAGAGAAGAAAAATCATTTTAAGTACTACGGAAATTTATAATACGAACTGTGCAATACATTCTCACAGCTTTCATCAATAATGGTAGTCATTGTATCATTAGAAATTTAAGAGGAATTAAGGACATATGTATTATTAAAAAACCTAAAAAAGATACCAGTTTGCTGTAATTGAGCTGAGTCACCTACAATGAAAATTAAGCCATTATACTAAGTTGTCTCCAATTGTTCAGAGAGATGAATTTGGTTGATGATCTAATGAACGTGAGATGTGATTGTAACCAACACACTATATAACGTGGTACTCTGTGTGGGCTGAAAACACAATTTGGACTTTTCGGATACATCGGACTTTCCTTTTTAGAGTAATAATTATAATAATGAATATTTAAAACTTTTGTTGTTCTCTTATATTTTCCTAAAGTATGAACATTTATTGAACTGTTCGAACCATATAATATTAATAGGTCCTAATCAATTTTTAAAGATCGGTGTCAAATTTTACACATCCTATCATATTGGATATAACAATTCAATAAATTTTGAAAAAATAGAATCAGACTACAGATTTTTTATTTTTGGTTAAAATTGATTCCTCCACACACGTATAACCCGGACCTCTGGTATTTTAGGCAGGTTCGATTTTACATTTAAGGATTTTACACATACTGTAAAAATAATACTTATTTTTTATGTAGTTTATTTTACGATCAAGTACCTTTCACTGTTATTTTGTTTTGTTAAGATAAACATATTATCAAATAAATACTTTCTAAATAGGTCAATGGATTTCAACTAAAGTCAACCATTTAAGAAGCAAACATCAAGGGTATAATATATATATATATATATATATATATATATATATATATATATATATATATATATATATATATATATATATATATATATATATATATATATATATATATACACATGAATGCTGTTATAACAGCACTCCCTTTTAGAAATAACCTGTCAAGGGCAAGTCGGACTTGCTCATTTAATGATCTTTACTGAAAACGGATGACCTCGATTTTTTTTTTTTTAATATACCAGATAAATTATTAAAGATAATGTACGCGTGATAATTTTCGTTCATTCTACACCCTGTGGAAAATATTCCAAAATTTTTTCGAAAGTTTGTGATTAGTACTCTTTGAGATAAGGGAGCGGGGCAGGGAGCGATTTTCCGCAACTTTTTAAAAATAATACAAAGAAAAGTGTGCGAAAGTATTGCTTTATATATATTTTGAGCTTGTATTTTTACAAGCTTTTATTTGACATCCCACTCGATGTTTCGAAATAAAACATACAGTAACAATTAAAATATGATAGCGATTATTTAAAAACAAGATAGGGTAGAGGTGATACAAGTTGTAGGTTTCGGAGTCTGCTAAAGACAAGAATTATTTATGCTGCAGATTGCTAAGCTTATAACTGTATATCTTGGTATTAAGAAATATTTATTGAGTAAGTAGATAAAGGCAAGTTATGTTTTACTAGAGATGGAAAAATTTCTTGTAAGGTAGAAATCTTTCGGGGTAATAATTAGCCACGTAGTATCCTTAGAAGTGCAAATGTTCTTAAATCTCCTGTATAATGATATTAAGTGAATTATTTAAAGAAAAAAAGGCATAACTTTCTACTTATGATTCACATAAAATTAAATTATTATACTCGTATTATATGCATAAAATACAGTAACGTTAGAAACATTATAAATTTTGAATATCCTGAATATTGTAATAAAAAATGCAATTTGCTATAATAAAGTCTGAATTATGTCAGCAATAACAGATAGTTGTTTTTTAGTAATTTTTCCATATGATGCTCATCGCGAGGTACCTTATTATTATATTATTTGCATAAAACGATAAATCAACTACTATTTTTATATTTTAATCTGAGTTTGTAAATAAACGTCAATGCCACACAAATAAAAATGCCAATTTTGCATAAAACTCGTTAACTGTATAAAAATACTTAATAATATTTTTATTATTTTTGCCCTCATTGGAATTGAGACTGTGTTGCCATTGCCATATATATATATATATATATATATATATATATATATATATATATATATATATATATATATATATATATATATATATATATATATATATATATATATATATATATATATATATATATATATATATATATATATATATATATATATATATATATATATATATATATATATATATATATATATATATATATATATATATATATATATATATATATATATATATATATATATATATATATATATATATATATATATATATATATATATATATATATATATATATATATATATATATATATATATATATATATATATATATATACATGTATATATACATATATATATATATATATATATATATATATATATATATATATATATATATATATTTATTTATTTATATTTATACATATGTAAGACTTTAATCCGTCAAAATTAATTTTGAAAATTGGTTACATTTGTAACTTTCTCTTGGTTACTGAAGTTTTCAATACTTCTTATGCTTCAAAAAAACTGTCCTGAATTTTATTTTTGACTTTTTAATATAAGTTTTTCAAAAGATTTGTTGATTGATCATTACTTATGATGATATGTGGTGTATTCTTAAAAATTTCTGGTAGAATAACTTATGACATAGTCGTTAAGAATAATAATAATTTTTATTGTCTAACAGAATAAGCATCCGTTTATAAGACAATATGACACAGTATAAAAAACAACAACATAACAAAATAAAATTAAATACACAATTAACAACAGAACAAACTATTTACAAATTCTGTAAAAATCTACCTCTTATGACGAGAGTAAAGTGAGGTGAAGATAGGCCTCACAGATCAATGTCACTGCAGGTTTTATTAAATATATCCATAGACTGATACAGTGGTGTTTTAATTAAGAAATTTGTAGAAGGTGTAGGCAAGTAGAACATGGCATCAAGTCTGATGGTTCGTGAAGGAACATGAAAGTTCTATAAGGCATCTACAAATGTACATTAAATAAAATTGAACTAATATAAAATTTCTGGGAATAAATAAAGACGGTATTTGAAATCTATACAGACCTTTAGGAGGGTATATCCCATCCTTCTTGAATGCCAGAAATTTAACAAACCTTCATTGGATATTGGAATTAAAAATGACTCCTAGCTCTTTAACTCTCACTCTTAATTGGTGCACCCCCTATGGGATAATTAAATTTAATGGGCTACAACTTATTTGTAAATGTAATAGTGAAGCATTTGTTAAAATTTAGAGTTAACTTGTTGGTACTATCCAGTACACGAATCTGAATACACTAACAATCATTTGTCTCCTGAATTTCTTTGAATATTTTTAGATCGTCAGCGAATAGCAAAATATTACTAGAAATATGATTACTTATATCGTTGATAAAAATTGAAAATAATAGAGTAGTAAGGTTACTATCCTAAGGAACACCGCTAGTGGCTTTAAATTTAAGAGATTTATGGACACAGATTTCAACATATTGCAAGCGATATATCAGATACGATTCAAAAAACATTATCAGATTCTCAGTGAATCTCATCCGAGACAATTTCTGCAACAAAAGAGAATGATTTACTTTGTCAAAGGTCTTTGAAAAGTCTGTGTAAACAACACCTACTTATCCACGATTATCCAAGGCCTTCCCAATGTATTTACTAAGACAGGTTAGGTTACTCACTATCCTGCGATTACTAAAAAAACCGTGTTGTATAGTGAAAATTAAGTATGTAATTTTATCAAATAGACAATCTTGTATCAACATTTCAAAAACCTTTGCAAAGTGAGATAATATAGACACGGGCCCATAATTCGATATAGGATTTTTATCTCCTTTTTTGAAAACTGGGGTAATTCTTACCTCTTTCCATAATTTCGGAAACGTCCTATTCTTAATAGCTAAGTTAAAAAGAAAGGATAATAGCTTAAGTAATGAAGTCGCACAGTCTTTGACAACAAAACAAGGTACTTGATCCGGGCCACAGGCCAATTAATTTTTTTTATCTTCTTAACGTCTTCATAATCAGCGGAGAGCTCAGAGCTCAGATTTATTGGAGAGGCGTACACAGTACCAAAAAAAAAATGGCAAATGTATCTAAGACACTTTCAGCATCGAAATACTGAGAATTATCGTCCATAAACACTTCAGGTAGTCAATTTCTTGCTTTTTTAGAACTTACGAAAGACCAAAAGGTTTTTAGATTACTTGAAATACAACTTTCAGCCCTACGTGTGTACTTTTGATAAGCAATGTCAATCTTCCTTTTTATATCTGCTAGAAGTTCCTTGTATTGCTGTCTCAATATTGGCGAGCTGAATTTTTTTAATTTCTTGCTTTCGTTTGATGAGGCTGATTATCTATAATATATATAAAATGCAACGTCTCTCTGTCTGTCTGTCTGTCTGTCCGTTAGTGCGCTTATCACTGGAGAACCACTTATCCGATTTTCGTACTTTTTTTTTTAAACATACATATGTTCTCCGGTCAGGTTATAGGCTATATTTTATTACGATAGGCAGCATAAGGAATGAGCAGTGACAATAATAGTAAATGAAGTCGGACAAAGTTTTCCGCTAGCGCGTTTTCTTGCAATACACAGTCCAAACCATTAAATATGGAACAATATTATGTAGCAGAGAATATCTATAATATATATAAAAGGCAATGTCTCTTTGTCCGCCTGTCTGTCTGTCCGTCCGTTAGTGTGCTTATCACTGGAGAACTACTTATCCGAGTTGCGTGCTTTTTTGTTGTTGGCCAGGTTATAGGATATATTTTATTAGGTGACGTAAGGAATAAGCAGTGACGATAATAGTGAATTAAGTCGGAGAAAAGTTTGCCGCTAGCGCGTTCTCTTGCAATACACTCCCTAAAGCATTAAATATCGAACAATATCATGTAGCCAAGAATACAATATATATAAAAATGCAACGTCTCTCTGTCTGTCTGTCTGTCTGTCCGTTAGTGCGCTTATCACTCGAGAACCACTTATCCGATTTACGTGTTTTTATAAATTTATACATATGTTCTATATAATTCGATATAAGCCTAGATAATGGGAGATAAGGTGAGATAATAGGAGATAAGAAGAAATAATGGGAGATAAGTCGAGATAAGCCTCAATAATGGGAGATAAGTATAAATAATGGGAGATAAGGAGAGATAATGGGAGATAAGCAGAGATAAGTCTAGATAATGGGAGTTATGGTGAGATAATGGGAGATAAGGAGAAATAATGGGAGATAAGGAGAAATAATAGGAGATGAGCAGAGATAAGCCTAGATAATGGAAATTATGTAGAGATAATGGGAAATAAGAAGAAATATTGGGAGATAAGGAGAAATAATGGGAGATATTTTATTACATTGGGTAACATAAGGAATAAGCAGTGACGATAGTAGTGAATCAAGTCCACGCGAGCGGAGCCGCGGACCCGGCTAGTTTTACTATAAACCATACCATTCTTTTATGAATAATAAATTTGGGAAGGCACGCTTCAAGTACTTCATATAGCCTCTCGTAAAACCGTGCTCATGCTTCATTGACAATATAAAGTATATATAAATTAAACCTATACACATAAAATACCCTGCCATAAAGGACCGGAAAATCCGCTCTTCTATAGTTATACCGAGATTGGAATGTATTTGCTAATAACATAGATTCTTTTCTAGAGTGAAACGAGAAGGAAATGTTCAAAGAAGGATGGTAGTTGCACTCCTCCACAAGTGGAACAGATTATCTTTCATTCTCTCTCTCTCTCTCTCTGCCTATGTATGTATATATATATATATATATATATATATATATATATATATATATATATATATATATATATATATATATATATATATATATATAATAACAACCTTTCAACCAACTCTAGCTATTTTAGCGAAATTTTTGCGTACGCCCTGAAGATCAATTTTTGATGCGTTATATTTTTTTTTCGCAGCTAGTATCATCCCACCTCCACGAGACAGGCCCAATCTACTAAGGTCTCTATCACAACGAAACACAGAACACCTGTTGTCAAACAGGTTATTTGAGAACACATTGTTTTCTGTAACTGCAATGAGGTCGTAACTAGAACTGCAAACCAACTTGAACAAATCAGACATTTTTATATTTAACCCTCTTATATTTCGATACAGACAAAATACATCCATAATGGAAGACGATAAAATTCCGTTAGACAACTTATTTAGTTTAAACGATTTGTCCCCTTGACAATCTTAAGCAACCCATTGAAATATTTGATCCTAAGATGAGGATTCGCCATTCTGTAATAGAAAGTCCAGGGTTGCTTCCAGTTGTTTGTACTCTTTGTTTTGTTTCGGCATCCTGTCAAAACTAATAGCAACTTTCTTATGAGCTCCTAGTTTTTTAAATTCTGTAGCTTTATAGACCATGGTTTTAAAATCATCCGCGCATTCCATTATGACCTTTATAGATCTAGTTTTAAATGGATTCTCACGACCCACTCGAAAAATCTTTATCTTAGCTACATTATGTGCTGCCACTGTGGCTGGACAGTTTGTGCTACCCATGCTTATATTCAAAATAATGAGACAAAATCCTGAATTGGGGAATGGCGCGCCATTCTCAAACTTATTAGTAGAATAAATGAAACATTTTATAAGCATAGTAAAAGTGTTACTTTTTTTTGATAACACAACACATTCAAAGATCCTGGAAGCGTTGAACATAGCAAAGACCCATTGGATAATAATACAACAGCCAGGCCACACTATTCACCACTTCCTACCAACTGACGTCACTTTTTTTTTTTAGCCTATAAGCAGTTACTATATTCAAGCAACAGAAAAATGGTTGAGGACAAATCCAGGTCGTCAAATAACGCAATGACAAGTTGCAAGTTGACTTGCGGAAACTTACCATAGAGCTGCTATCATTGGCACCATTGTGAACGGATTGAAAGCGGCTGGAGTTTGGCCCGTGGACAAAACGTCTTTCCCGAATACTTGTTTAAATAGCTGAAAATATAAATGCTCTCTCTCTCAAACAAACTCAAATAATTAAAGCATGTCCAGCTTACAAGACGCTTCTATTATTATCAGTAAAAGAAAATGTACAATGGGAATTTCAATGTTGCTAGATGAATGCATATGTTGGAGGGCATAGGTCTACAAAAGTATAAAGGACAATAAAAAATTGAGGAATACTGGCGATAACAAATTTTTTTTAGTAGATATAGACTAGTCCAAGGAACATTATTGTGTTATTTTTTATTATTCTTCTCAAAAGGTCGTATTAATTTTTTTAATAGATTCTAGCCACAGTCTAGTATGTGTATATATTGTAGTTGGCACCTCTCATAACTCGACCATCGGTAATTTTGAGTTTAGGTCTGAGTTTAACTATTCCGTAATCAGTAATTGAATCTTATGTTAGTCATTATTTTCCCAAGGTTCATATACCAATATAATTAATGTTCGTTCATCTCTCTTTTCCCATTATAATTTTCTTTCTTTACTGCGAATCATCTGTTGCTAGTTATATCTTCATAGGATTTTATTATGCTTGTTGAAAGTATATTCTTAAAAAATTCATCTTTATTTTCTCTTGGACGATAAAGGCAAAAGTTCTATGTGTAAATATTTGGAATGTTATGGTTGTTTCCTTTGATGTGTTGACGGAATGACATATGACATATTTCGTAAGAGTTCTTTTTATAAATATTGACTACTAATTAAACTTTTTTCGATTTGTTTACTCCGGACATATCAAGACAGATGTTCTATGCTATTTATTTTTTCTCTATCAGCACTATAAAATTCAGTCTGCTTTGCTGAGTTCTTCAATTACTTTTGGCATTTTTTTTCCTCTCATAAACCTTATGTGCTATGTTCCAATTCTTGTTAGTCTTTTTTGTCCTAGTCTTTGGGTTTAACATGTAATGTGTAATTTAGGTGTCATCAACTTTTTGCAAATTTTTTTTTTTTTTTTCAACTTGAAAATAGTTTTAAAATTATTAATATATTTATTTTAATATTAAGCTTAATGTGTTATTGTAAACTCTACTATTTTAAGAAATTTAAAATATTACCCTAAGGCAGGGGTCGGCAACCTTTTAACTAAGGGGTGTGCCAGTTTTCATCCATACAACATATTGCGTGCCGACATAGGTACTTACTACAACTAAAATTAACAAAAATTAACTTAAATTAACTTAAAATATCGCTTTTAGAAGGTTTAATTACAAAAAATTTTTAACATTTAACAAAGAATTTTATTATACTAGTCTTAGGACCTAGTGTCAACCCTGTGCTTGAAGTTCTTTAGAGAGTTTTCTTATATCCGGTTCATGTCTGGTTATTTTCAGTGTCACACATGCTTCCGAGTTGTCTGTTGTCAGCCTGCTTAGGTACGGGTTTAAAATCACTCTCATATGGGAAAAAAGTTGTTCACAGATATAGGATGATCCGAAAGCTGTAAGCATGGCAAACGCTACTTTCTTAAGACAAATAAATTTCTCTGGTAAACTCATCCAACAACTGAGTATCTCGTTTGAATGGTTCTGGCAGTCACCTTCTAATACTCTTTTTAATTCTACAAATTTCGTGTTCCATAACTCGGAGCTTTTAAATTCAATGTATTGGAGATCAAAATCATTAATGTCCATCCATGAGAAAAGAGATATGTCAAAGCAACTGCTGGAAAAATCCATTAAATCTGGTTTGATTAAAAAAGCGAACATAGGACCTTGTTTATCAAATCCTGACCCCTCTCGATAAACTCCTCTTTTAAATTATATATATTTAAGAATTTCGCCTATTAGTGCACCATCGTCGACACTGGATATATAAATTTTTAAATTTGGAAAATATTTATATGTGTTTGTAGTAATATCGCTGATAAATAAATCTATTTTTAATTTGAATGATTTCCAGGATTCGTATAAATCCAGAACTGTTTTGCCTGAAGTTGAGTTCACTGAGATGGTTTGTAATATCAGTAAGAAATATTAACGTACAGATCCAGTTCTTATCTTCTAGTTCAGGATAAGCATCCATCCATTTCCAACAAGAACGATTTAATTTCGCCCAGACATTGCACAAATCTAGAGAGATCTAGAGAGCATTTTACCACGGCTGAGCCAGCGCACATTATTGTGCAATGATACATCTGAATATGCACTTTCTAATTCCTGCAGAAACGCCTTAAATTGTCTATGGATCAGTGAAGAACGACCGACAATATAAACGACCGACTATTTTAACCACCCTATCCATCACGGATTTTAAACTTCCAGCGGAGATTTTAGCGCACAAACTGTCTTGGTGAATTATGCAATGAAAATTCAAAACTGATCGACCCATGCGTTCAATAAGAAGGGAAACAAATCCTTTATGTCTCCCAATCATAGCAGGAGCGCCATCTGTCGTTACGCAAAATTTTTTTATTTAAATCAATGTTCCGCTTTTCAAAATGTTTAACAAATTCTGAAAATATATCCTCTCCTCTTGTAGTTCCCTGCAATGGGAGCAGACAAATCAGCTCTTCATACGCACTGCCATCATCGAAGTATCGCGCAACGATTGCCAGACGGGCAATGTCATTAATATCGACACTTTCATCCAATGCTACACTAAATACAAAACTCCGTTTGATAGCGTCTCTCTGCTGTTTTTGGACATTTTGTGTCATTTCGGTAATTCGTCTCTCGATGGTCCGCGCTGATGCCGGTATATCCCTAATCCTGGCCAATATTGTATCCTTATTGGGCAAGTCGTCGAATAAAATCTCGCCAGTACTCAAAAACGTTTGCTTCATAAATTCTCCGTCAGTGAACGGCCTACCCTTTTGTGCCAACGATTGTGCAATTTTGAAACTGCATTCAGTTACCTGATTTTTTCCTTGGAATACTTTGCTAAAGAATGTTGACTGTTTCTCGTATTGTTTACTTGCTCTTTGTATTGCCTCCCTTTTATCAGCGTTATCTTTAAATGACGATTCATGTTTTATCTGGAAATGTCGTTGAACACTAGATGTCGGAAAACTACGCTTTCCCGACATAGGACACAAATGGCCCGATCGTTTTGCTGTACAAAACCGTAATCTGTTATCCATGAAGTTTGAAATGAACGAACGTCTACCTTCTGTTTCTTCGCGGCCATAACGCAACGTAATTTTAATTTGTGTTTTTGCCTAGGCTTATATTTTGAGGCTTGCCGTCTTTAATACTTGCCCAAATTAAAGCCAAACCAATGCATTCAGTAAAATTATAAATTACAAAATATATATTTTGTAGTTTTTGGTAATAATACCTAGTGACCTATATAATATATCGTTTTTGTTTGTATCGTTAAAGTAATACTGTCTTCGATTATTTACTTAATTTCGAAACATGTCACAGATTACAGAATTAATGTGTAAACTTTGAATTGCTTTGTGTGCCAGAGATGGCACGCGTGCATTAGGTTGCCGACCCTTGCCCTAAGGCATGATTACAATTCAGAATTTTCCAAGGAATTCGATAGAATGAAGAATTTGGTAAAAAACTTTTTAGCGGGTAAAATCCAAAATTGTAAAATATATATCGAAATTTGACTTTTTTATGCTAAAATAGTTATTAGTATCTAAAACTGACGGAGTGGCAAAATTCTTAATTAGTGTGCCTAATTTTTTAAGAAATAAATAAGATTTTTGGTATTTAGTTACTATTTTTGTTTTATTTAATCTACTAAAGTAGATGCCATACTCCTTTTTTACTGAAAATGAGTGCAAGATATTCTCTTTGTTTATTTATATTATAGTTGTTTAGCCAGTAGTTCCCTCGCAAATACAAATTGTAACATAAATATGGGTAAATAGGGTATTTTGCAGTACGAGCAAGCATACTTTAGAATAACATTACACTAGGAACCCTGAAAGCTTATGGGTCCTGCTACAGCACTATCAATTTTCGCCCTGGAATAATGTAGTTTGGGATTTAAAAATCAGTTAGTAAGTGATGATATTTTTTCAAACGACTCGATACAAAAATCTTTCAAGCATTTTAACTCTATTTTTAAAATGCTGAATATATTATAGTTACATATTAGACACAAACATTAACGATAATTGAGACATGGAACATAAGGCCTTTGATTAGGAAAACACCAGAGATAATGGAACAAGTCAGCAAATAGACCGGATATTATGCACAGACAAAGAAAGAGCTAAACGACGTAGAAGTATCAATATTTATAAAAGACCCTGTCGATGTATTTTTTTTTATGGACCTAGCACACGTATTGCAGGGAAATCCCTAAAGCGCTACATGAGCGGCACTTGCGAGGAAAAAGCGGTTCACGTTGGATCGGTGCAAATTGTACTCGGTGAGAAACAGTCCTGGGCAAACCGTTTCAAAGGGATAAGGTCCTCCATATAAAAGACTCCTTGAAAAAGGTGACGAGGGACTAGCTGAACTTCATACCGATGTGAAACGCTTGCGCGGAGTGTATTCCTAGCATGTTCCCCTTCAGGAGAGTTCATTCTATAAGTACCGTTCCTCGATGCTCCAAGGAATCAAGATTGCTGGTCAATTTTGGGTCTCCAATCAGGTGACCAGCTTCTCTCTGAGTAGAATTCAACAAATGCAGTGTATGTTTGGGAGCAGAGCCCCAAACATGGGAGCAGTATTCTATAGTTGGTCGGATTTGAGGTTTGTACAGAATTAACAGTTGTTGTGGAGTGTAAAGCTTTCTAGTTCGAAATAATATTCCCAGCTTTTTAGACGCTATCTTTGCTATGCTTGCAACATTTTCATGCCAAGACATATTTACTCTCAAAGTAACACCCAGCAGATTGAGTGACGATGCTAGAAGAATGGAGTGCCCACACATAACTATATCGGGATCAGTAACATTAACTTGTTTAGAAAAAATAAACTGCTGCTTGCGTTTTCATAGCGTTAAATTCTACTTGGTTACTGTCACCTTAAGATAGAATTTCTTCTAGGTCTTTGTTAAGTTGAACAACTTCCTACCATCAGCGGATATTGGTATGAGTAGCCGATTCTCGATTGTTTAAAGTGAATGAAGAAATAAGCATACTGTCATCTCCAAAGCTGTAGATTGGGTTCCTGGTCCTTTCCAGCAAATCGTTGATCTAGATGAGAAAGAGAGTAGAAGATAGTGTAGAGCCTCGGAGTAAACTGGCGTTGATAGCGAAGGTGTTAGAAAGAAATCCGTCGACTGCCGTTCAGAAAGCACGCTCTCTGACACACGAGAGCCATAAACAGAACTTTTCAGACATACCATAAGAGTGTAGTTTAGCCAACAATTCATCATTCTAAACACCGTCGAATGCCTTGGAAATATCAATTGTAATCGCTTGAAATTCTCCAAAGTGTTCGATTGCGTTGTTCGATCTTTGCTTACGGAAACCATATTGATGGTCGATAATAATACTCAATCCTTCGAGATATTTTGGGACATGCTGATTGATCGCCTTTTTCATGACTTTCGAAATTATTGAAAGTAGTTCGACTGGTCGGTATGTATTTTTCAAGGTCTTCTTGAGTTTTTTGGGTATCGGCTGAACTGTAGCGCACTTCCAGCAGGAAGCAAATGTTCCCTACAGAAAACTGGTGTTAGCTCTCTCGCGCATTTTTTGATTACTATGGCAGGTATACCGTCAGCACCGGAAGCTTTCTTGGGTCAAGATTCATTAAAATACGTTTGATGAAGACAATATGGGGCATGCTTGACCGCGCTATGGGAATAGTTGGTGGTATTTTTAATTAGAAATCGACAGTAAAATGTAAAGCAACAAGTTCAACTAACAAGTCGGCTTTCTCAACTGGCGTTGTTGTAATAATATTATTCGGCCGTGTGAGTGGTGGTATAGTAGATATAGTGAAATTTTAACTAATGATCTTAGCAACTGACCAACAGGACCTGGAATTGTTAGGCAGGCGAGAAGATTTTTAATTGCTGGATTGTGTGACCCCTTAGTTTCTTCGATAATTTCTTTACATCTGTTTCGAGACGAAAAATATATGTTTCGATTTATGAAGTTAGGATTCTGACGCTACTGTCGTAGGCAAGATGTTTAGAAATAACAGGTTCTTTACATTTTTGGTAAAACTAAGGCATCTAAAAATGTATAAAATTATTCTACTGTCAGTAAGTCTTAATTAATTATGTTCTACTTTAACAATTTTGTTAATTCAGCGTTTTAAGTTGTTTTTTCCAGCTTGTTACTTATTTGAAATAATCGGAATTTGATCTTCATCCGAAATTTAAATAATTTTCCATGTTTTTATTATAAACCAAATAAATAATTAAAGATAATGCACTCGTGATAATTTTTGTGCAATCTACACCCTGTGGAGAATATTTCAGAATTTTTTCGAAGTTTTTTATCAGTTCTTTTCCAGATAATGGGGGGACAGCTATTTTTGGCAATTTTTTAAAAATAATACAAAGAGAAGTGCGCGTAAGTATTACATTTTAGATATATTTTAATTTGTGTTTCCACAAGCTTTTATTTGACACCCTACTTGATGACCTTGTAATTTTTTTTCACTTCCGTTTTCACCGCCCAAAACTAACCCTTAAAGTAAAAATTTAACTTTCAAAACTACACGGTTTCGATGGGGCCATCAATTCCTATATTAATGCCAAATTTCAACTTTTTACAAATAGGTTCGGAGAAAATCGGGTGTGGCAGACGGACAGACACCGAAGTGATCTTATAAGTGTTCCGTACGGAACACTAATAAGAAAGAATTTCTATTACGGATAAATTTAAATGATTTTTAGTTCAATAGAAGACTAAAGGGTTAAAATTTTAATATCTGTCAAGAATGTCTGGTTATTGAAATTATTTGGAATTTTAAATTTGTAGTAATCAATTGTTGATTTAGTTCTAGAAAGCTTAACAGAGGTGTCAAACCTCCTCTTCAATTTCGTCACAGATTCTCTCGTCTCTCTGCTTTCGTTATTGTTTTTAAGAATTTTTTGTAGTTCGCCTGTCGATGGTCGGTTTTGTTTAGGTTCTTCGATCTAAATTGTTTTTTTTTTACAAGTTCTTTGACCGTGTTTGGCACGAAGATCTAATTCCCAAATTCATCCGTCACAGCTATCCTACTTATATCACTAAATTGGTTCGCTCTTTCCTCTCAGACGGTACTTTTCAAGACCGAGTTGATCCGCGCGAGCGTTGTTGTAAAATATAAAAATGAGTGAAATAAGTTCGTATTTGAATCAAAAAGGCACGCAAGATGATCTTATACATAGATCTAGAAGTAGGAAAAGAAAATTCGCGGGAAATTATTTCATGCAGGAACAGTTAACCAAGTATATTAGTACGGCTGCTGAAAAATTGTCGAGCACCGACGATAAAGAGATTAATGTTCAGTAAAAAACTTGAATATTACTTACACGTAAAAAAAAGAATGGGAACGCAATGTTAAAATCTAAAAAAAAAAATAAATAACAACAGCTTCGGAGAAAAAAGTAAAAATATCCAACAGTACTATGGTTTAGATATAACGAGGCATCAAGATAATGTAAAAGAAACGTACAAAGCCGTTTGGAGCACCCACTTTCATTGACGTTCGACCCCAACTGGCGCGGATAGCTGGAGCAAGTATAGCTCCGCGCAAGTTGGATGATTCGATATGACAAAATTTAAACATGACTATCCTCCTCTAAATCCAAAAATCCAAGAAGATTTAAAACTAAGTTATACAGATTTGAGCAAACGTGATCTATTAGGCCCTTCAGGGGGTCTGTGAATCCACAGACCACGGGACTGACGCTCCCGAGGTTCCCTAGTTACGTTTTCTCCGTTGTCTCAAAGTCCTTGTCTTATGTATATATAGCAATCCTACGGTGTAGAAGCCGTGCCTATGGGACGAATGGCCCTGCTAAAGAGATCGTGAACGGCTCCGTCCTGATACCGGGCGGCCTCAGGATGTACCCTAGCCTTGCCACATCATCCTGGCTCTACTGTGGTCGACCGTACGATTCCAAGGTTACTCGTGGGACCAACTATGGCCAATAAAAATTTATATTTTCCTCCTTTAAACGGATCCAAGAGGCCCAGAATAGAATCACCCCCGCTAATCGAACCTACATTTGATAGATTTTTTCAAATTAGATTATTAACTGGTTCATTTAAAGAAGTTTCCCCCTTTTTGATTCACAAAAGTTTAGAATTACATTTTGGGTCGTTATTTGATACAAAAAAACTGTGAGGCGAAAACCGAAAGACAGTTCTTACTCGCCGAAAAATTAGATAAACTCAATAGTTGTGAAGTAGCAACAACCACACACCCAAACCTCAATGTAATCAAGGGAGTAATCACATGTTTCGATCTTAATAATTGCACGGACGATGAAATTTTAGAGAATCTGAGCGATCAAGGCGTAGTAAAAGTCTACAGACTTCCTAAGTAAGAAAAATCCAACGCAACCATCTGCCACGTTCATATTATCTTTTAAAACACATTCATTACCTTCTACAATTAAAGCAGGATGGTATAATATAACACCCACTCAGATGCTTTAAATGTCAACTTTTGGGATACCTAGCCAAGAAATGCTCTTTCTCTCATTTATATCCCTCCTGTGGTCACAATTACCACGAAAATCTGCCATGTACTTCTCCTTCCATCTGCATAAACTGTAATGGTAATCACTCTCCACGATACAAGGGCTGTCCATCATTCAAAAAGGAATTCCAAATCCAAAAGATCAGAGTTGACGAAAAGATTTCATATCCGGAAGCAAAGCGTAGGTTCACTCCTCTCAATCCATCTTTTCAAAACTCTTATAGTTCAGTGGCTTCCAAAAGAAAAAATACACACACTTCCATTGCTATTCGATGTGATCTTTCTCAAACTTCTCTACCTCTCACTTCATCTTTCCAACATCCCTCTACCTCCTCAAATCAAACCACCCTAACAATACCACCTTCAAATTCCTCTTTACCAACTCCACCTCAGCTCACATCTGCCATACCCCCCCCCCTATACCCCAAATTCCAACCACCTCCCCTCCTTTACGTAAAATAAATCTCTTGAATATAAAAAAACCTCAGAATGCTTCCCCACAAAACTCGAAACTGGAACCTCAACACATTAAGAAAACCCCGGACAACACACAAACACCAAAAAAAACATCCAGTCAAACTTCTTCAAAACATCAAAAAAAGAGTCCCTATCAGACAATATGTCTATAGAATCCCTAAACAACCTAGACCCTACCAAAACATCACCAAAGAGCAGCAGGAAAAAGTCTTAATTTTTCTAAAAATTCCATTCAATCCATTACTTTAATGGAATGTTAATAGTTTCAACTCTAGAAAAGACGATCTGCAAATCCGTATTTCCCTTTACAAATCATCCATCATCTGTCTACAGGAAATAAACACCAGACCAAACTCTCAAACATCCTTAAAAAATTACTCAGTCATACGCAGAGACAGAATTGATCCAGACAGAGCATCTGGAGGAGTTGCAATATTTATGTATAACTCAATCGGCTATTCTGAAATAGATTTAGACACCGATTTAGAAGCGTGCGCAATAAACATCCTTTTGGATACCCTCATCACAATTTGCAATCTGTATCTACCTCCATCTCACATAATCACCTGCCAAAGTTTAGACAACCTAGTTTCTTTCCTCCCTTTTCCTTTCCTAATCCTTGGTAATTTCAATGCTCACCATCCCATATGGGGTTCATCACATTCCTCCCCAAGAGGACAAATCGTTGAAGAACTGGCATCGGAACGCAATTTACAATTTCTAAATCAACCCTCTCCCACCTTTTTAAGTTTTGCCTCCGGCACCTTTTTTGTGTTGACCTCTCAATCTGCAGTCATTCCCTAGTTACTAAATTTCAATGGGACATCCTGGAAGACATATATGACAGCAATCATTATCCCATAGTTATTCGAGACCATACCACCCCTTCTCACTCCCCCCTCCCGAAAAGTGGATTTTCAACAGAGCCGACTGAACAGTCTTCGCTTCTAAACTCACCTACCTACTCAACAAATCACTAACATAAATACTTACCTATTAGACATCACCAAGGATATTTTACAAGCAGCTTCATCACAATCCCCAAATACAGTCCAAATTCCACAAAATTACCGGTGCCATGGTGGACAAAATCATGCTCTATAGCAATTAAAGAGAGAAAGAAAGCATTGAACCTTTTCAAGAGACACCGCTCGAGCGAAAATTTTTTAAAAAAAAGAGAGCAGCTTCTAAGAGAATTATCAAACAAGCAAAAACTACGTCCTGTAACGAATTTATCTCAAAAATAAACACCTCAACTACAGCCTCTGAATTATGGAGAAAGTTCAGGAAAATGAAAGGTTCTCCCCCAAGAATCATTCCAGGCCTGTTAATTGATAACTCATGGCATTGAAACCCCGAAATTATCAGCAATGCAGTTTGGCATCCTTCTTTAAAAAAAAAACATCCCAAACTTCTCAACCGCTATTATCCACTCAGCTACTCCTAAATGACTTCAATTCCTCAGATCTACAAAACTATAACTGTCCATTCACGCAAAAAGAATTCGATATATCCTTAAAAAGGGCCAAAACAACCGCTTCCGGGCCAGATGTTATATACACTCAATTTCTAAAAAATCTACCTCTAAGATACAACAAAATAATATTAGATTTCATAAACCACCTATGGACTACTGATTCTTTTCCATCTGCATGGCTAATATCCACAATTATACCAATTCACAAATCGGGTAAACCTAGAAATTAACCTAGTAGTTATAGGCCCATCTCACTAACTAGCTATCTATGCAAATTGATGGAGTGAATGGTGAAAAATCACCTGGAATGGATCTTGGAATCAAAAAATCTTCTTAGTTCTAAGCAATTTGGTTTTCGGAAACATCGTTCAGCGTTAGAATACTTAGCTTTATTAGACTCAGACATTAATTTATCAATACACAAAAATAATCATCTCTCTGTCTTATCACTCGATATACAAAATGCTTTTGACACTACAAATACTCAATTCATCATTAAACAGCTAAAGAAACTGGACCTTCACGGCCATATACCAAAATTCATTGTAAATTTTCTACAACCCCGCTCCTTCAGAACCAGGGTAAATAATAAATTATCAAATGAATATAAGTTTGAACTAGGAGTCCCACAAGGCTCAATACTGAGTCCCATCCTTTTTCTCTTAGCAATACAAACTATAGAAGAACATATTCCGAGAAACACATCTCTAAAAGTCTTTGCAGATGACATAATCGTATATAACTCCTCCTCTAATAATATCTCCATCACGAACACCTTACAGTTAGCTCTAAATGGATCTCAAACTGGTCTTTGCAATCAGGTTTTACATTCTCTCCATCCAAAAGTTCTGTAATTCATTTCTGCAGGAAAAGGAGATGCTCTAAAATTAATACCCCATCCCTTTCCAACAACCTAATTCCTACAAAAGATAATATCTCCATACTAGGACTAATCTTTGATAATAAATTAAATTGGAAAAATCACATTGAATACCTCAAAACAAAAACATCGAGAGATTTGAACATAATGAGATTATTATCTAATACCTCATGGGGAGCAAATTTCCCCTCTTTAACAAAGTTATAGAGATCGATCATTTTATCTAAACTGAACTATCGACGGGAGCATATCGAACATCTCCAATTCTAAGTCTACAATGTATAGCATCCACACCTCCCCTTTTTTTACAAAGACAAAAATCTCTAATGAGATTTTACTCTACCTCATTATTTAAACCCCACATAAAAGAAGCTCTAAAATTACATCAATTATACTCAAAATCATTCGGTCCAAATTCCATTCAAACCAGAATTAAAAGCTTTCTATCTACACATGAACTCACCTTTACCTCATCTGACTCATCTAAATTTCCTTTACTCCGTCTTGGACTGCTCCAGTTCCCAACATAGATACCTGCTTGACAAAATATAACAAAGAATCATTTTCTTCTTCTCAAATAAAATCATCGTTTCAACTAATCCACGACAAATATCAAAACTACCTTCATTACTAACACTGATGGATTTAAATCAAACTGAGGAATAGGTGCTGCTGTAGTGGCACCAATAAATCACAAAATACAAACTAAATAACATTTCTACAATCTACACAGCCGAATTATTAGCTATCAGAGAAGCCATCAAAATCGCAATAAAAACAAATAATAATAGCAACATTCTCATCATAACTGACTCACTTAGCTCTTTGAAATCCATCTATTTCTAGAAAATATCCTTCCCATTAGTGTTAGACATAATTAACCTCCTACATATAAGTGATGTCCGGAAGAGTAACATAGCATTGATATGGACTCCCAGCCATATCAACATAAGGGGAAATGATTTGGCGATATGAACGCCAAATTGGCTATAACCTCCGGAACTAACCTAAACACAATATTATCACCAACGGACCTAATAAATTTCTTCAAAGACACCTTCAAAAATATTTTCCAATTCATATGGGATTTACAAGAGGAAAACAAATTATGGGAAAAAAAGCCTTTAGTGTATCCCCCTTTTCATTTTACAAATTTAACACGTAAAGAAAATGTCTTATGGAGAAGAATATCCATAGGACATACAAACCTAACCCATTCATATCTACTGAAAGGAGACCCCCCCTTTTTGCTAACACTGTAATACACCCCTTACGATAAAACACATCCTTTCTCATGATTATTTCCCCCAAAGAGATAATAATAATTTACTTAGACCCTTACACCAAATACTTGCATCAAACACAAACAATATAAAACATCTAATTAATTTTTCTTAAAAGAATCCGGTCTTTATTCTAAAATATAACCGCAATAAGAACTGGCGCTAAATGATCCTAGCTATCGATGCACTTCACCTAAACATACATACATGATCTATTAGAAAGGTGAAAGGGGATAATACACAGAAAAATAATGAAAGTTATAATGGCTTGCTGGGGCACTTTGATCCCAAGCACCTCCACAGTGGTCTCAAAACAATTAAACTAGCCAATTTCTTTGTTACTTGTATTTTTAACTATGGATTTAAGTCAATTTTAAGAATGTTCCAAACAATGGAAGTCACTGTCCTTTGCAAAAGATTATGCTGACGGCAAAGATATGGAACACATAAAACAGGCTGAGATCCGATACCAAGGGGCGCCAAAGAGTGTCGGACTGCTCATAAAAAAGCTAGCTTTAGCGGCGCAACCAACGTTTTTTGAAAGAGAGGAAGGTGAAATGTAGGGGCTTGGAATAGCAGAATAACTGTAAATATGAAAAATTTAATTTTATTACTAAAAAATCACTAGTTAAATCTTTAAACGCGTTGTTCTCAAAACTGCATTTTTTAAAATTTGCTGCCGCTGTAACTCGAAAACAATTTATTGTGTCGACTTATTTTTTTTTGCATGTTAAAGACATGTTTTGTCGTACCATGAAACATGGATTTTTTTATTGGACCAGAAATGTCAATTTGGCTTTCAAAAAACGGACACTTTTTTGGCAAAAATTTTATACTTTTTCCGTAAATCTTTTCAATACTTTTTAAAATCCATGTTGATGTTACCGAAAATTATGTGTATTTTAATGATCATTTTGTTCTTTTTTTTGATTCCAGCAATGTGGAGGCGCCAATCACGCCAGCAGTGGAACTATTTTTTTTTACATGTCCCGTTACTGAGGCGTAAGTCCCGTAAATTTCAATATTTTGGTCGGAAAAAATTTGTGTATATTTGTAAAAAATAATAAATATGTACTCAATATTTTAAAACATTGCAGTAGTTTTCTTTAAAAAAAAATTCTAGAAAAACATTCTTATTTTTAAGTAGTTACACCTTAAAGATTGAACTTTCAAATCCAGTATTTAAGGTTAACTTAAATTGTTGGAAAGCGTCTCTTACGTAGTACGAATATATTATCGGACTCGTCTGGACTATTGCGTTCACATTTAGAACATTTTAGACATTGAGGATAATGACTTAATTTGGTATTGGAAAATTTGGTTTGACTTTCCTTTGATATTCAAAGTAGGAAAGTTGTAGTTCCCTTTTAATTCGCGCTTGGGTTTGTAATAGACTCGTTGGGTTCACGATGCGGATAAGTTCTCCTAGTCTGAATTCTAATCAGAGCAGCAGTATATTTAGAGGCCTAATTTCGATTAAGAAAGGAAGACTAAGACTGAATTTATGTACACCCTAGTGCATCTTTGCGTTCAAAATTTATAATCTATTGTAAAATGTAAACCGTAGCTAGTCTGGTAATTGTTTCAGACGCCAAAATGCAAGTTAAGTAACTGTTTTATTCCAAAAAATGTAGCTGGATTTCTAGAAGTAATTAGCTGGGCAGTTCTGCCTCAACACTAACTGTTTTATATCAACCACAAATAAATCTTTTAGTTCGGTAGTTGATATATTATATTTTTGGTTACCTTCGAATTCGGGAATGATCGAGAATATTTCAGATAATTTGCAGGTTCTATTTCGGGTGGCATAGTCTTGATATTACCACCTTGATTATGGATATATTATTATTATGATTATTTACATGTAGGCTTAAAGGGTAATCAATCAAAAAAAAAAATGTTTCAATAATCAAACGAGTTTCAACACAGCATACTTTAAAACAATATTTAAAAATAAAATAAATATATGGGGTGATTCATCTGTAAGAGCATCGTCATCGTATTCTAGTCAAGGGAGCTTTTTCAGGCGTTCTTCTCTTAGCGTTATCAAGTAAGACTCGTTAAGATGGCTCTGATTCTTTGTCTGTTCATGGAATAGAAACTTCCGCTTCCCTTTTCTTGTTCTGACAGTGTTAGATCGACTCTACCAACTGCACCAATTTCTCTATCACTTTCTTCGAAATTTGCTTTTTGAAAAACTTCATTTAATACAACTTAGTAATTAAGAGTTTCCATATATTTTAAACATAATAATTTAAAGGACCATAAAAACGATATAAAAGTAACTAACTTTAATTAAAATTATCAATTTGGTAATTTCATTATAAATTACGATTATAATCAACTATAAATTTGAGTTTTTATAATTAGATATATGTCGAAGCATTACCTCGAGTTGTGGGGACTTGCCAATTAAAAATATTTCCGAATAACATTGCTCCAAACAGTAATATTACCCACCTTATATAGTAGTAGTAGCCAGTTGCTTAACCAAGTTCAAGGGCGGGTGCGCATACAGATATAAAAGGCATTTGTTTAAGGAAAAAAGGAAACACTTAAGGCAGAGCTGCGCATAGAAGAAGGTTGTGTCAGTCACCAAATGGGGACAGGGTCAAAAGGCTGGCAAAGAGTTTTAATTAAAAAAAAAGGCTTTTGCACTCAAACTTTAAAAAGCTTAGGTCCTAGTCAATACAATAAACTACAAATCGATGATCAATAAGTAAAGATTTTTTACAAAAAAACTTTCAAAGAATGAAACTTTAAAAACTTAAACTTAATTTAAAAAATCAGTGAACAGTGACAATTTTCAAGAAAAAAGATCTCCTTCATACAACAGCACTTTAAAAACTCCATCCAATTAAAAGAGTCCTGTTTGTATAGAGGCGCTAATTTTTATATCTATATATTAGGAGAGGCATATGCCCTACATACTCCACCTCTTGGCTACACCATAGGTTGTAGACGCATTTCACTTTTCTTTTGTTTTTAATTAACGAAATGGAAAATCGCTCGTGAAATTAAAAGAGGGGCTGGAAGTTTTGTCATTTTTATTTTAATTGCATATACATGAATTAGATGAATTGATGTCCCGAAATTTTTTCAAATTTTTTACATGTTTGTGTACTCGTACTTCAAAAATTATGTATTATGCTATTTATTTAAGAAGAAAATTTACTTTCCACTTCTCCTCTTCCCTCATCTATTTTGTTCTAGTAAAATTATATCTACTTTTTTTATTTTCATGCAGACATACCTTATATGTTCTAAACTTTTTTGTTTTCTAAGATGTTAGTGAGATCGATTTTTTTCCCGGTCTTTTGCTTAACACTTTTCTCCTAAGTAAGTAATATCATTTGATCTCTTATAACAGCTATTGTGTTAGTAAAAATGGCTGACTCTCAAATTTTTTCCTGCAAGAAAACGTTATCTAACTTATTCAATTTGTCCTACACTGTAAAAAATAATTACTTAGATTTAGATAATCCTATGTTAATTTTCAAGCACCAAATATTTTACATTTAAAATGTGTAAAAAAAGTTTTATTACATTATCTAACATAGGAATGAAAAAATTAAAATTAATCGATTGCGATTGCATGAGGCACCTTCTGGGATTTTTACTCTTCAGGATAAGAACACTAAATATCACATTATAGAATATACGTTCTATAATGAAAATATTACATACTATTATAGAAAATTATACACAAAACCATTAAAATATCATTACTGCATGTGATTTTAATCAACTTTGAGTAATCTATTTTAGATAAAATTTAACGAATCATTTTGCTCGTAATATCGAATATCTTTTTCCAGAATATTTTTCATACTATATCGGATTACTGTTAAAAGTTTAATACATTAGAGTCATAATTAAAATAACCATTTAGTTAAATTTGCACGATTATACAAGTATACAAAAAAAAATAATTCTATGTCTTTTAAGTGAGACCCGTTTTTTTCTTAAGTATTTTTTTATGCTGAATCCAAAAAAAATCATAGAAAAAGTCATCCATTTTCAGGTTTTTTCACAAAACACATTTAAAGTTGCCAGAAAACTCTTAAATTAAAAGAAATAAATTTGAATAAATAATGCAAAACTGTATAATCATTAAAATTATGGAAAAAAACTATTATTTTGGAAATCTTGATATATTCGGAATATACATTTATCATAAAAACTTTAAAATATTAAGTTTTAGTGTTCATGTTTAACAAGAAACGCTCATACACCACCTTTAACTAAGCTACGTAGCAAAATGCTGTTTAAAATAAATATGTGCAACCGCTAAATTAAAAAATTGTTTGTAATTCTTATTAATATTGAATAAAACTATTATTTCATTGCATTTATTTACTTAAAAAAGCATTTTACCAACCACATAGCACCCTTGTAAGTGTTAAAAGGGAGTTTTTTTTATTGAATCTGAACATAATACTTTATTTTTCATGCCATTTCAAAATTAAGAACTTCTAAAAATACTGGAAATATGATAAATGTAGATTGAGAATATTTAAAGATGTCCAAAATAATAATTTTATTTTATAATTTTAACGATTATAAGGTTTTACATTATTTATTAAATTTTAATTTTTCAATTTAATAGTTTTTTGGCAACTTTCAGTGTGTTTTTTTGAAAAAATCTCACGGAAGATGTCTTTTTTTTTTTTTTTTTTGTATTTAGCATAAAAAAATACTTAAGAAAATACATGTCTCACTTAAAAGACAATAGCTGTGTTACTGGGAATATATATTTATTATCCTTGAGTAAAGCCATAACTGAACTACCAATTGCTACTAGAGTAGCCACATTTTTTTTAAATTTCAATCTAGAACTCAGTTTTTGAGATGTATATAAAGGGTAAACAAATTTGTGCATATACGAGTATATCATAGAAAATGGAGAAGAAATATATATTTTTTGAGCTAAATCACTTCATGGGAAAGGGTGAAAGGACATGAACAAATATCATTCATAATATAGTGTTATTATTCCTAATCTTATGAGGAATAACTCAGAAAAATGCATTATTTACTTTTTACCCGTATTCATTAGGAGAAAAATAATTTTATGCGTAATTATTGTCAATGTAAAATATCGGAGATATTAGGAATTTGTGATGAGTGATCTCAAAAAATAAAATAGCATTATTTGACTCTTTTATTTATTTTATTTATCGCACATACGTTATTATTTTAATAATAAAATTATTATTTTAATAATAATACCTTACTAATTATAAGAGATTATTATAATTTAAAAAGTTGAGACGAGAAATATAAAGAAAACTATAGTTTACACGTGATATGCAGGAATAATGATAAGTTTGGCATGTAGTCGTTATTCTACTCAACTGATTTAAATTATTAAAATTTTTTATGTATCTTTATGTTCATGTCTCCGAAAAAGACAAGTCATTTATGACTTGTCTTTTTCTGTTAATGATAACACATGTAATACTTTGATAAATAACCCATTTTACGTACAACTGAAAAACAAATGCTGTACTTACACTTTAATTCTTCACCAATAAACTCTTACTTATCTAGATTAAATCGAAATTAAATCATACCTTGGCAAACATGTTATAAATAATATATCTCTATTAACCAAATAAAATTTTAGAGCAAATCTTGGAAGTGATTAACTCTCTAACCCTTCGTCTAAATATACCCAAAACAAGAATAATCTTCGCAGGGTTTATAATCTCCAAAAGAACTTTTGCTTTTGCAAGAGCTTTATATAGCTTTGGATGTTTGTGAGTATTGTGTAGAGGGTTTTTTTCAGAAGAACGGTGCACATTGTGTAAGCATTGACGATGCAAACTTATTATGATATAACAGCTTAAAGCAGGGGTGCTCAAACTTGAACTGCTGGCGATCTACCTCAATATTGTTAGACTACGATCGATCGACTCTGAGAGGCTGCAAGTAAGTGTGATGCAGGATTGTCGTCTAGGTAGGGTGTATCGTGGCATAGGTTAGTCAAGATAAGTGTAGGTCTGCTCTAAAATGTCAATGAAAAAACTCATAATTATTCAAAATTGCGAGTTTATTGGTTCTTACAAAACAAACGAGTTCTAGTGTCTAAACTTAACTAAAGAGTGACTTTGGATGTTGAAGCGTGGCACTGCATGTCCTCAGCATACTTTTCATAAGATGGTACGTAATTACCGAGTGCTAATCGCAACCATGATGACATATGTTCGTCAGTTAGTCGATTGCGATATTTTGACTTAATTATCTTCATTTCAGAAAATGCAGACTCGCACAAGTAAGTTGACCCAAACATTGCCGTCAGTTGAAGGGCGATTTGCCTTAGATTCGGATATTTATCTTCAGATATAAAACACCAGAATTTTGTATCAGATGATGTGGCTTTGAGATGTATATCTGATATAATCTGCACTAACTCATTTTCAACAGAACATGAGTCCATGTTAAACTGACTTGCTATTTCAGTAGCTAATTCCTCAATGTTTTTACACGAAAAAGGATAACTTATAAATGATGCGATATTTGCCAAATTACTGAAATCATAAAAACGTATTTCGAATTGGCCCAAAATATTTGATAATTCTGCTTCATAAATATCATAATTCAACTGAGGAATCCTTGCTTTCAAAGACGGAAAATTTTTCAGATCCTTTCTTTTCAGTTGATCTATCATAAGTTGCAATTTACTTTTGAATGCGTTTATTGCGCTAATCATCTCAATAATAGTTTTTTCCTTTACCTTGAAGCTCCAAATTAATGGTGTTTAAATGCATTGTGATGTCTGTCAAAAATGCCAAATCAGTCAGCCATTTTCCGTTTTTCAGCATCTGAGTGTCATCACCTCTTTCGTCCAGAAAAGCTGTTATTTCGGGCAATAATTCTTGAAACCTTTCTAAGCATTTTCCGCGACTCAACCACCTGACGTCCGTGTGAAGAACTAAATCAGCGTGTTCAGCTGATTCACTATCTTCCAACTGCAATTTAAAAAGCCGTCGTTGCAAGCTACGTGCACGGATAGAATTCACAATTTTTATTGCAATGCCCATAATCTCCTCCATGTTTAGAACTTTTGAACACAAAACTTGTTGATATATAATGCAATGGAAGGAGAGAAATGAAGGAAAATCATCATTAGCTCGACACAATGCCACAAAACCGTTTTTGTTTCCAGTCATTGCTGGTACTCCATCGGTTGTAATGCACACTAGTTTAGTTGGTAGCTTGTAATTGGTTACAAAATTAAAGAAAACGTCATATATATCTTCGCCACGGGTCTTTCCTATTAAAGGAATCATTGTCAAAAACTCTTCCTTAGTCGACATGTCATTGAATATCATTCGAATAAAAATACACAGCTGGGCAGTGTCTGTCATATCGGTGGATTCGTCGAACTGCAAAGAAAAGTATGTACATTCTATGATATCATGTTTTAGTTTATCTGCCATGTCCTGACTCATGGCTTCAACACGCCTCGTGACAGTCGGACGAGATAACTGAAGTTCTCAAATAGCAGACATAATCTCTGTTTTATTTTTAAAATCTCCAAATAAAGTCTCACCCGCTTCAATAAATGCTTTCTTCACAACCAATCCATCATCAAATGGTTTCTTGTGTTTCGCCAATATATGAGATATTTTAAATGACGCGATCGTTGCAGCTTTTGATTGTTTGGCTGGTCTTGTGAACATGGTTTGTTCTTTTTTCAAACAAGTTATCAAATCACGTTTTCTTAATTCACTGTGTGACGGAAAATCCTTTTCATAGTTTTTATGAACCGTTTTATGATGCCTCTCTAAGTTACCACGCTTAGGTATTGCAACTGACGCACGGCAAATGAGACAAATGCACTTATCCGTTACCATACAAAAGAAAAATTCTTCCTCCCAATCGTTATTAAAATGATAAGTTTTACTTTTCTTCACCGCACTCATTTTGGACTATTTATTAATAAACTTTGTCTTGATGTATCGCCTTCAAGTTACAACTCAGAGTGACTCCTATTCCTGCAGGCGCAACATTTATATCGGCGCGAACGAAATCTCGAATGTTCCCGTCAAACACGCCGCCCGAAGTTTCTAGAAAAATCGGCGGGAATCAAAAACGCGGCTTTTCTTTGACAAGTACCGCGCGTTCCTTTGATAAAGCCGCCTTTTGCCGCTAGCAGGGGGTTATTACGATAAAAGAAAGTGATGAGGGGGTTATTCTGGCCTAATTGTGGATCGAATAAATTTTGGTAGGTTATTCATTATATTTTGTTTTAGTTACCTAAAACAAAATCTGTGAATAGTTCTATATCGGAATTTTTTTCTCGAGATCGACTCAAAAAGCACAAGCTTAAAGCTTTTTGTTAATGTAAATTTATATGACGTAACTTCGATTGGAACCTTCTCTGTGAGCAACTTATAGTAATATGAGAATTTTCACCACATCGTCTTTACAATACGTATATAAACCCCCTTAAGATCTACAATAACAAATTGCCGTGAAGACTTTATGTGCACTCTTAACAACTCCTTGCCGAGATCTGCTAATGTCATTGGAGCACTTTTTATTAATATCCTTAAACTATGTTATATGCACATAGTTTTTTATTACAATATATTTTATTTACTTTAAATTTAGTAAGTGTGCATATATACAGCATTATATATATGCATTCCTACGAGCATTATTTTTTAATATCGTTATTGACATACCAAATCTTAAAACAAGTTAGCAGTAACAGTGCATAAACTGTAAAAACTACTGCACTGACTTGGCTGTTACTTGATGGAGACCCATAATAACTAGGAAAGAAAATTTAAACAACTATTTAAGATCACCACTTATGTTTGTTGTATTAGAGCTGACAATTATTTCGACACACTGTGTCTGGTTCTGAACTACAAAGTAAGTTACAAAATATATAAGTTACCTGGTTATAAGGATTAAATTAATTAACAATTTTCACCTTAATACCTAAAACAAGTTCAATAAATGAGACCTACCCCCATCTAATTGATCGTTGAGTAATAAACCTGAGGATTTTTTCTAGTTAATCTCTACCTGCTCTAAACAAATCAGTAATTTCCCTTTTTTCATTGTGCAAAATTCTGTAGCGTAGTTAGATATGTTATTTCTCATTCTATAATTTTGTTTATGTTCCTTTATTCTTTTATAAATAGATCTGCCTGTTATTTCCTTTATAAGCAGCAGTGTGCCGTGCCCTTCGTCGATGGATGAAGTGCTCTTCACTAGGTAAAAGTCGACCGACCACGTTTAGAAAACCTTTTGTGCAAAGGCAAGACGGGAGTTTTGGCAGTAAAAACCTTCAGAAATTCGTTAAGAAAAGAAATTCAGCTTTGCGCTTTTCAGCGCAAAGCCGCTCCTAGAGCTCTTTTGAGAGCTCTAGGCTACCAAAAAGCTGCTCAATTCTCTACAACTTTGCTTCTTCCTTTCGCTCTTCTTCAAAAGTAGTGCTATTACCGGTAGTTTTTCAGTGTCAGTGTTTTAAAAATGGATTCCAAAAAATCAGGTGAGACCTCCTTATTTGAAGGCATGCAATTTGACTTCACTACACTCAAAACACCAACGTTTCTAGACACAAACACACACAAATCAAAAACACAAAGACTAATACAAAAATGCAAAAAACTTACAGACATTTCCTCAATAAAAGACAAAAAAGAATAGAACAACATGAAAGAACAATCGAAGCTCTCCAACCGACGCACAGTGTGTCGCGTAGAACATGCTAGGTGGACAAAATTCATGTTATGATTTCCAGGAAATCTTATTTGCAAAACGTAAACAACACCACCAAACCCCGAATTCCGAGAAAAGGTTGTTTATCAAATTTGCAAGTGGCGAGTCATAAGCGTCAGAAGTCAGGTAATGAGTTTAATGCAGCTCTTTCAATCAATCAGTTGCAATTTAGCGACACTTTCGTACACATCTTATAGTGACATATTGTAATATTGTGAAAGTTTTTGTGATGAATATTAATACTGAGGGTAAGTACTATTTTTTAATGTATTTTTTTAATCAGAATCTATTAATTTGAATTTTTAGTATTTTTTTAAATAGCCTATATATTTTAGCGTGTTTTTTTTTTTAAAAAAAAACTTTGAAAGTTCAGAATATACAGACATTCACTTCTATCCGGGCTAGTTTTTTAGATATTACACAGAAATAACTTTATTCTTCGTAAAAATACACATATTGTTTAGCACACTTCAGTACAACATGTTTTTTTTTCTTTTTTTTCCAGAACACGTTTACTCTATTTCAAGGGTAGCCTTTTTTGAGGAGTGGTTGAAACAAACACACGAAGAATGAAAAAAACTCGGTGTATATGACTTTCTTTCTTCAAAATTTCACTTTGGTGACATTACTGAAAGCAACCAAAAAGAAATAAAGTTGAAGATATCCAACTTGTCTAATAAGTTTGGTGCCAAATGGTTGGCTTCAGGAAAGTCGAAGGAGCGTTTTTTAATTAAAAATAAGAATTGGTTGGATGAAGCAGACATACAGTTTACTGCGAGTTCTTTTGCGCCACAACCTTCAACATCAAGTGAGAATGTGACTCCTGCAGGAAGACCTCGCCAAGATTTCGAGGAATCGTCGTTTAAGACGAAGAAACGTCGCGTCGTGGATCTCGTAGAATCCCGAAGTGTCAGTGAATTGGTGACTGCTGCCGAAATTGCTGTGCGTTCAGCAGGTCAAAGGAAAATTGCCAATGTGATTAGAGACATTAGTGAGAGCCCAGATAATATTATTAAGTCTAAAAATACCGTTAATCCTAGGCAATTAAGTAGTGACGAAGCCTTAGCTTACTATATAGATTCTAAGTCAACAACGCATTCTTACAAACAAACTAGGAAGTGGTCCATGAAGGCGGGGCATAATGTGTTTCCGTCATATTTTAGTTTAAAAAAGTCCAAACAGGCCTGTTACCCTGCAGAGGAGCACATTGCTATAACAGAAACTCGTGCTGAAATAAATTTGCAAGCCTTATTAAATAAAACAGTGGAACGTCTAGTATTAGCACAGAATGAAGTTATCAGCAGTGTGCTCCCAACAAGGTCATCGTTTACACTTGTTAGTAAATGGGGATGTGATGGAAGTTCTGGGCACAGCACATACAAACAGAGATTTGAGAACACTGAATATACGGACGAGTTTCTTTTCGCATTTTCTTTACTTCCCCTTAAGTTATATGATGGGTCCAAAATTATTTGGCAAAATCCTCGGCCTTCATCAACTTTGTATTGTCGCCCAATCAAATTTATATTTGCCAAAGAAACGAACGACTTCACGTTAGTGGAGACAAAGAGATTGTGGGAAGAAGTTAATGCTCTTCTTCCAACACTTATCAACTTTGGTGATTCTTAAATCTCTGTAAAACACGAACTTTTGCTGACAATGACAGACGGAAAGGTGTGTAACGCCTTAACGGAAACTAGTTCATCCCAAAAGTGTTTCATCTGTGGCGCCACCCCCAAGACGATAAACGATGACCCCGCGATGTTTAACAGCAATCAAGAACATTTTGGCTTTGGTTTATCTACACTTCATGCTTGGATTCGTTGCTTCGAATGTCTTTTACATATCAGTTATAAGTTGAATATTAAGAAATGGCAGGCTAGAAGCAACGAAGACAAAGCAGATAGCAAGGTTCGTTCCTAGGAAATCAAATTGAAATTTAAGAACGAGATGGGACTCATTGTAGATAAACCAAAGCCAGGATTTGGTTCTTTCAAATGATGGAAATACAGCCCGTCGCTTTTTTAAGAATGCTGAGATGAGTGTTCAGATCACAGGGTTGGATGTTACAATTATAAAAAAGTTTGATGTTATTTTGAGAACATTGTCTTCTGGATTCGAGATAAACTTAGTTGAATTCAAAAAATTTTGTCTTGAAACCAGAAAACATTATCTTAGTCTCTATTCGTAGTACTGTATGCCTGCTATTGTGCATAAAATATTAATTCACAGCACAGAAGTCATCAAAGCGGCATTGCTTCCAACTGGGCAGCTTTCTGAAGAGGCTCAAGAAGCACGGAACAAAGATTGCCGCAGATTTAGGGAGTACAACACCCGCCAGTGCTCGCGTGTTGCCACGAATAGAGACTTACTGTGCATGTTAATTATAACATCTGATCCTTTGATCAATAGCCTTCGAGAGATTCCCAAAAAAAAAGCCGGAAAAAAAAAAAAATATGTAGAGATATATTAAAGTTAATTGTAAGCCCTAGCATAGAAGAGTCAAGATTGGAATCGTCATTATATTGTCGCACAATGCCACAAAATGATGATGATTATACAGTAAACGACTCATCAGAAGACTCTGATGATGATTATTAGGTTCAGCTACTATTTTTAGTTATGTGGTGCTTGTACTAAGCATGTAAACCTTGACTTGTAAATTTTTCTTTATCAATAAATCAGTATTTTTGACTGGAATTTTCAAAAACAATTTTTTTTTGAACCGAACAGCAAGAAATATGTACCTTAAAAAAGTCAAAAACATTTTAAAATACCAACTACTTATGTATGTATAATGCACAAGTTACCTACCTGAAAGGCAGGTATTATTTGAGTTTATCCTTTTTGTGTCAATAAAACTAAGTAATATGGATTAATTGTTTTATTTTTAATTGACAAATGCAATAAATGATTTTTCATCTGGTTATTATTAAAAATAATACTACAGTGTCTTTCATTTAGTTGCACATTCAAGTTTGTAGAAAAATTCGTGCACATACGCAGAATATTTTGTTTTTGTTATACAATGTTTTGTGCAGCTGGACAAAAAATACAGGTAAGCGAAATGCAGCTAAATGAAAGACACTGTATTATAATTTTTAATTCTAATAACCATACAAAATACCTTTGCCCTTTAGTTCCGTTATCTACCTGCTAAGCTGATGCAATCCTACCGCGATATGCAAGGGTGGCTGTATTACACAAATTTTATCGATATTGAATACCTGTGGTAAATTGTGAATAAAACCCACATTTATTAATCGATTTTCATGATTAATACCTTATTTTATTTTCCAGATACGCAGCTGTCAGAAAAATGTATAATATTTTGTTTTTCTTTTGTTATTGCGCTTTTTTACCGAAAAAAATAATGAATTTTACACGAAAAAAATTTTTTTCTCTCCATTAATTTCTAAATAACTCCAAAACGATAAAAGATAGAATAAAATAATATTCAATCAACTTTAATAAAATTTTGTTACGCATTTTTTAATGTTTTATTTATAAAAATCTGACAAGTTGTTTTCGAGTTATCGTTAAATATGTCTGCGTAGCTGACTAATTTAGGGGAAAAAATTAGCCACGCCCATAAAAAAAACCAACGCGATGAATTTTTTCTTAAAATAACTTAATATGCCTAGAATATACATAAACAATTGAAATAAGTGAAAAAATAATTTTGTCCAGCTAACTTGTACTAGTCGACACACTGTGCGACGATTAAAAACTTGAACACACAAATGACAAAGCAAAACATCCAACTGGCTGATCTCAGACAGATACTGTCTGAGAAGACCCAGCAAATGGCTGAGCTCAAAAACATAGCTAAAAAAACTCACAAACAGAAAAAACACAAAACACCACACCCAAACCAAACAAAACACAAAACACCACACCAACAAAAACATCACAACTCCTACCAACACCTACAAACACGACCGATTTTCCGACTTTGGCACAACCAAAAATTTAAAACCCATTACACTCAGAACACAAAGAACTCCAAATCACACCGCTAAACGCCCCTAAAACAAGAAACAAACAAACGAAAAAACACTTCGAGACTTTAAACCGACAACAACAAACGAACAAAACAAACGACGACGATACAATGGACACTACAACAGGCGAAAACGCCAAAAAAGACATTGAAAAAACTGTCCCAATAACAATCAGGGACGCAGAAAAATGGCCAAAAATTACAAAAGACCTGAAACAACTAGGGTACCAGCTTGCATACAAACCCAAGCAGGTAGCCCTAGGCATACAACTAGGCCAAGACAACCGACGACCACAGAACAATTACCAAATACCTTACATACAACGACATCCAATATCACACTTTCCTCCTGCCAGAGGAAAAAATGTTGAATATATTCATCCGCGGCATCAATATGCCAATTAGCATAAATGCCATCAGAGAAGATATTAACAGTCAGGGCTTCACCCCAACAGAAATTTACCGTGTAAAATTGGGCAGGGCAAGAAAACCCTCCCCAATTGTAAAGATACTCCTGCCAAAGTCGCAGGAGAATATATTCAACATTGAGGATATAATGGGTTTACCGGTAACAATTGAAACACAACAACCAATAAACACCAACTCTATTAAACAATGCAAAAAGTGCCAAAAGTACGGTCATACAGAAATTAGGTGCTTCGCAGCACCAGTTTGCTACAGGTGCGCCGGGGCGCACTATTATAAAAACTGTGAAGCAGTTAAAACCGCTGCCCCAGTTTGCTGTAATTGCCAGGGCCCACACCCTGCCAACCACAGCAAATGCCCCAAAAACCCTAAAAACATAAACGCGCAAAAAATGTTCACCTCCAAACCACTGGTGTCGGGAACGACCTACGCCAACATGACACCCACACCCACACCTACACCTACATCACAACCAACAATTGCTAGAACTTCTAACAATGACAGACGAAGAAATTGAGAAAAAACTAGCAAGCATCACAAACAAAATCCAAACTAATCCCATCCTTAAAGCCTTCTTCAATGCACAGACAGACTAGACAAATAAAACCACGGACATTACACGTAATAACATGGAACGCCGACTCACTAACTAACAAAAAAGACGAACTAGCGGATTACTTGCTCGAGGAGGGTATCGACGTAGCCCTGCTACAAGAGACCTTTCTCAAGCCTGGAATCCGCTATAACGTCCAGAACTACACAGTGTACAGAAACGACAGACTAGACGCGCACGGGGACGGCACAGACTACAAAACCACGAATTGGCGGTTCCAATTCATGACAGTCTGGAAAACACCGCAATCCAGATTGACATGGAGGACGGACCGCTAATTATAAAGACTATTTACAAACGCATACAAATAGAACTTACAGACAACGACCTAAATAACCTATTCTTTGACAAAGACTGTCCCCAGTTAGTAGCTGGCGATTTCTACGCAAAGCATACTGCCTGGGGAAACAATATACGAAGCACAAACAGAGACGGACGTAAACTCCACAGACATATCACACAAAACCTAATCGACATACATTACCCAAACCAACCGACATACTACCAATTCGAATACCCAACAGCAATAGACTTTGGACTATCACAAAATTGCCACTATAACATCAGAACCATCGCCATGGACAATCTCAGCTCTGACCACTTTCCTGTTTCTTTCTACGTGGGAGAACACACATACAAAAGACACACCAACACCATAACAAAAACAAATTGGGACACCTTCAAAACACAGCTTACAAACACAAACATAAACACAGACAACATAAACAACGAACACAGTTTAAACGAAGTGGTAACGCTTCTTACGACAAAATACAGACAGCCTTAGAACAGGCAACATACACAGTAACAGAAACAACTCACAACCCATACACTCTCCCGAAAGACATAAAAAATCTCATACGAGACAGAAACAGGCTAAGAAGAAGAGCGAGAAATACCCTCGACTCAAACATACGCAGACAAGCAAACAGACTTACAAACACAATAAAAATGCAAATACTCGAATATAAAAACGAGAAATGGGGGGAATTCCTGGCCACCCTGAATCCCGAGGATAATTCTCTCTGGAGAATGTCTCGGTTTTTCGGGGGAGAGGGAAAGACCTCCATTCCTCCTTTACACGGTCCAAACGGAACGGCTTACTCCAGCGAAGAGAAAGCGGAAGCTTTCGCAGACTCGCTGGAGGAGCAATTCTAACCACACAACGACCCAGACGATGACATAGACCGTGAAGAGCAAATCGAAAGAGACGCTAGACATATTCTGAGACATATACCAGAAAATCGGCCCCCCATCCCCCCCACTACTCCAGTTGAGATAAAAAATCAAATAAAAATGTCCAATAATAAAAAAGCTCCAGGCCTCGACAGAATAAAATACAAAATCCTAAAAGAACTCCCCGACAACATAATAGAGTCACTTAAAGACATCATAAACGCCAGTTTCAATCTTAATACTTTCCCAAAGCCCTGGAAAACAGCAGTCATTACCCTGATTCCCAAAAAAGACCAAAATCTCACTTTTCCCCAAAACTGGAGACCAATCAGCCTTCTATCATCCATGGTCAAGATAGCGGAGAAAATCTTCCTATCTCGGCTACAAGACGTCCTACAGGAACAAAACATCATCCCTGACGAGCAGTTCGGGTTCAGAGCTAGCCACTCTACCGAACACCAACTTGTCAGACTAGTTGATTGCATCTCGGCAGGCCTACAGCGAAAAAGCTCTACTGGGCTGATCGCTCTAGACGTGCAGAAAGCTTTCGACAAAGTATGGCATCTTGGGCTCATTTACAAAATGCACCACATTTTCCACATAAATCTTAATTTCATAAAATTCATCGGTTCTTATCTTAGAAACCGAAAATTTTTCGCAAAAGCTAATCAGTCTCTCTCTCAAATAAGAAATATCGAAGCAGGTGTGCCCCAAGGCTCCCCCTAGCCCCAATTCTGTATAATATATTCACAGCTGATATTCCAAAAATCTTCCTTTCAATATATGCAGACGACACTGCAATATACGCCACCGACAGAAACCAAAGACGATTAAAAATACATCTACAACGACAAACAGATGCCATACAAAACTGGATGACGCTTTGGAAGATCAAGGCAAATCCAGAAAAAAACCCAAGCGATACTCTTCACACACAAACGCCGACGACCAAATCCAGTCACAGTACAAGATCGCCAAATAGTTTGGGGGGACACCCTAAAATATTTGGGGATCACCTTCGACAAAAAAACTGTGCTGGAAACAATATATCACAGACAAAATACACAAGACAAACAGACTCTACAATAAACTATACCCCCTACTAAACAGAAAGAGCAAATTGAACCTAAAAAACAAAACGCTACTTTACAAACAAACAATCAGACCGACCATGTTATATGGCAGCAACGCCTGGTTCCATACAGCAATAACAAATAAAAAACGACTACAGACATGCCAAAACAAAATACTTAGACGCATAACGAACGCCCCTTGATACATAAGGGGAACGGACATACACAAAGACTTAAAAATCGAAAGAATAGATGAATTTATAGACAAACGACACCGTACTTTTTACGCTAAACTACCAGACATGCCCAATCCCATTTTCCACAACAACCTATTCCCTATAAACCCCAATCCCGACTTCAACATTACACGACATAGAAACGTAAACGCCCCTGTTATAATACAACCGCCATAAAACACATACACACACACATTACGTGCCTTCAAATAAGAAAGTCATAAATGGTTTAAAAAGAATTTCTCTCTAATAAAACTCTTTTATATTTTCTTCGCAAAAACTCCAAAAAACAATATAACGGAGTATGAATGTCACAGGCACTATGTCCAAAAGTCAGCGCTTAGCACAAACACAATAGCGATTTCCTATATAGGTTTCATTATAAGTACCACAGTATAATTCGTAAACTCCTGTTTTATTTTCTTTTCTTGTTTTATTTTTATTATTTTTAATATGTCGAGCTAATGTGTTATTGGTATGTAAGGCAATGTTTACACGACTTTTATTGAAACAATATTGAATTTTATCGGTCAATTTACCGGTATAAGTGAGTGTAAGAAACTTATCTTTCTTTAGTTGTTTATGCGGGTACACAAGTCCTATGGCTTTTTTAAATTGTTTTTTTATTAAAATATTATCTATAAAGTCACTCCTGTACCCGTTATTTATACTAATTTGTTTTATAATATTTAATTCTTTCAGAAAATTTTCTTCAGTTTCATCATTCATTTTACAAGCTTTCGTTTGACACCCCACTCGATGACCTGGTAAATTTTTTTTTCACTTTTGATTTCACACCCCAAAACTAACTCCTTAAGTCAAAATTTTGCTTTCAAAATTACACAGCTCTAATGAGGCCAACAATTCCCATATTAGTACCAAACTTCAACTTTCTATGTCAAATAGTTTTGGAGAAAATCGGGTGTGTGACAGACAGACAGACAAACTGATGGACAGACGAATAGACACCGAGGTGATCTCGTAAGTGTTCCGTACGGAACACTAATATTAAAAGTAAAACAAAAAATTAAAATAAAACAGGTGTTTACTAATTATGCTGCGGCACTTGTAATAAATCCTATATAGGACAAACAGGCAGATCTTCTTTATTAAAGAATAAAGGAACATAAACAAAGTTATAGAATGAAAAATAACATATCTTACTACGCTAAACATTTAACAGATTTTGCAAAATGAAAAGAAAGGGAAATTACGGATTGCTTAGAGCAGTTAGTGATTAATTAGAAAAAGTTGTCAGGTTTATTACTCAACGATCAATTAGATGGGGGTGGGTCTCCTTTATCGAACTTGTTTTAGGTATTAAGGTGATTATTGTTAATTAATTTAACCCTTATAACCAGATAACTTATATATTTTGTAACATACTTTATAGGTAATTTACATTTTGCTCCAGAAGAAGACACAATATATTCGAAACAATTGTCAGCTCTAATACAATGAACATAATCTTAAATAGTTGCGTAAAAATTATATTTATTTTACAGCTACAAAATTTGTTGCTGCTGTTGAGAAATGTACTATAAATATATTCTGGTTCATTTTAATGTAGTTTTAAGTTAGAGTGCTTGCTCTACAAAATTTAAGTTTTCTTAGGAATAGTAGCGAGGTAAACAATTATCGACCTATTTCTATTCTGAACAATTTTTCGAAGCTATTTGAAGTAATTCTGTATAATCGCATTTATACTCAGGTTAGAGGTATTCTGTCAACCCATCAACATGGATTTATTGATGGTTGATCCACTGTAACAAACTTGGGAGTATATACAAACTTTACAGAGAACATATTAGACGCAGGAGGGCAGGTTGACGTAATATACACGGACTTTTCTAAAGCCTTTGATAGAATATCTCATTTCGTTTTGCTGCAGAAGCTTTGGCGTATGGGTTTTGGTATGGATGCGTGCAGTTTGTTTTCTTCATATTTGGGGGGCCGCTCTCAGTCAGTACACTATAATGGATATATTTCCGATTCCTATACCGCAACTTCGGGCGTGCCACAGGGATCCAATCTTGGTCCCCTACTATTTTTGCTATATATTAATGACCTTTGTGATACTCTGAATTGTGGCAGGCTGCTTTTCGCTGATGATCTCAAGCTGCATGCGTCCGTCTCATGTATTCAGGACTGTAAATTACTTCGAACTGAGCTTTGCGTGCTTGAGGATTGGTGTAAGCACAATAAATTAGACTTGAATATTTCTAAATATAAAATTTTGTCGGTGACGAGGAAAAACCATATAGTAACATATGAATATGCACTAGGAACGTCAACTCTCGAGCGCACCAATAGTGTAAGGGACTTAGGAGTAGTATTCGATAACAAAATGAATTTTTCTAATCACATTAATAACGTAACGCTGGAAGCCCATCGTCTATATGGTTTTATAGTGCGCAACTGTAGAAGCTTTAATAGTGAACGATCTTTAATACTGCTATATGAGTCTTATGAGAGATCCAAACTAGAGTATGCCTCTCTTATTTGGAGCCCATATTATTTATGCTACAAACTAACGCTAGAACAAGTTCAAAAAAGATTTCTAAAATATTTATCATATAAGGTAGATGGTGTCTATCCAATGAGAGGAATAGAGTACTCTTTGTTATTGGAGAGATTTAATTTTCAATCACTTGATGCTCGCAGAGAGTGTTCGTCTATAATTTTCTTGTATAGATTGTTGCACGGAGTCATCGACTGTCCTCAACTGCTATCGAAGGTGGCTATATTGGTGCCTAGAATTAATTCACGAAATACTGCTACTTTTGTTTGTTCACGTGCTAGGACCAATCTCAGGTTAATTGAACCAATTAATGTTATGTGCAATAAATTTACCCTAATTAGTAATGAATGTGACATTTTTGCAGACACCGAAAATAAGATTAGGTCAATATGTTTAGATCATTTCACTTGATAGGACATTTATAAAGATTCTTTTAGAAGTTTGTTTTGCTTGTGTTGGATGTATGTAACTAATATTTGTTTTATTTCACTTTTATTCCAATTTGTACTGCGCTAATTCATTTAATTTCTTTATTCATTTTTATTTCTTTCTCTCTTCTTTTTTTGTTGTTACTTTAGTACCTTAGTTTTAAGAGAAAATTTCATTCATATTCTTTCTTGTTTTCCCTGTAAATGGTTCTTACTGTTGGGAATAAAGCTATTATTATTATTACAAAAAGTTCTTCTTTCTCACATTTGATCAATGTGGTTCCATGTTTGGCTGACGGGCCAAAACCAAGTCAGCACAAACGCTATTACCATTCCGTATTAAGGAATGACCTGATAATGTTACATGTTTTCAAAATCACTGACTTCTGAATGTTTCTGTGTATGTCTGTGTTGAGTCCTAATTGCACTAAATGTGGTGTGAATGTTATTGGTGTAAGGCCTGTGGCTGATATAATGAGGGGGACAATGACGACTTTTTCTTGTCTCCATAGCCTTTTTATTTCCGTTGCAAGGTCTGTGTATTTGGAAATTTTTTCTGTGTATTTCGTTTGGATGTTTGTGTCGTTGGGGACAGCTATGTCAATTAGATAGGTGACTTTACCTTTTTTGCACTGAAAAGTAATATCGGGTCTATTGGCGGAGACTGTTTTATCTGTATGGATACCGATGTCCCAATAGAGCTTGTAATCTTCATTTTCAAGTATGGATGTTGGCGTGTATTTGTAGTAGGGATCTGTGTTTTCTATGAGTTTGTATGTTGTGGCTAGTGCTTGGTGAACTACTTTGGCAGCTGAATCATACCTGGCTGTGTACTCTGTTCCGGCCAATATTTTACATCCGTTCGTTATGTGTTCGATCGTTTCTTTCTGCTGGTGGCATTTCCTACATCTGTCCTCTGCAATAGTCGGGTCTTTGATGATATGCTTTTGGTAGTTTCTGGTTAATATGACTTTATCCTGGATGGCAAGTAAGAAGCCTTCAGTCTCAGGGAATAGCTGCCCATCCTGTAACCAGGTGTATGATTGTTTTTTATTTACGTGGTCTTGTTCTATGTGGTATCTGTGTTTCCCGTGGAGTGTTTTCTCTGACCACGTTTTCATCTTTTCCTGTTGTAATTGGGTATGACTGTGTGTGTCTGCTGAGTGGTCTGCCCGGACTAAGTCGAGAAGTGTGTAGTTTTTGTCTGATTTCACTGTCGCTGTGTGGAGGCTGGTTTGCTTGCTGTGAAAGAATTTCCTAAGTGTTTGTTTTTGTTTTGTGTGTAATGATCTGATGTCTATAATTCTTCTTCCTCCTGCCTTCCTCTTAATGGTAAGTCTTTCTTTGCATGCGTTGGGGTGTAATTTCCTGTATTTGGTGAATTGAGATCGTATAAGGATGTGAATATTTTCTATGTCTGTTTGTGACCATTTGATGATACCAAATGAATATGTGAGTATAGGTATAGCGAACGTGTTGATGGCTTTAGTGAGATTCTTAGAGTTGAGTTTTGTTTATTTTATTGTTTATGTTATTATTATTATTATTATTATTATTAAGACAGTAAGTAAGTATTACGTTAGCAGGAATCTTAAAGTGATACTTAAGCTTGCGTCTTTCTTCTGTGAGTCAAGCAAAATAGTATTAAAGTTAGTGCTGAAGTATTAGCAGAATGTATATGTACTTTGCTTGGTTCCGGATTAGTTTCATTTTCAAATGTTCAGAAATAACAGCAACGATTTAATTAAAAAACAAAAATTGCTACATGGTTGTTTTCTGGGCAGTTGTCCAGAGCCTTTGTTAACTGAAGTTTCGTAGATCTCTGTGAGAGACATATTCAATGATGATATGGTAATAGTCCATGTTATTTATTCTTGACAGCGTAGTATCAACTTGGACCGTTATCACAGCTACAGAAGTAGACGAAACGTCAGATAGCAAAACTTGAAGCTTTCAATTTTTTTTTCTCCATTTTCGTTCCGCCCATTAGATTGCATTTCTTGCTGTGTTCACTTTACTCCAAACATGAGAAAAATCTTATTACTTTGATCATTAGATTTTATTATAATTCTCCAGTAATACAAATATTAAATATTGGAAGAGTATTTAACCTTAATAATACAATATGAAGTACTTACTTATGTTTATTTACATACCCTATTTTTATTTTAGTTTCGAAACTAAGAAGTATAATGGATGTTTACGTTTAATACTAGTATTTTTTAAAGGAAAATTACCACTTAATAACGATATCAATAACTACTTAACATAATGATGACAGTCCGGTATATCAGGTCAAGAAACAACCATCAAATATTAATGCCCGTTCAGTACAGTTTAGGACAGTTACTTTCATATCTCCTTCATTTGTAATTCGAAGTGCGAATAAGTATATAGGTTGTTTATTTTGTTTTTACCTTTAAGTAAATTCTCGCTAAAAAAAATTTCGGTTGTAGTTGAAAATGAATATACAATTTGAAAATGGTGTTATAAGAACACCAGATTTAAAGTTTGATGAAAACTGTGGTGGAATTGGTAATATTTATTTTAATTCCTTTAAAAAATATAGGGATCGTGTCGCTCTGGTAAGTTGTTGCAATTTTACTTTTATTTCATTTTAAATATTTCTGTCAAACAATAGTCTATATCTGAGATAAGAAATATACTGGTTACTTTTTACTGAAAAAAAAAATTATTAAAATAAAAAAGTTCATTCCCACGAACCAAAATACATGGATCTAGTGTATTTTTCGACGTAGAATTCGAAGCGCTAGTTAAAAAAATTATCGTGTCGTTTTTTTTTTGGCCAAAAATATCCCTTGAAATGGGATAAAACTATAGTAATAATATAATGACCCTTAATGAAGTGTGAAAAATGGTAGATATTTTTATAGTCTAGAGAAGAGAATACACATTTAAACCACAGCAAGCTATTTCTATTGATTAAAAGAAAATCCACCCTTATCGGGGTGAAAAGTACCCTAAAACTCAAATAACTATCAATAAGGGTATCAATCAGCATCGTCTCAAATATCTTGAAGGATTCAACATTATTAGCGACCACCAATATGGCCTTCGTAAACATAGATCAACAGGAGATCTTCTGACTTTTGTAACACATGTTTGAAACAACGGATTCGAACACTCGGGCGGTTGCTCTTGACATATCCAAGGCATTCGACCGTGTTTGGCACGTTACACTGTTGACTAAGCTACGCTCTTATGGTATGTCCGAAAACTTCTGTTTGTGGCTCTCATGTTTCCTCAGAGAGCGTTCTTTACGAGTGGCAGTCGACGGATTTCTTTCTAACACCTTTACTATCAACGCTTTTGTGCCCCAAAGGCTCCATACTATCTCCTACTCTCTTTCTCATTTACATTGACGATCTGCTGGAAAAGACCAGAAACCCAATTTACAGCTTTGTAGATGACAGTACGCTTATATATTCATTCACTTTGAACGCTCGGACATCGGCTACTCAGACGAATATCCGCAGACAGCGGGAAGTCATTCAACTTAACAAAGACCTGGAAGAAATTCTATCCTGGGGTGACAGTAACCAAGTAGAATTTAACGTTACAAAAACCCAGGCGGCAGATTTTTCTAAAAAAGTTAACGTTGCTGAACCAGACATAGTTACGGCGGGGGGCACTCCGTTCATCGTCACTTAATTTGTTGGGTGTTAATTTGGGAGCAAATATGTCCTGGCATAAACATGTCACAGGGACAGCAAGGAGAGCTTCTCAAAAGTTGGAAATATTATTTCGAACCTTTACACTCCACAACAACTGTTAATGCTTTACAAAGCTCAAATTCGACCAACTATGGAATACTGCTCCCATGTTTGGGGCTCCGCTACCAAACATACATTGCATTTGTTGGATTCTGTTCAGAGAAGAGCTGTTGGTCCTCGTACAACGTGTGGCTGTGCATTAAAAAAAGTTGTGTGTATGTAAATTGTACTCAGTGGGAAACACATTCCTCGGAAAATCATTCCAAAGGGATGAGGTTTCCCATGTAAAAGAATGCTTGAAAAGAGTTGTACAAGAAGTGATAAGCTGAATCTCATACAGATGTGATGTATTAGCAAAACTTGTATTCCTGGCATGCTCTACTTTGAGAAGAATTAACTGGACTATATCCATCGAACATATTCCTTGAAAATACTTGTAGAATTTTTTTTTTTATGGATCTAGTACACGCGCTGCAGGGAAGGCCCTTAAATGCTCCAGGAGCAACATGTGTGCGGAAAAAACGATTCACGTTGTTCTTAATAGACTCAGAGTAGAGAGAATAGACTCAAGTCTCCAACCGTTCTGGATATTCCAAAGAACTAAGGTTGCTGGAAAATTCTGGATCTCCAGTCAGGCGAATAGCTCCCTTCTGTATAGAATCCAATAAGGGCAGTATATGTTTGGAAGCAGAGCCCCAAATATCGAACCGATATTCCATTGTTTGTCGGATTGGAGCTTTGTATAGAATTAAGAACTGTTGTGAATTGTAAAGCATTCTAGTTGCAAATAATATTCCGAGCTTTTAAGAAGATCTCTTTACTATGCATGTAACATGTTCATACCAAGACATATGTGCTCCCAAGTTAACGCCTAGTAAATTGCGTGACGGTGCTACAGGAATGAGTATTCCAGCAAATCTACTACTTGGTTACTATTATCCCAAGATCGAATTTTTTTTAGGTCTTTATTAAGTTGAACAACTTATTCTGTCTGCGGATATTTGCATGGATAGCCGGTATTTGAGAGTTCAAAGTGAATGAAGAAATAAGCATCATCTTTAAAGCAGATTTGATTCTCGGCTTCCAATAGATCGTTAATGTAAAGGAGAAAGAGAGTAGGTCTTGAGGCACACCAGCATTGAAAGTGAAGATATTAGAAAGAAACCCGTCAACTGTTAGTTGTAAAGAAAGCTCTCTGAGAAAACACGAGAACCATAAATAAAATGGTTCAGACATACCATAAGAGCGTAGCTTAACCAACAATCCGCCATACCAAACACGGTCAAACGCCTTGGTGTAGGAAGAGCAACCCTTCGAGATTCTCCAAAATATTCAATCTGCTTACTAGAGCCATATTTATGGTGGCTAATAATACTGGATCCTTCCAGATATTGTAGAAGATGCTGATTGATAGCTTTTTCTACAACTTTTGATATTATTGAAAGCAGTGCGACTGGTCGGTCGTAGTTCTTTGGCAAAATCTTCTTGCCTCTTTTGGGTGTCGGCTAACCTATAGCGCATTTCTATCGGGAAGGAAATATTCCCTTTTTGTAGGAACTACTGTTAGTTCACTCGCACATTTTTTGATTTCTATGGCTATTCTTCCATCAATATCAAAAACTTTCTTGGTTCTAGCTATAAAAAAATATGGTTTATGACACCTTGCCTGTCGTGCATACTTGATTGCACATTTAAAATAGAAGGTGGTGCTTTTCCTTGGAAATCGACAGTAGTTTGTAGTGCCAAATCCTGCGAGGCTTAGGTGCCATTCTGTCACTAATCGGTAGAATACTCGATGTCGAAAGAATGTAACGGTGGATTGACGGTGATGGTGTAAATCACTGGATTAGTGGTTAGAAACAAGTCAAGAAGACAGGCGAACTCTCTGTCACGATCAGGAATTCGTGTTGGCTCATCGATAAGGAGAGTAAACCCACAACCGCTTGGGAATAATTCGGTTTCGTGGCCTTTTTCGTCGATCGTATTTGAATACTTAAGCTAGTTGATGTTCTGAATATTAAGATAGCCTACGATGGCAATTTCGACACTTGGATAATTAATCTACAAATAATCGCAAAGAAAAGTAGCTAAAAGTGGTCTAAAGTTAGTATCAAGTCCTGAACCATACAATATCGATTAAGTAACTTTGAAAAACAAAATGGTAATAGATTTTTGCAAATCAAATATACATGATTCTTGTAGGGTATTTTCTGTAATATGTATTTCATAATTTAATCTTAAATAACTAAAATCTGTAAATAGACATAAAACTAATTTTAGTAAAAGCAAATAAGCGACATATACTTGTAGTCATATTTTCTTTTAGGCAGTTTTAAAAAAAATTGTTTCAAAAAATTCTAGATCAATACCACAACAGATGAATACTACACATACGCAGATCTTCTTACAAAATGCATTAGGGCGGCAATTGCACTTCGAGAAAAAGGCTACAAAAAACAGGATTTAATTGCAATTTGCTCGAATAAAGAAAATTTAAATGCAAATATACCAATAATTGCAGGGCAATTTTTAGGAATAATAACATTTAGTCTCGATCCATCTTTGACTGTTGACGAGTGTACAGAATTACTAGAACAAGTTAACCCCAGAATAATATTTGTGATAGGTAAACAATAGATATTATTTATAGTTCATATATTTACATGGTTTAATGCAAAAATACTGAAAACAGACAAAATCTTTATCTCATCACTCTACTCAGTGTATCACGGCTCATCAGTCAGGCTAGGATCGACAAACCAGAGAACAGAATTTTCTAGTACTTACGGAACGTAATGGTAAGCTACAACGAATACCTTGTACTTCTGAGGGAGATCCCTCGGAAAATCGCGCTGCCTGTGTTAAGTGTTCAGCTGTATTGCCAATCCCTCTGTCGGCTTGTGGCTGTGTCAGCCTACGATAGAGTATTAGGTGTACGTACTTGGCCCAATTTGCCGTATCTTACCGTTACGTTCCGTAAGTACCTGTATAAAGACTAATAAATTTTGTTCTCTTATTTGTCGATCCTACGCCCGATTGACGAGCCATGATACGACGAGACGCGTCTCAAGATGGATTGACAAATAAGAGAACAGTGGGTAGACTGCTGAAATATGGACTTTGTTTTCAGTAGTTTTACATTAAACCACATATGCCTGAGGGGGATCCCTTGAAAACCATGCCTCCTGCGTTGGAGGGTTGACTTTGTTAACCACTTTGTCGGCTTGTTGCTACTGTGTTAGCCTATGATGGAGTCTGAGGTGTGCGTACTTCGCACAATCCGTTGTAACTTTTCGTATATTTACATTTAAAGAGGCAAATATTATAAGTATTTTTTGTTATGATTATTTTACCCACGTAATTCTTGGAGTAACTATTTCTTGTAGTTACATAATATTGTTCAATTGCTATGTTATATTTGTATTGTTTTTATATCAAATATGGTTCCAGAAATAGATAGGGATATTTTGAAAAAATAATGACCCTCAAGATGGTCTCCATATAAGAGAAATCCAAAAGTAAACATAATATATATTTATATATAAGAGGGCGACCCGAAATTTTGACCTGTCGACTAACTATCTAGTTGTTCATTCTATCGGGTGAGAGTCACCGAGAGACCGAACCCAGCTTTAGGGCCCAAAAAAAAACATATAAAATCAATAACTTTAGTTAGTTCTTGATAAAATAAGAGGTAACTTGCAAAAGGCAGATGTCGCCAATACTGAAGGACGAACCCGCTTTTCTCAGCCAGAAACGGTCGTTTTTCGAGTTTTTCAATAAATAAGACCCAAGTTTTGGTTCCTACGCGTCTGCCCAAGTTATTTTACAAAAATTTAAGCCTTAATTAATAAAATATCACGAGGGTAGACGCCTCACTTGTACCCGTCATAAGTCAAGGCATTTTCAAAATTCAAAAAAAAAATCTAAATTCTGATAATATAGACGCTATTATAGGTTCTACATAAAATTCGTACCGGATGACTGAAATTATTATTATAAGGCTACACTGTTAAAAAAAACTTTAGATGAATTTTAAAGTATTTACTTAAAATTAAGTATTTGTTAGATTTTTGATACGTTTCTAGTATAAATTCAAAAAAATCAAGCAAACTAATGCTTGAAAAATCAAGTAAATGTTTAAAATTTCGATTAAACGCTTGAAAAATTTAGAAAATACTTAATTTTAAGTAAATACTTGTAAATTTAGATACGCCCGATAGAATGAACAACGAGGCAGACGGTTAGTCGACAATTCAAAAATTCGGGTAGCCCTCTTTGTCTTGATACTTTTATATCATATTTTGTTAAAATAGGACTAATTCATCACTTTTCCTTAGTTTTTTTAAATCATGTCTCGCATTGATGTTTTTAATTTACGAAACTTATTGACTAAAATAAATTATTTTACTTATAATTTAATATAAATCGCATTAGTTATCGAAAGCTAAAAATCACGACACTTTTATCTTTAACAGTTTTTTCATACTTTTATCCATGTTAAAATTCAGCTTAAATAAAGCGGAATGAATTAGAGACAATTTCAATTAATTTCAAAAAAATTAAATATAAATCAGGCTCAAATAAATTACGGATAAATTCAGTTTTCTAAAGGAATAGCGATGAATGTTAATTTTTGTTAAACACATTCTTAAAAATCACATATGTTTTATATAAGTAAAGAATGTATCCATTACTTTTTCTCAATTTTAGAGGAAGCAAAAGATATGATAAACAAATCCATTAAGAATGTTTGTGCAGAAACAAAAATAATCGTATTTGGAAAAGCTTTTGAAGATGAATATTTGACGGAACAAGATGGCGAAAGTAATTTTAGTCCAGTGTTTATTAGCAACCTTCAAGAAACATGTATTATACATTTCAGCAGTGGTTCGACTGGACTTCCCAAACCTATTTGTCTAAATCATTATTATTTTATGGCTATATATTATTGTCCAACGTATGTATTTTTGTTTTTGTTTAACAGAAAAGAAAAAGATCTTTGTGGATGTTTCTACCATTTTAAGTATTTTTAGTTTGGTCTCACGTAACTACTTTTTTATTCCTCAAGTAAGTTGACTTGAGTCGGTATTGTGATAGAAATTTTCAATAAATCCTTAAATTTCAATCTCATTGGATATTAATCGGTTACCTCTACACCGGTTTTTATATTTTGCTTTAATTGTCTTATATTATCGTACAACTGAAAATAATATTAAGTAATTTGTTTAAATTACATTTCTAATGGTTTCCTTGCATTCTCTCTATATCTCTTTCTAGGAAAATATTATTAAGAACCGGAAAGGCTACATTTGACAAAATTTATGAATTCAATCAATCTTTAAAAAAATTCAATACGAATTAGAAGGTTAGAAAAATTACTACAAATAAATAGAAAATACTCTTTTTAACATTTTATTAACTACCAAACTTTTGCAAGTAGTTATTCAAATAAATCAGCATATAGGTATTTGCAAAGTTTTTCTAATTTAATTTAAAAACTAGGATATTAGTAATACCACTGTGATAATATTGCATGCCTAAAACTTCTAAGTAAGTTAGGATGGGAGCGTAGTGGTCATCGTGACATAGTCTCTATTTCTTGTTATGTCACTGAGATCGTGCATTGGTCTGTTGCATATTCCCGTTATTTGGTCAATCCATCGTGTTGGGGCCCTTCGTCTTGATTTTCGACTCTGCAACTTGTCCTGGATAATGAATCTCTCTATATTGTCGTTATTTCTCCATAGTATTTTAGTTGCTGAAGTTGAACTTTGATCGAGAGTCTCTTGGTAATTCTTAGTTTTAGCATAAATGAGTTATATGTTCAGTGGGAGGTCCATGAAACTCGCAGCATTCTTCTCGCTTTATTTCTTCTTGTGTTCTGCCAGTGTTTGTTATCCACCACCCAAGATATATATATATATATATATATATATATATATATATATATATATATATATATATATATCTATATCTATACATATATCTATATATAATGCTACGTCTGTCTGTCTGTCCGTGAGTGCCCTTATCACTCGAGAACCACTAATCCGATTTACGTGTTTTTTTTTAGAACATATATATGTTCTCTGGCCAGGTTATAGGCTATATTCTATTACGTTAGGTAACATAAGGAATAAGCAGTGACGATAATAGTGAATCAAGTCGGAAAAAAATTTGTCGCTAGCGCGTTCTCTTTCAATCCACTGCCAAACCCATTAAATATGGAACAATATCATGTAGCAAAGAATATAATATATATATATATATATATATATATATATATATATATATATGTATATATAATGCATGGTCTCTCTGTATATCTGTCTGTCCGTTAGTGCACTTATGACTTAAGAGCCACTTATTCGATTTAAAGGTTTATTTTTTTAATTCATACATTTGTTCTCTAGCCAGGTTATCTATAATCTTCTATAATATATATAAAATACAACGTCTCTCTGTCTGTCTTGATGTCTGTCCGTTATTTACTTTTATTTATACATAGGTTCTCTGGCCAGGTTATAGGATATATTTTATTACGTTAGGTAATATGAGAAATAAGCAGTGACGATAATAGTGAATCAAGTCAGAAAAAAGTTTGCCGCTAGCGCACTCTCTTGCAATACGCTGCCTAAACCGTTAAATTTGGAACAAAGAATACAATATATATAAAATGCAACGTCTCTCTGTTTGTCTGTCTATCCGGTAGTGCGCTTATCATTCGAGAACCACTTATCCGATTTACGTGTTTTTTTTTAAAAAATCTTAATATTTATCAAAAAAAAAATCTATAATACATATAAAAACTCAGCGTCCCTGACTGTCTGTCCGTTAGTGCGCTAAGCACTCAAGAACCACCTATCCGATTTACGTGTTTGTTTTATAAAATACATATGTTCTATATTTTGTTGGGTAAAATAAGGAATAAGCAGTGACGATAATATATATATATATATATATATATATATATATATATATATATATATATATATATATATATATATATATATATATATATATTATCGTCTAGATTTAATTCTTCTAATATCATCTTTTAGAGCAAATTTTGAAGAAGACCTCTTCGGAAGGTCGAAACGTTAATAAATATATAACAGAGCCAAGAATAGTTTTAATGATCTAATTCCAAGAACACGTAAAATATAAATAAATATATATATACCAAGATCAAAGAACCTTATACTCAACAAAAAAAAAAATATATATATATATACATATATATATATATATCTATATATATATATATATATGTATATATATATATATATATATATATATATATATATATATATATATATATATATATATATATAAAATAAAGAAAGAAAGCAAAAGTTGCCGTATCTAACAAAATTCTTAAATATGAAATTAGTTGGGAAACTCGGCAAAGGGCGCAACAAGTGTTCACACAGTGTTCATTTAGCCAATATATATATATATATATATATATATATATATATATATATATATATATATATATATATATATATATATATATATATATATATATATATATATATATATATATATATATATATATTTATATATATATATATATATATATATATATATATATATATATATATATATATATATATATATATATATATATATATATATAAACTTTAAAGCGATGATTCTGATTATATTATTGTGTTGGATATTTATTACCATAATTTTTGTTTTAGAGATATTCAATTCCATACCAAATAACTGGCTCTCAGTTTCCACCTTTCGCAACAACTCGATTGTTGTTCTTGACTGCTTGCAAATTTACTGGTGATAACTAACGTTAATTAATGTCTACAGTTTAAAAGAAAATATCACTTCTTAGACGTTAACGTTTCTGAAATTTCATGTTATTTCGCTATTTGATATCTACAGCTAACAGGCACAGAGCTGTGAATAGCAGCCCTTATATTTTAAAAATATTAAGATTAATTATTTTTCTTTTACATATAACAAAAGCCTATACCAAAAGTCCTATTAAATTATGATCCTGAATAAAAATTAAAGTATTATATTTAGGGGTCTAGAAGCTTGTCTGATCATTTTTAACTACTAACATTTTTTTCTGTTTAACCCACAGTTGCCTTAAAGGTATTCCGATACCTCATTCTCTAAATAACTACATTATTTTTCTTATCGGTTACCTAAATATTTGTCATTTAGTTTCATTTAATGGCATTCTTTAAATAATAATTTATTATTATGTAAGCGATCTTTCTTTAATAATTTTGAAAGGTTTAATGAAATATGAAGTGACAAAAGTTGTTTTTAGTGTTCCGTATGGAACACTTATAAGATCACTTCGGTGTCTGTCCGTCTGTCTGTCCGTCTGTCAGGCCCAATTTTCTCTGAAACTATTTGTCATAAAAAGTTGAACTAATATAGGAATTGAAGGCCCTATCCGAGCCGTTTAGTTTTAAGAGTTAAATTTTGAATTAAAGGGTTAATTTGGGGGGGAAGGTGAAATCGGAAGTGAAAAAAATTTTTACCAGGTATCGAGTGGGGTATCAAATGAAAGCTCGCGAAAACACGAGTTCAAAAATACATAAAATGTAATACTTGCGCACACTTTTTTTTATTGTTTTTAAAAAATTGCAAAAAATCGCTGTCGCCCCCCTTATCTCGAAAAGTATTGATCAAAAAGTTTGAAAAAATTCTGGAATATTCTCCAGAGAGTGTGTAGGCCATTTCACTTTGTGCCGCCCTTTCCTCCTTCCTACCTATCTTAATCATTCGCTTGTATCTATTAACCGTTACCTTTATTAGGTAACAATCAATTTTACCTATTTAAGTGGGTAAGTTAGGTAGGTATTGAAAAGTGAAATGAGCGAATGAATTAGTAATAAAATAAAAGTGTAACATGAGACAAGAATTACACTATTTATGGGATTTTTTATTAGCGAAATCATCTGTAATATCGTCATAGTTTATGGTGTCCATTATCTCTGCCTCTATATATAGAAAAGCCAAAGAGTTTAATTTTTCTCGAGATAAAGAAGACCTCTGATAATTCTTCACTCGTTTTAAACAAGAAAGGCTCCTTTCTCCATAACAATTTCGGATAAACGTTGCACTGGTTTCTTAAAAATGTAGAGAGATTGAGTAATGATGTTGATTCAGGTTTCTCTGCAGTCTTGTTAGAGGAAACGTGACTGTGAAATTGTTTGTTTGAGTATTATGTTCATAATTGCGCACGAACTTGACGGCTTATCAAAGCGAGCTAGCGCCCTCTGAAATCTGCCGCCCCTAGACCGTTGCCACCCCTAGGCCGCAGTCTGTACGGCCTATTGGCAAATCTACTACTGGCGTATAGACAGGAGTAGATCATTTCTGTTGGGAAGGAATTATAAAATTTCGAATAATGTAACGTAACAAACAATGATAATTTAATAAACCAAGCGCTAATAATGTTTGGAATAGTGAAATATTTCGTAACGTTAACTACAGTCTGTCAAATAAGAACGTGACCGCTCGTATTCTTGAAAAAATGTGTTTCGAGAACATTTTTTGCCATCAGTGTATTCTTTGGTGTGCTAACAACGGCGCAGTGACCTTAGTAAGTTGTCCAATCACTTCCTGCATCAATAATCACCTGATATTTTCGAGACATGCTGTCGACAAGATTTTCTGCAATGATCTCCAAATTTTTTGAATCTCGCGAGACAACTGAGTCAAAGTCCTCAGAGTCTTTCCTATAGACTTTTTCTTTACAAGGGACCAAACATTTTTAATAGGGTTGTCATTAGGCGATTGTCAGAGCCACTGTAGTATCGTATCGTCGGCCCAAGCAAACCGCTTCGCGACGTAAATTTCGCCCAGCAAAGGTTTCTTCAACGTGCTTCGGAATTTGACATCCTGTGCACGAAGATGTTGTCGAAGGTCTCATGGGACACAGTCAAACCCGATTTTGTTAATTTTGCTTCTCCCTGACGCAGCGTCAATTTCGGGTCCCGTGAAAACAAAGTCACGATTCGTTTTTCGACTTTCGGAGTGACCTTGTCTACCGAGCAACGTTTTGGCAAGTCGTCGACATTTCTTGCCTCGTTAAAATGATTTATCCATTTCTTCACAAAAGACATCGACTTTTTAATATATTTAGCGATCCCGGAATGTGTCATTTTATGCCCCTTTGGTGAGGCCAAAGAAAGGCTGTCTCGAACCGACGCGCAAACAAGTGTCTCATTTTGGATTTTACGTTATTACGTAAGTTCGGAATCGACTGATGCTTTTACTAAAATGCGTTGTAGACAAAGGTTCCCTCTACCGATTTTTTGTTGAATTGCTAGAATCGCACGTACCAAAAATGAATTATCGCGGGCACGTTCGTACTTGAGAGACTGTATGTGTTATTTTTCCTACGTTGAAAAGTTTATTTATAACGTAAGATAAGGTTACACCACTAAACAGAATTAATAAATTTCTATCGGTAATATTGCGGCTACAGCAAGGTTTTTAAGCTTAAGCCACTCAAGCATTACATCGTTGAATTGAAATTAAAATTTATTATGTTTTGGTGCTCTGGAGTTTTTCTTAAGGATTTTGATATTACACCCTAATTTATCATCATATTGTATATTGAACTTTGAATATATGATGGTATACATCTTCCATTGGGTTCTTGGAATGAAAAATATTAATAACATATTTTTTTGTTATTTCCGAGGTAAGAATACTCAAAGAGCCTGAGTTCTTGCCCTTATTTATGTTTGGGACAAAAGCTGATATTGATCGTTCCTATTTTAAATCATACAAAAAGTATATAAAAAAATGGGAAATGGGAAGAACTGACAGGGACCAGTTTTTACCTTTTGATTTCGAATATTATATTAATATGCATGAGGGAATTTATGAAATAGTTTTTGATTTCCTTACAATATGTAAATTTAAAAAATATTTGAACTACGTTTTATACAAATACTAGCCGTGCCCGCGGCTCCGCTCCCGTGGACTTCATTCACTATTATCGTCACTGCCTTATATTACCTAACGTAATAAAATATATCCTACAACCTGGCCAGAGAACATATGTATGAATTAAAAAAAACGCGCTAGCGGTAAATTTTTCTCCGGCTTGATTCACTATTATCGTCACTGCTTATTCCTTATGTTACCTAACGTAATAAAATACATCATATAACCTGGCCAGAGAACATATGTATGTTTCAAAAAAAAAGCACGTAAATCGGATAAGTGATTCTCGAATGATAAGCTCACTAACGGACAGGTAGACAGACAGACAGGCAGGTAGACAAAGAGACGTTGCATTTTATATATATTATAGAAGATTATAGATAACCTGGTCACAGAATGAATTAAAAAAAATACACGTAAATAGGATAAATGGTTCTCAAGTGATAAGCGCACTAACGGACAGACAGAGAGACGTTGCATTATATATATATATATATATATATATATATATATATATATATATATATATATATATATATATATATATGTATATATATATATATATATATATATATATATATATATATATATATATATATATATATATATATATATATATATATATATATATATATATATATATATATATATATATATATATATATATATATATATAATGTTCTTTGCTATATGATATTTAATGGTTTAGGTAGTGTATTGCAAGAGAACGCGCTAGCGGCAAACATTTTTCCGACTGGATTCACTATTATCTTAATGCTTTTTCCTTATGTTACCTAACGTAATAAAATATATCCCATAACCGGACCAGAGAACACATGTATGTTTGAAAAAAAAAGCACGTAAATCGGATAAGTGGTTTTCCAGAGATAAGCGTACTAACGGACAGACAGACAGATTAGGGAGATGTTGCATTTTATATATATTATAGAAGATTATGGATAACCTGGCCAGAGAACAAATGTATGAATTAAAAAAAAACACGTAAATCGGATGTGGTTCTCGAGTAATAAGATTTATATATATTATAGATATTCTTGCATTTTAATATATATTATAGAAGATGACATATTTCTTCATATGATTCTGTTTTATTAGTTTTTATTCTTTAACCAAAAATGATAACTCCTAATTTAACCGGAAAAGCAATTTTCTTCTGATCACTCAGTGAAAAGCAGGAAAGAAAAATTAAACAACTATTTAAGATCACCACTTATGTTTATTGTATTAGAGCTGACAATGGATTCGACACACTGCTTCTTCTTCTGGAGCAAAATGTAAATTAACTACAAAGTATGTTACAAAATATATAAGTTGCCTAGTTATAATGGCTAAATTAATTAACAATATTCACCATAATACCTAGAACAACTTCAATAAAGGAGACCCACTCCCATCTAATTGATGGTTGAGTAATAAATCTGAGGATTTTTTTTGGTTAACCACTACCTGCTGTAAGCAATTCAATAATTTCCCTTTTGAGCCATTAAGACAAATATTGTTAATTATTTTAGCACTTGTAACCAGGCAATTTATATATCTTGCTCTTGCAGAAGAAGATACAGTGTGTCGAAACAATTGTCAGCAGTAATATAATAAACCTAAGTGATATTCTTAAATAATTTTCCTTTCTTTTCATTTTGCAAAATTCCGAAATCTTCGTTGAAACTATGATTTTCATCTGTTAACTCTTTAACGTAGTGAGATATGTTATTTTTTATTCTATAACTTTGTTTTTGTTCCTTTATTCTTTTATAAAAAGATCTGCCTGTTTATCCTATATAGGTGCCACAGCATAATTCGAAAACTCGTTTTCTTTTCTTTTACTTTTATTATTTTTAATATGTCGAGCTAACGTTTACTGGTACGGAAGATAAAGTTTGAATGATTTTTATGGAAAAAAAATTGAATTTTATTGGTGAATTTACCGATATAAGTGAGTGTATGAAACTTATCTTTCTTTAGTTGTTTATGCGGGTACGCAAGTCTTATTGTTTTTTAAATTGTTTTTCCGTACGGAATACTTATAAGATCACTTCGGTGTCCGTCTATCACACCCGATTTTTTTCGAAACTATTTGACATAAAAAGTTGAAATTTGGTACTAATATAGGAATTGATGGCCTCATCAGAGTCGTATAGTTTTGAAAGTTAAATTTTGGCTTAAGGTGTTCGTTTGGGGGAGGGGGAATCGAAAGTGAAATTTTTTTTTAACAAGTCATCGAGTGGAGTGACAAATGAAAGCTTGTAAAAACACGAGTTCAAAAATATATATTACATTTATCTATAATATTTATAAAATGCAACGTCTCTCTTCTATCTGTCTGTCCGTTAGTGCGTTTATTACTCGAGAACCACTTATACGATTTACGTGTTTTTTTTTTTAATTCATACAGATGTTCTCTGGCCAGGTTATATAATATTAATAACAATCTATATAATTTATATAAAACGCAACGTCTCTCTGTCTGTCAGTATATCCGTTAGTATGTTTATCATTCGAGAACCACTTATCCGATTTATGTGTTTTTTTTTTAATTATTAACTTAATATTTATCAAAAAAATCTATAATATATATAAAACGTAACGTCTCTCTGTCTGTCTGTCCGTTAGTGCGCTTAGCACTCAATAACCACTTATCCGATTTACTTGTTTTTTTATAAAATACATATGTTCTCTGGCCAAGTTATAGGATATATTTTATTACGTTAGGTAACATAAGGAATAAGCAGTGATGATAATAGTGAAACAAGTCCACGCGAGTGGAGCTGCGGGCACGGCTAGTCTGGTATATAAAAAGAAAACACAAATTTCAAGGTCATCAATTTTCAGTAAAGATTGGAAAAAAACTTTGTTGAAAACTCATTTGGGGTGCGTTTTGTGAAGTCATTGATCATTTTATACCTCATCAATCGACGTATGGAAACACTAATTGCGCAAGTCCGACTTGCACTTGACCGGTTATTTCATTAGAATATTATCTACAAAGTCACTTTGGTACCAATTGCTTATACTAATCTATTTTATAATATTTAGTTCTTTCAGATTTTTTTTCACTTAATAGTGTATTTATTAATCTATGGATGAAACTAGTATAATATGAAATTTTATGTGTGAACAGATGGTTAGAATTAGCGTGAATATATATCTTGCTATATACATGCTACACTTATACCGGCAAATTGACCAATAAATTTAATTATTAATACTTTTGAATACAGTATTAAAAATAAAATATAAATATTGATCCGAAATACATCATTTTGGACCAAGAATTTGCAGTTTACGGAGTCTCTGCAACCTTGTTTAGCAATTTAATGTAAAAAAATTTGGTACGTACCTAACAAATGTAATCATGGGAAGTCGTTTGTAAAGTGTAAAGATGCCATACCAATAAAATAAAATATGAGTAGTTTAATCATGGTAGAATAGAACTTTTAGTCATCTAGGGTTGGCTGGTTGGTTGTTTGCAGGCGAAGTAGGCGATTGTGCCTGTTTGTTAACTGCAGTTTCTTAGCTTATTGTTCTTCCCTTTCTTGGTTATATGAGCGTCGTCCGTTTACGAAGGTTTATAGCTTCCTTTCAAGCCCTTCATGTGGTAATTTATCCAAATAGTTTATGTCTTTTCCCAGTTAAAGCCAGACATTGAAATCGGATATGCATAGAGATTTCGTCCTGTTCCCCATATAGTCTGCATGTTGTGCGCCTATTGTAAATACTCACTTTTTATAAAGGTTTCCTCAGGTAACCGTGGCCGGTGATCAGTATCACCACTAGTATGGTCTGAGCCCTCGTTAAACAAAGGACGTCAGTTGCTAATATCTTTGAGGGGCGACCAATTACGTCCCTAGTATATCTTTGGTCAGAAGTTGCGAGCCAACGGTATAGTTGTTGCTGATATGACCATCTCATGATTGTCATTTTTACCACCTGTTTTGGTACTCCGAATGCTGGTTCAGGACCCTGTATGGTTTTGTAACTCTGAATCTTGCTATTTGGTCGACATTTTTAATATCTTTTGTCCCAGAAAATCCTGGAATCCACAGTAGTTCAACCCTGCTGTTCCTTGAGGATAGTTCTAACTGGTCACGTTCACACTCCATCGTAATGTTGGAGTTCTAAAAGTCTTTAGATCGGCTTGACTATCTACATATTTTTTGGTTGCAGTAGTCTCGTGAATACATGCTTGTGTTTCGTAAATTTTGACCTGGAATATTGTTGCTGCATATATGCCGGCGCCTACTCCCCTAGAGGTTTTTGATCCGTCGGTTCTATATAATTTTTTAAAATTATACGACGTAGTTATATAGTCAGATTATCTATCCAAGAGTCACCTAGGGTTACAATTCTATAGAATTTTTTCTGTAAAAATATGCGATCAGAATCACCTCCTGTGCGACTCCGGAGCAAGACAACAAGTATAAACAACAAAACTTTGAATTGGACCAGTAGCAATAACCTAATCTAATTTATTGTTTTTTTTATTATAATTTTAGATACAGGTTGCTTCCAGAAACGTCTAACAAACGATTTGCCAATAAACCTATTGGTTTAGTATCATTGCGATTTACTAATTGGTACTGGGTCTCTACTTCATTTGAACTTATGATTTTCACAAGTATAGGGGGATGCAGAATACTAAAAGAAAGTTTTAATGCTAAAGAAATGTGGACACTTATAGACAAATATTCTGTAAGTATACCATATATTTATGTTCTGTAATAATTTAGAATAGTCATTTATATATAAGTACTGTTGGGCACTGCGATTTTAGAAAAAATTGCAAAATTTTGTAATTCAAAATTTGCGTTACCCAATGTGGAAAACTGAGAGAAAACATAATACAAGAAAATGAATACATTCTTAACTATTAGTAACGGCCCAGGTAATTATAAGAAGAGAAAGTAATAAATGTTCTAAATTATACTAAACTAGAAGAATAAAATCATCAGTTTTTACTTCCCTCACTAAAGAAAAGTATCGAAAAAATCATCCAGCGAGATTTTTACATTACTTAACGTTTTAGGGTCCCTAGATAACGAATAAGATAGCCTCAGATTTCCATCGGTCTCTCTCTTTATCTCCTTGTATGTCTTTCTGTCTATTGGCACTATAACTCTCGGGTGAAATGAGATATAGATTTGAAATTTCGTACACATGTAACACTTTGGTGACGCAAGCGGTTTCAATAAGAAAAAATTCCAATGACAGTATCAAAAAATGTCATTCAAGTTGAAAACAATCTAGTGAAATAACTATATTTAAAAAAATCTTGATTGTAATGATACTGGCCTTATATCGATTTTGTATTTAAAATAGGCATATCTCTTTATTTTATTTTTTGATTATTGAGTGAATTGTCACATGTTTTTAAATTGACTACTGCCCCCATCAGACAGACCACTAGCGGTTGGTATCAGTTTCGGTCGTATTTTCAAGTTAATGAAAAAATATTTAATGGATAAAACATAACCTCAGTTAGCAGCTTTTCATCCAGAAATAACAAAACCACATCGACTTATGTAAACATTACGATGATGATACAAAAGTTTTTTTTAAATAAACATTACCAAAATTTTTATTTTGTGTTCCGATCACGAAACGAACCTTTAGTTTTTGGCATATCTGTTAAGGGGTGGGTTTTTAGTTTATATCAAGGCGTGTGGGAGAGTTAGAGATGTTGCTACGCATATAGATGTTTACGAAGTATGTCCCTTTCAGAGTTTTGGAATCGATGAATCTGAAAACTATGTAATTTTTTTCAGTATTTTAAATATCTATTATGAAACATATAATGGGTTAATGAGGGGGGGGGGGGGGAGTTAGAGAGGCTACTTCGTTTATGTCTTATAATATATCCTTGTTGGGTCTTGGAGTCAAGGAATCTGAAAGTTATGTTATTTTTTTTTCAAAATTCTCAAAGGGGTTATTGTGGTAGTGGAGAGGTTAGAGGTTTTTTTTCATGTATATCGTGTAATAATTCCTTTTCAAAGTTCCTGAAGTCAAAAAGTCTGAAAATTGTGTTACATTTTACTATATTTTCAATTTGTAAACAGGTAAGGGCTAATGAGTTGAGGGGGGGGGGGGGGGGGGGGAGTTGGAGAGTTTGCTCGGCATATATTGTATTATCTAGTGCGTCCATTTCAGGATTTCACTATGCGACCACTGTGACTGCCGTCTTAAATTTTCATTATTTTCAATTAGTTAAACATATAAAGCTATGGTAGGGTATTAGCCTATAGTGTGGTTGCCCCGTATATATCATGTTATAAATTCTATTCAAATACGTAAAAGGCTAATGAGGTAGGGGAAGGTGTTGAAGAGGGTTGTCTAGAATATATTGTGTTATATGTCCTCTTCAGAGATCGGAAAGTCGGGAAATCTAAAAATCGTGTTATATTTTCACTATTGTCACTGACCACACATAAGTGTTAATAAAGTAGAGAATGGAGTTTGAGGGTTTCCTTCATATATATCATATTAAACGTCTTTATCAGGGTTTTTTTGAGTCGAGAATTCTGAAAATTATTATTCTAAACTGTAATAGAAATAATGTGTAGAGAGAATATATGATTTCAGTTATAAATATTTATTACTTCAACTTATTATATAATTTGAGACTTTTATAAAGTTCACGTCATTAAAAATATCGACTAGTTAGTTAATTTATTTTTTAGTGTTGAAACACAAATTTATTTTATAGGACTACGTGTTGCGAGAGATGTACTGGGTAAATTACTTCACTGATTGAACTGAACAGTTTTGGTTACAAATATCAGTAGGATTTTGTTTTTGAAATGTTAACTTCACAAATTAAGTGAATTGGCCACGATGTAGTTATATAAATAAAATAGGCAGCAAAAAATAATATTATGTATAACAATAATATATTCATTTCAAGCCATTGGGGTTTATAACGGGGACTTTACTAGTAAACAGGACAATGAATACTGCTTAAAAAGAAATTACCCATAAGGATAAGTAAAGATCTGAATAGTTACAAATTCAATTTGTGCGTTAAATACTTAAATTATTCTTTTTAAGAAAATTAGAGTCATTTGATAGTAAATAAAAATAAGATATTATCATAAATAATCATAATATTATGAAAAATTCAATAGCCAATAATTAACAAAAGATACAATTTAGAAATTATAGTTTCGAATACCGAGTTAGCCAGTTAACAATAAAAACTTATTTCTAGGGTGTCGATCGGTTTATAATACAAACTTAACTTGATCAAAATTTTTATTTAAAATAGATTGTTTTTAAGTTTAACACAATATTTTATCATTTACTATACATTTAGAGTTTAATATAATTTATTTAGAAATTCGATATAAAAGATATATTTTGAATTAATTATAGTTTCCAGAAGAAGTTTTCTGTTTATTCAAATTGTAAATTTTATTTTCAGTAGTTTTTTGGAATTTTAGAAAATTAGGTGTTAAAATGTTTAAACCCTAGTTTGGGGCGAACGTGGTAGCTGTTTCAGGAGTATATACAGTTGTACTAGGTTTTTTTAATACGATAATTGTGATACAGGTTCAAAATTTATCATTTCCAATGAAAAAAATCCTTATATTCAGCAGTTTTATGCCATTAAATAAGGTCTTAATGGGATAGATATATTATTTATTGAAAATATTCTTTAGTACCCACTTTTGTATTGTACGGTCGTTTACACTATACAATAATATTAAAGAAAAAATGAGTTTAGTCTAGAAAATGGTAGATCATGCAGGGTTGCTTAATTTGAAAGATGTGTTAAAATATTATAAATTTATTTCAAAAATTTAGATTCGACAAATTTGATGACAAGGAAATAAAAAGGACAAACTTGGTTTTGGTTACAGTTTATTGCAAGAGAATTTTTTTTAAGAAATATATACTCGTAATTTTCTAATTTCTAAATTGATCATTTCTTTTAATTCATTCTAAGTATTGTTTTATCAACGGCTACTCCTATAATGTTCTCATTCCTAATAAAAGTAAATAAGCCATTTAAGTGTATATCAACCAGTATACATCCTTGTGAAGTGTCATTCTCAATACTTTCACGAATGTTAATTGGATCAAGAAAATCAAAAAACTGGGAGTGACTTATTTTGAGTGTACAAAAAATATCAGGCATATTTTTAATTATCAACCGTTTTGCGATATGTTGGTTGTTGAACATATCATAGTATCTAGCATTGATTGGCTTTTTTATTAAATCGAACTACTTTAGTATCAAATATTACATTGGAGAACAAAATCGAACTTTTTTGTTGCATGACATCTGTCAAGTATTGTCTACTAATTTGACGTCGCTGATTCTGAATCTGCCGTCAGATTGTATCTAGCAGCTCTAGTTTTTGAGATACAGATACCGTGTTAATATTTACTATTCAGTTGACAATTGCCATCAAAAGTGTTACTAATAAACTAGTTTCTGTGCATGTATAGTGCTGTTTTCGTCAAGAAGAACATGCGTAAACAGTCCAAATTGTTTTTGTGTCATTTGTGGCGAATATATGTTTAAAAAATTCCGTTTGAATGTGTCTGACTTTGTAAAACAAGCATATATTGACTACTTTGGGTTTCCATTAGAGACAAACCACAAGCCCTGGATTCCTAGTTTGGAGCGTAAAAACTGTGTTGAGTCTTTACGTTTATGGGCAAATAAGAAAAGACCATCTTTCAAGTACAAAACTCCAATGATCTGATGTGAACCATCGAAATCATCATGATGACTGTTATTTTTGTACTGTGAAAATTACGGGTATAAACCGCAACAATCGTTTTAAGTGGATTTATCCTACCTTACAATCTGCTACTAGACCTGTTGTAGATTGCAGTGATACATTAGTACCACAGCCATCTACTTCTCAGGAACATCCAAATGAGTTCAGCCAACAAATCGATGATAGTAACGATAGTCAGAATAGTGACTTTGATTGCCCCGGAGATCCTAGACCACTCAATCAAAGTGACATAGATGACTTGGTCAGAGATCTTGCCCTGTCTAAAAAAGGCATCAGAACTTTTAGCTTCCCAGTTAGAAGAAAGACATCTATTGAGAAAAGAAATAAATATTTCGTATTATCGCACTAGGGAAAAAAATTGACTCCCTTTCTTTTCTGAAGAGGATGATTTTGTATTTTGCAGTGATATTCCTGGTCTAATGGCTGCAGTGGGATTACAGAAATGTGACTCAAATGAATGGCTTTTCTTTCTAAACTCGTAAAAACGTAGCCTTAAATGTGTACTCTTGCATAACGGAAACAAGCTAGGCTTTTTGCCTATTGCACATTCAACCAAAGTCAGTTCTACAATATATTTAATTATGAATAAAATCAAGTACAATGGACATAAGTGGATTTTATGTGTGAATCTGAATGGGACAGCAGAGCTAAAGCTGAACGCTGGACAAGTAAAGACTGGCCTTCTAGGGAAACTTTAATAATTGGGAGGCTGAATGTTATAAATCATCCACTCGTACCCTGAGACCGCATAATACTCCCGCCTTTACATATCAAACTGAGGCTAATGAAACAGTATGTAAAAGCGCTCAGCAAAGACGGGGAATGTTTTCAGTACATTTCAAAAATGTTTCCAACATTTAGTGCTGAAAAGTTAAAGGCTGGCATTTGTGACGGTCCACAGATCAGGAAATTAATAAATAATCCAATTTTCCCCAGTTGTATGATAGATAATGGAAAATATGCGTGGGATGAGTTTGTTTGGGTAGTGAAAAATTTCTTGGGAAATAAAAAGTCTGACTACTCTCAACACATTGAGCAACTAATGCTGCACTTCCAGCGACTTGTATGCAACATGAGTATAAAGCTACACTTCCTCCACGGTCACCTAAACCGTTTTCCCGAAAAACTGGGTGATTTAAGGAACAAGTGGAACGGTTCCTCCAGGGTATTCGCACTATGGAGGAGCGATACCAGCGTCATTGGAATGTAAATATGATGGCTGATTATTGTTGGAGCATTCAGAATAGTACTCGTAAGTCGGCTCATGCGAGAAAATCGTATAAATGAAATTTCATTTAAGTTAGTTATGTTTAATAAATTGTTATAACTCGAAAAATTGTATTTTTTCATCAAAAGTCCTTCCACTCATATCTGTAAAACTAGAGCTGCTACAAGAAAATTGACTAGATATTTGAAATAAGCGTGAAAAAACACATTCAGAATCGGGTATAACATTTCAAGCAACAGAAATGCTGTTACGCGGTGTAATGCGTAAGTTGAAAAAGTCTATAGTATGTGTTTTTGCACAAACTTTAGCAAGATTTGCTATGAGAAATATAAACCTATCATTCTTATCATTAGCCTCGTTTCAACCTGGTGCAAGCGTTGTTTATGCCAAATAAATTTACTAGGAGCTCTAACGATTTACCCCAACTAATAGTCATACAATCGTTATGGTACCTAGTTGTGGTTTGCTACTCTAATCGTTAATTGGTTTTGTGGTCTATTAGTGTTTTATTTAATTTTTTTCATAGCTCTTTGGTGTGAAAGTTGTAGTTTGTTTATCATCCCATATCCACAAGTTGTGAGTTTCCTAACACCGTGAAGGTGGTCTCTTGTACTGTACTCTTTGCTGAATTCGGTTTATTTTTTAAGATAATAGACTTCAAATTTTTTTTCAAGTATATGCGTTATTATTCTTGTAAATTATTATTATCTATGAAATAATAAGGTCATCCTACTGTAGTTTTCAAGACTGGTTGGATCTCCTTTTTATATATATCACGATAGTTATCGAGTTTATCCATGTAGTTGGTCTTTGAATCAGACAGTAATAAATATTATCATATACGTAGTTCTTTCGTTGTTATTTCCTTGTATTCCTTCAGCATCTCGTGTATTATGTGACCGTCAGCTCCAGCTTTTTTGCTTTTTTATTCGTACATTTGAATTTCAATTTGAATTTCAAACATTGCTGCTCAACAGGAAATAAAAATCTCTAGAAGGCCTAAGAACGACAAACGTTCCTGTTTTATAACCAAATCTTTTTACAGGCTATTGAAATACAGATACCTTTCAATATTACCTTGGTGTTTAGTAATGTTATACCTCCATATTTTTTGGTTTAAATTTAGTTTATCTTCTGTATTATTATGAGAATCTTTCTTGGTTTCTGATTGCATTATTTTTAATTCTAACAGTAACAGTATATCTCTGCTCAACTTATTTTGTAATAAATTTTCTTCCATAAAGTACTTATTTAAAATATTGACTTGTAGTGTTTGGATTAAACTATTTTTTGTGTAAGAAAGTTAAATTCACTAATAACTTACGTTTTATTTTTCGGGTGCCTCCTAACAGATTAATTAGTGTTCCCTACGGTACACTTATAAGATCATTTCGGTGTCTGTCCATCTGTCTGTCTGTCTGCCTGCCTGTCTGTCTGTCCGTCTGTCACACCCGATTTGCTCCGAAACTATTTAACATAGAAAGTTGAAATTTGGCACTACTACAGGAACTGATGGCCTCATCAGAGCCGTTTAATTTTGAAAGTTAAATTTTGTTTTGGGGGGTGAAATCGGAAGTGAAAACAAAGGGTATCGAGTGGGGTGCCAAATGAAAGCTTGTAAAAACACGAGTTCAAAAATATATATAATGTAATACTTGCGAGAACTTTTCTTTGCATTATTTTTAAAAAATTGCGAAAAATCGCTGTCACCCCTTATCTCGAAAAATACTGATCCCAAAAATTTGAAAAAATTCTGGAATATTCTCCACAGGGTGTAGATTGACCGAAAATTATCACGAGTGCATTACCTTTAATAATTTATCGGGTATATAAAAAAAAACAAAAATTTCAATAAAGTTCGGGAAAAAACTTTGTTGAAATCTCATTTGTGGTATGTTTTGTGAAGTTATTGATCATTTTATATCCCGTAACAAAAAAAAATTTTAAAAGCAATCAACGTACGGAACACAAATGGCGCAAGTTCGACTTGCACTTGGCCGGTTTTTATATTTTAAAACTGTATATATAGGTGTGCGTGTGTGTGTGAAATTTCCTTTGTGCGTCATTTGTGATCATCATGGTGCCACATTAATGAATGGATGGAGCATATTTCAAATTAAAAAAAACAATAGAAAATTATTGTTTTAGTAAAAGAGGTAGCATTTTAAAGGACGAGAAAGTTAAGATATATTTTTGAACATACACGATGACTTAAAAAGTGTATTTAATGGAACAGAATGGCTTTAAATTTTACATTTTGTGAGCTAATAAGATTGAAAAAGGGTATTTTTTTTATATTTAAATAAACTGTAGTACCTTAATAATATTATAATTACAAGAAAATTGACTTCCACCAAGTTGTACTAGTTTTTAGGCTATCTAAAATCCGATTGGTTCAATTGGAAATCAAAAAAGAGATAAAAACTAATAATGGTCGGTAAAAGCTATTTTTTTTTCCTTTATTATACTATTAAGAGATCACAGTATTTTTAAAAGCGTCAGTGTCTGAGAACCTACTAGATTTGAACCCATATTATTTTGTTACAATATCTGAGTTAAATATCTTTTAATTACCCGCCTCTCGAAACTATTGCTTAAACAATTTTTATTTGTTTTTGTGGAATTTGAGGTATCACTCATTTGTTTACTAAGAGGCTATCCTATACATATTGGGATTCAGGTAAGTCTTGTGGGTATAATACAGTAGTTTTCGTCCTCTTCTATCGTAATATATGGTTTACCTAAGACCGATCAACAATTACAATGTTAATTTACGTTCCTCTCGGAGAAATATAAAGGCAGATCTACTTATTAACGTAGTTGAAAATCAAGATGAAAGCTGAAGCGGTTTTTTCACTGAGAACGCATGCCATCAGATTTAGCTTAAGGTATGCCCAAAAATGGAAAAAAATTGTAGACTACTCTTCAAATAAGAATAATTTGAATATATGAATGTATTCTTTTTTTTTCATTTTATTTTTCCTGAATTTGCCTACATCTGCTTTGTTCAATGCAGTGAACATATTTCACGTAGTTAGTAAATCTATTATTCTTCTCATCTGTCAGCCTGTGTCATGTGTTCACAGGGGATTATTTGAAAATCCAGATAGAAAATTGACTTAATTTAATTGTTAGGGTTAGTTTTATAGAAGGGATAAAAATTTGAATAAAGAAAATAGTAATTATAATATACATTTGAAGTACCAAAAAGCGAATATGATGAGATGGGTATCGTTAAGAAATAAAGTAAAAAAAAAATGATTTACTATTTTCCGTAAATTATGCCTGCTACTAAAGTACGAATATATACAACAGTGATAAGGCTATGAAGTAGTTATGTTACACAGGTGTACATTATTTCTTATTTTATTTTTATGGTAGCTGCATTAAAGTAAAAGTATCGACATTTTAAGAATTTAGAATATATTTCAGATTACATATATATCTCTTACACCACTACAGTGTATTGATCTTGCTTCATCCACCAAACCAGAAGAAGGCGATATTTCTAGTGTTACTGATATTGCTACAGGAGGATATGTTCTTCATAAGGACTACATTTATACTCTGAGGAAAATATTTCCAGGTAAAATACAAACATTTAACTTTTATTCATGACTGTTTCACTCACTGCAGTATTTTGTATTAGGGTCAAAATAAGTAAAACGGGCCACCTGAATTTTTTTTTCTCCGATTTAAAAGATAACTTTGTTTTTCGATAAAGGTACAAGTACCTCTTTAACCCCTAATTTTTTTTTGTAATACTTCAATTAGTTTGGGAATAATTTATTCACATTTCGGAAATAAATACAGATAATTGAGTTAAGGGGTTACACCACCTATTGTGGTGTAACCCTGATTTTCAAAAAATCGAATTATTTTTTTTGCTATATAAATTTTTTATACTTTTACGAATATTTTAAACGTTTAACCATTTCAAAACTCAAATTATTTCCGAAGTTATAGCAATTAAAAGTGAGCATCGCAGAGAGTCGGCATGAAACTCAGGTAGCGATCGGACCGGCACGAGCGGTCAAAGCTTTGACAAAGGGTAATGTTCTGTTAGTCAGTCCTTTATAACTATATACTTCCTTTGGGGAATTTTGGAAGCTAAAAGTAACTCAGGTATCCAAAATTGGAACTAGTTTAGACTCGCTGAACATTTAACCTCACAGAATCAGTTTGCTTTGTGACGTAGTAGTGTACATATCGCTACATGTATTACAAAAATTATATTTTTTTATTATCTTTAATAGAAAACTATTATTGAAATGTTGAAACAAGTATATGTTGATAAAAAAGGTAGCCGACAAGCAGTTGGACGTTCTTGTCGGAGCAGGAAGAAACGACATCACCCGATAAATCGTTATTTAATGGAAAGAGAGGAAGCTAGCACCAGTACATCAGCTAAAAAATTAAAGAGCTTTGAAACCGTTGATTTTGATGTAGATGCATCTTTCGGGTACCGATTAATTAATTTTGTATGTTTTTTCTGCTATAAGTGAAGTGGTAAAGTGTAAAGAGTGCGGCGGTAATATAAAATTTACCGAAACTGCTCTTCGTGGTGTTGGTTTTAAACTAAAAGTGAATTGTGCTGAATGTGAACCAGTTCTAATAAATTTATGTTCTCTTATTAGTGGTAGAGCATATGATGTGAATAGATGAGTTTTTGCGTTCAGACTTCTTGGTATTGGTTTAGTAGGAATAAAGAAATTGTGTGGAATCATGGACTTACCTAAACCAATTTTCCAATCGTCCATAAAGTTGTTCATGACATTAACACTGCCACAGAAACTATTTGTAAATTTTCCGTGAAAACTGCTGTTCAAGATTCAAAAGAATTGGATAACGCAGTATAACTCCCCGTTTCAGGGGATGGAACTTGGATGAAACGTGGTTTCTCATCCCTTTTAGGCGTTTCTTCTCTTATATCATTTTACTCAGGAAAAGTTCTTGATCTTATAGTAAAAAGTTCATACTGGAAAAATTTTGAAGGTACTGAGGAGTATGATGAGTGGAGCAATGAACACTCAAGTAAATGTTCTGCCAATCACGAAGGGTCAGCTGGAAAAATGGAAGTGGATAGTATTGAAAAAATGTTCAAAAGATCCGAAACACTTTATAACGTACGATATAGTAATTACTTAGGTGCTGCAGACAGTAAGACTTATAAAGGAATTGTTGTTAAAAAAAAGGAATGTATAGGTCACGTGCAAAAGTGAATGGGTACACAATTCCGCAAAGTAAAAAAAGATAATCCTGGTATAGGTGGCAGAGGGAAGAGCTTATTGATGAGTTAACAGTTTACTATGGTCTTGCAATTAGAAGGAATATAAATACGTCAGTTGAAACAATGAAAAATGCGATATGGGCAACTTATTACCATAAAATATGCACTGATGAAAAGCCACAGCATGTCAACTGCCCGTCCGGCGAAGATACCCGGTGTTCGTATCAGAAAGTGAAGTCCTTAGGAACTTTGGATTCTTATAGGTATAAAAATTCTATTCCTGTAGTTGTCCAAAAAGTAATTGAACCGGTATATGATAGATTAACTGATACCGATTTGTTAGAACGCTGTTTAGAAGGATACATTCAGAATAACAACAAAAGTCTAAACGCTATCATTTGATCTATGGCTCCAAAAGTGCATTACAGTGGCACAAAAATTGTTGAGATTGCATCTTATATTGTGGCTAGTATATTTAATGATGGATATACTAGTGTATTACAAATGATGCAATTATTAAACTACAATTTACCGAGAACTTGGATTCTCAACGAATATCTATAGCCAACATGAGAGCCCAGTAGGAGACTAAAAAGTCCAAAAAATTGAAAGGAGCTGCTTAAAGGGAGTCGGAGGACATCACGGCAATAATAGAAGACCTCATGTATGGTCCAGGAATCCCAAATTGAAGGTAATTTAAAAAAATATTTGGTATTAAGACGCTGACACCGTACTATTTTTTCTTTTACGTTTTTTTTCGAAACTAATTTTTTCACACTGGTGTACAAGATATCTTAAGATCTACTTAACCGATTTTGTTAAAATTTACGACATATATTCTTTATAATATTATCTGAGATGAAGCATAGGATTTTTTTGATTGGGTGCCACGTTCATAAGTTATAAATTTTTAAACTCAAAATTTCCATAAAAATCGGAGTTTTTTTTTCCATACAGCTGTAATTTCTACAAAAAAAATTAAAAAAAAAAATCCTATGCTACATCTACCTAAATAAGAAAAAAATTATTGTTTATTTTTCAGGCTATGCCTGACAGAGAAAATAAGTACACCATCAGCAAGGATTTTCAAAAGAGGGTCCTACTTGATGGCTCATACTCTGTCATTTTTTAATTTTTTTGTTCGTTATTATTTCAAATTATTCATAAAACTACTATGTATATGTGTAAAAGAAAAAATATTTTATATATTTAATAGCTGAGTCAAAATTTTTTTTAATTTTTAAACCTATTTTTCCGAACCCCTAAATTTTTTTAAAATGAAATGTTTATACTTTTCAGCTAAATTCACGTAGTTGTAAATATTTAATTTGTTAAAGTTATAAACAATTTTTTTAAACAATTGCGAATTAAACTATGTTCTGGATTCCACTCGAAAATGAGATCGCACTCTTTTATTGCGTAAAACGCCACTGAGTAAATTTTAAAAAGTTAGTAAGCCGCTGATCAGAAAACGTGAAACATTCAGCGGATTCAGTTGATTTGTATAATAAGAAATTGATTCAACATTTAAAGGCATTCGGCGACTCTGCCATTCGAAAAATTTATTATTCTTCTGACGGCGCTGGGTCTCAATATAAAAACAAGTTCAATTTTTCTTCTCTACTTTCGCATGAATCTGAACGTGGTATTAGTGCAGAGTGGCACTTTTTCACCACTTTCTATAGAAAAGAGGCTTGTGATGGGATTTGTGGATGCATTGAAAGTGAGGCGCGAACTGCAACTCTTTAGAGAAATAGTGAAAATCAAATAACACCTACCAAACGCTTATTTAATGGGGCTGTTAATTATTTTGAAAATGTTCGATTTTTGTACAAATGAAGAATGTTAGGCTTATGAAAACGTTTATCAATCGAAGCATCTAACTTGTAAACCTATATCTAAGATTCGCCAATTCCATGCGTATATTTTCTAGTTTTGAAGAAGCAGTAACAGTTAATGTTTGAAATAATTTAATATGTATTGTAAAATGTTTACCTAATTGTTCATTAAATAATAAATGCAAAGGGTTACTTTTGCTTAATATTACTAAAATAATTCCTTCGTTACAAATTAATGAGCTTTTCGAGAGCGTCGGCGCGGCGTTAGCGGCTCGCGCGTTAGAGCCCACGAACACGTTGGAGGCCGCCCGTCATTTAAAACATATTAATAACTTCTTTAATATAAGAGGTTACTAACTTTTTTTTAATTTACTCGGTGGTGTTTTACTCATTAAAAGAGTGCGATCTCATTTTCGAGTACTTCAACAAATTTCAACTGAAAGTATATATATTTAGTTTCCGAAATATGAATAAATGAAAAGTTCTATACATTCAACTAGTAAATATTAGCAAAATAATTGAAGTATTGCAAAAAAAATTAAATGGATCAATTTATATTATGAACGACCCGACAGAAAGGCCATTTTCTAAAGTTATTTTCAACAAAACATGTAGTCAACCAAAGGCCACTTATACCAATCGTCATGAAGGAGATAAAACCAATATTTACAAAATAGCTAAACAACCAAAAATGAGGTAGTTTGAGAAGAGTCTCCAGTACTCTCCCCTCTGATTTTTACCCCCCAACTATAGATTGTAAACCTGTATTTATGTTATTTAATTTCTAAACTACGTGATCTTAAACTCTTTATAGAAATGAGAAGCTAATCTTTTTTTTGTTTTTTAGTAATCCTGTTAGAAAAGTAAAAAAAAACTTATTTCGATTTTTAAAATATATCTAGTCTAATATTTTTGCATTTCTTTTTACTCCAAAAGCGCACAAAACTAACTAATTGAGTTTCGAATGTGTAAATTTTGTCAATATTTTCATTTGTTTCTTTAGAGTAATTGAGAACTATATTTAAAATTAGAACTATATTTTTTTTTTTTTTTTTTTTTATGGGTCTAGCTCACGTGCTGCAGGGAAGTCCCTAAAGCGCTCCAGGAGCGGCACGAGTGCGGAAAAAGCGATTCACGTTGTTCTTGAATCGCTGCAAAATTGTACTCGGTGGGAAACACAGCGCTGGGCAAATTATTCCAAAGGGATGACGTTCTCCATATAAAAGATTGCTTGAAAAGCGTTGTACGCGGAGTAACAAGCTGAACCTCATCCGGATGCGAAACACCAGCGCGACGTGTATTTCTAACATGCACCGCTTTGGGAGGAATTAAGCGGGCTACATCCTTCGAACACTTTCCATGAAAATACTTGTAGAACAGACTCAAGTCGCCAACCGTTCTTCGATGTTCCAGCGAATCAAGGCCGCCGGTCAATTCCGGGTCCCCAATCAGACGGACCGCTCTTCTCTGAACAGAATCCAACAAATGCAGTATATGTTTGGGAGCGGAGCCCCAAACGTGGGAGCAGTATTCCATAGTTGGTCAAATTTGGGCTTTGTAAAGAATTAACAGTTGCTGTGGGGTGTAAAGCTTTCTGGTTCTAAATAATATTCACAACTTTTGAGAAGCTCTCCTTGCTATGCCTGCAACATGTTCATGCCAAGACATATTTGCTCCCAAACTAACGCCCAACAAATTGAGCGACGATGCTAGGGGAATGGAGTGCCCCGACATAACTATGTCGGGTTCAGCAACGTTAATTTTTTTAGAAAAAACTGCCGCTTGGGTTTTTGTAGCGTTAAATTCCACTTGGTTATTGTCACCCCAAGATAGAATTTCTTCCAGATCTTTGTAAAGTTGAACGACCTCCTGCTGTCTGCGGATATTCGCCTGAGTAGCCGATGTCCGAGCGTTCAAGGTGAATGAAGAGACAAGCGTACTGTCATCTGCAAAGCTATAGATTGGATTCCCGGTCTTTTCCAGCAGATCGTTAATGTAAATGAGAAAGAGAGTAGGAGACAGTATGGAGCCCTGGGGCACACCGGCGTTAATAGTGAGGGTGTTAGAAAGAAATCCGTCGACCGCCACTCGTAAAGAACGCTCTCTGAGGAAACATGAGAGCCACAAACAGAACTTTTCAGACATACCATAAGAGCGTAACTTAGCCAACAGTCCATCGTGCCAAACACGGTCGAATGCCCTGGATATGTCAAGAGCAACCGCTCGAGATTCTCCAAAGTGTTCAATTGCGTTGTTCCAAACATGTGTTACATAAGTCAGAAGATGTCCTGTTGATCTATGTTTACGAAAACCATATTGGTGATCGCTAATAATATTGAATCGTTCAAGATATTTTAGAAGATGCTCATTGATAACCTTTTCCATGACTTTCGATATTATTGAAAGCAGTGCAACTGGTCGGTAGTTATTTGGCAAGGTCTTCTTACCTTTTTTAGGTATCGGCTGAACCGGGGCACATTTCTAGCAGGACGGAAATATTCCCTTTCTGTGGGATAGGTTAAAAAGTCTACAGAAAACTGGTGTTAGTTCCCTTGCACAGTTTTTGAGAACTATGGCAGGTATTCCGTCAGCGCCAGAAGCCTTCTTGGTGTCTAGCTTCATTAAAATACGCTTTATGATGCGCTGTCTGAAGACAACATCGGGCATCCTTGACTGCAATATGGGAATAGTAGGTGGTGTTTTTCCTTGGAAATCGACAGTAGAATGTGAAGCAAAGAGTTCAGCCAACAAGTTCGCTCTCTCAACAGGTGTGGTTGCAATGGAATTATCTGGCCGTGTGAGTAGTGGTATGGTGGATTTGGTAAAATTTTGACTAACTGCCTTCGCGACTGCCCAAAAGGACCTGGAATTGTTGGGACAAGCGAGAAGTTTGTTTCTAATTCGTTGATTGTGTGCCTCCTTGGTTTCGTCGATAATTCCCTTGCATCTGTTCCGGGCATGAACAAAGATGTTACGATTTACGGTGTTAGGATTTTCACGCCATTGTCGGTAGGCAATATGTTTAGAGAAGCAACAGCTTCTTTGCATTTTCGGTCGAGCCAAGGCTTGCCGTTGGAGGAGCATTTCTTCGAAAAAGGGATGTAAGCTTCCATACCAGCCAAAATAACATCGGAGACCTCCCTGGCACAGTCAGATGGGTTATCGGATCGAAAACAAATGTCCATCCAAGGGAAAGTTCGAAAGTATTCCATGAGATCTTCCCATTTAACAGATTTGTAGTGCCAATTCTTGCGCGGCCTAGGCGCCTCTCTGTCACTGATTGGCAGGATACTCGATGTCGATATGGAAAGAAAAAAAGGCATGTGGGACCCATTGTTGTCCTGTGGCGGTGTTAGTGATTATTTTTTGATTTTATGGATAAATAATTTCCATGGTGGTACCTTGACTTTATATTATATAGTATATATAACGTCAAAAATAAAGCAGCTATTTTTTTTTGGTTGTTGGATGAATGATTTAGGTATATTTATAGCAAGTTAAGTTTTTTCCGAACATTACATGTTTTAGAATAAATATTTCTAAACTATTATGTCAATAGTAAAAGGGAAAATAAGAGCTACTCCACTAAGATGGGATTACAATTTGAATCACATGTGGAAACACATTATTGCACTAAGTCACGGTTTCTAATCACGAAGATCCCTGAAGGTTGGTAGTGCAATTTAAGGTAAAACATCGGGAAGTCTCTCCAATTTGACATGATCTAATTTCAAGGACCTTGATTACTGATAATGTTAAAATTATAAATATAATAAAAAAAATCGATTCACGTATCAAGTAATGCTAATCTGAAGTTTTATGTTCCCTTTATAAATGATTTTTAACTACATTGAAGACATATCCAAAACGAGGAGGTTTTGCTGCTTTTCTGCTCTGGCTCACCTCTATCAATGGGAAATAAAGACAACGTGTTAACTTATCCAAAGTTTCCGAGAAACTTTTACAATATAACGTTAAAGTTTTACGGGTGACGCGTTACTTTACATCATTTTTGTTCAACGTAAGACTGAAATATTGTTACTACCATTATTGTGTAGCCAACGAAGATATTTTATATCCAAGCAAAGACAAAATAAGTAATTCGTGAAATGGTTTCCCTACGAATCCTTTTAAAATTTTTTGAGTGAATTAAAAAAAAGTAACAAATATTGGACTAAATTGCAGCTATGTTCGACCATCATGTTAATATGCAAGAGTTACTTTATACTACGTTAATGTAACATAGCAAAGCACTTGCATTTTTGTATTACAAATCGCTTCGGATATAATATCGGTTTTGTCTCATATTTTTAATAATTTAAGTATTATATCTTATGTAATTTCTTAAAATTTAAAATTTATACACCTTAGCCCCTTTCAACACGGCGAACTTAAAATCGTGACTGGGAGTAAAAATTTTTTAGAAATAAGGTTGCTGTCATTCAGTGGATTTTTTAAAAAATTGCTATCAATTTAAAATTCGATAACCTGATGGGGAGACATTTTTCTCAAAAGAGAACACTTTCATATAATAAAACTAAATGTAATTAAAAATCGATGGCTAGAGGGTGAAGACATTTCACAAAGAAGAGTCCCTAATAAAAGAAACCTTGGTTTTAAGAGGGCGCAATTTTCTACATCCATCGGTGCCAGGGGAGAATATGATAGTGAATTTAGAGTCGCCTTTTCCATGCAATTAGTTTTTGAAAACTTAACATATATAAATTTATTCATCATCGCGATACATATCATGTTTTTTCATATTCATATTCTTTGGTTTAGAAATTCTTAATATGTTTTAGTTATTGTTTTTCCAATTTATTTTTTAAAGTTTTAAAGTTACTTTATATAAGCATATCTTTAATAAAAGCTTTCTTGTAGACACTGTTATTTCTCAAGTATATGGAATGACAGAATGCGGTATAGCAACACAATTTGACAAATATATATCAAAACATTTAAAACTATTAGACGAAAGACCTAGTAGTTGTGGTTTACCAGTTCCAGGGTTATATTATAAGGTAAGTGCTATTATTTAAATATCGTATTAATGCGGATGACACTGTACATTATTATCAACTTGAATAAAAATAAGCCTTTTGAAACTTAAAACTATCATTTGTAAATTATATTGTCAATTTACTCATATGTACCTCATACAGGCCTTAATTTGTTAAATAATGTAACAACTTAAGATTTTAAACGGATAAATAGGAGGATTTGGTATTTGTACTGAATTTTTGGTCTTATTTCAACAACATTATGAAACATCAAAACTGGCAAAATATTATCGGAAAATATTTGTAAGCAATGAAAAAATTAATTTAGTATTTTTTTTATTTCGTTTATAAGGAAAAACTGCGTTGGTGGAAAAATTACGATATTTTTGCATTTACTTGTAGTGTTATGAGTTCTTATATTGTCATTACATATACATATCAGAACACAGAGAAGTACATTTTATGTTAATATACAGGTAAACGTTATCAACTGGGAGTATATCTTTTATCAATTACTAAAATCATTGTCTCTCCACGCATTTTTTACGTTTTATATTTAGTAATAATTACTAAAAAATTAGGACTTAAGCATCTTTATTATACGCTATATTTTAAGTTATTGATGGATACAAAATATTTCTAATTCTTTAAATAACTATCATGCAAGAATTAATTTACAATTAAAAAAGGAAAAATAATATAACGAATTTTTAGACACAACAATTAATAAGTTAGATGAGAAACTATCATTTGATATTTGCAGAAAATCTACATCTACAGACATCACTATACTAAAAAATTCAGTCCATCTAATTTTACATAAATTGGCAACATATAGATTCATAGTCCATAGAGCATTCACTCTTCCGTTAAATGAAACATCTTGCAATCAAGAATCAGATATCATTAGAAACATTGCCCAGAATAACCGTTTTTCGAACTTAACTGATCGATGCAGAGAGTTCACCAGTGTTCCTGATCTGTTTTTAACCACCAATCTAGAGATTTATACTGTTACCGACTATCAACTGTTTGCGATATCGAGTATCCTACCGCTCAATAAAAGAGAGGCGCCTAAACCGAGCAAGATTTGGCACTACAAATCTGCTCAACGGAAAGAACTCATAGACGTTTGCTTTAGAGGCGACGACCCATCTGACTACGCTAAGGAGGTCTTCGATGACATTTTGGCTGGTATGGAAGCTTACATCCCCTTTTCGAAGAAATGCTCCTCCAACGGCAAGGCTTGGTTCGACCGAAAATACAAAGAAGCTGTTGGTTTAGCGTAAAACAACTAAAAATGGACAAGTCCCGTATATTTTAGCAGTCTACCCACCGTTCTCGCGTTTGTTAATACATTCTGAGACGCGTTTCGCCGTATCATGGCTCATCAGTCGGGCTAGGATCGACAAACAAGAGAACATAATTTACCAGTATTTACCCAGATACTTACAGAACATAATGGTAAGATACAACGAATTGTACTAAGTACGCACACCTAATACTCCATCGAAGACTAACACAGCAGCCACAAGCCGACAGACTGGTTGACGAAGTCAACACTTCAACAGAGGTAGCGCGCTTTTAGAGGGTCTCCTTTAATATCAAACAACCGAAAATGCACAAGGCCCCTATTTCAACATTCTACTCACTGTTCTGTTGTTTGTGAATCCATCCCGAGACGCGTTTGACGAACGAGAGAACAGTAGGTATCCTGCTGAAATATGGGTCTTGTCTGTTTTCACTTGTTTTGTATTAAACATTTACCTGAGGGGGGATCCCTCGAAAAGCGCGCTGCCTGCGTAGATGGGTTGACTTTGTCAACCACTGTGTCGGCTAGTGGCTGCTGTATTAGCCTCCGATGGAGTATCAGGTATGCACACTTAGTTCAATTCGTTGTATCTTACCAAAGAAGCTGTTGTTTCTAAATATCTGGCCTGAAAATCCTAACGTTATAAATCGAAGCATCTTTGTTCGTACCTGGAACAAATGCAAAGAACATATTAACGAAACCAAGGAGGCACACAAACAAAGAATTAAAAACAAACTGCTTGTCTGCCCCAACAATTCCAGGTCCTTTTGGTCAGTAGCTAAAATCATTAATTAAAATTTCAAGCCCTTCATCGTCAAAGTTGTAAATGGATTCCTGGTACTTTCCAGCAGATCGTTAATGTAAAGGCGAAAAAGAGTAAGAGACAGTATGAAGCCCTGGGGCACAACGACATTGACAGTGAATATATTAGAAAGAAACCCGCTAACTACTACTCGTAAAGAAACTAACAGTTCAGCTAACACATTGGCTTCCTCGAAAGATGATGTTGCAATAGTAATTCTATCCGAGTGGGTGATGGTACAGTAGATTTGGTGAATTTTTGACTAATGGCATTGACGACTGACCAAAAAGACCTGGAATTGTTAAGACAAGTAAAAAAAACTGTTTTTATTTCTTGGATCATGTTCTTGGTTTCGTTGATTGTTTGTTTGCGTTTGTTCTATATACGTGTACGAACAAAGATGTTACGATTTATGATATTATGGTTTTCAAGTCATCGTTGATAAGCAAGATGTTTAGGAACATTAATTGCTTCTTTGCATTTTCAGTCGAAGCAAAGTTTGCAGATTTCTTCGATAGAAAATATCATTGACATCGGTAACCTTCTTAGCGGAGTCAGATGGGTAGTCGGATTTGAAAGAAACGTCCACCAAGGGCAAGTTCGATAATATTCTGTAATTTTTTCCCCTTTAACAAACTTGTATTGCCAAACTTTACGTGATTTAGGCGCCTCTCTATCACTAATTGGTAGAGCACTCGATCTCGAAACCAGTTTACGGTCCAAAGAACCTAACGGCATATTTAATATACCACTGTAAATTCTTGGACTTGGATTAAAAACAGGTCAAGAAAACTGGCGATTTAAATCACGGTCAGGAGTCCAACTTCAACTTCAAAAACGCTTTATTATTCTAGATAAGTTAATTACAAGGTTTTATTCATATACATTTCAGTTCTATAAATAAAGTGTACTGGGCAGTACACTCATTTATAGTTTTACCTTTCGGCTGGCTGGTGTACTGCCTGGTGGTAATTAAACCTTGTGTAAGTAAAGTTTAATTTATCTTGCCATTTCCGTTTGAACTTTAATAGCATTTTGAATTTGTTTTTTTTTTGTAGAAAATTTAGGTGTTATATATTTTTAAAGCAAATTTTTTCGATCTAGCTTGCTGGGAAAAATTGTATCTTAAAAAAACCAGCTCGATTTTTTTGCTCTCGGGTACATATAGCTCAATAAATTTATCTTAATTGTAATTATCATTATCGCCTTTTATATATATATTTATATATATATATATATATATATATATATATATATATATATATATATATATATATATATATAAAACATGTTAGCTCGTATTCTTGAAAAAATATGTTTCGAGACCATTTTTTGTCATCAATGTATTTTTTGGTGTGCTAGCAACGGCACAAGTTTTTCAATCGCCTCCTACATCAATAATCGCCTGTCATCTTCCTGTCGACGAGATTTTCTACATACTCAAAGTCCTCAGAGTCTTTCCTCTGAGCTTCCTTTCTACAAGGGATCAAATGTTTTCAATAGGGTTGGCGTCCGGCAAGTCACATATCTTATCGTAGGCTCAAGCGAGACGAGTCGCGAAATAATTTTCGCCCAGCAAAGGTCTCTTCAACGTACTTCGGAATTTGTCATTATGAGCACAAAGATGTTGTCGAATGGTCTCAGGGGACACATTCAAACCCAATTTTCTTAATTTTGCTGCTCCCTGACGCAGCTTCAATTTCGGGAACCGTGAAAACAAAGAGACGATTCGTTTTTCGACTTTCAGAATGATTTCGTCTTCCAAGCCACGTTTTGGCAAGTCGTCGACATTTTTTGTCTCGTTAAAACGATGGATGGGAACAAAGAAAGACTGCCTCGAACCGACGCGCAAACAAGTGACTCATTTTGGATTTCACGTGATTTCGACGAAAGTTCGGAATCGATTGGTACTTTTACTAAAATGAGTCGTAGACTACCGATTTTTTGTTGAATCGCTAGAATCGCATCTACCAAAAATGAATTAGTGCGGACACGTTCTTACTTGACAGATTCTATATAACTAATCTTATTTTACATTTATAATATATGTATGTTTTTAGAGATTTTATTATACATTTTTTACATCGCACTTCACTGCACTGTATTTACACTTTTTACAATTTAGGAGTC
>CM032453.1:90626119-90633619 GCA_019049505.1 Pachyrhynchus sulphureomaculatus | reverse complement strand
TGAACTTTTCAGCTCTGCTGTTGAATTTTTCACTGGCGATGCCTTCATTTGGTATAGAAGTATAAAATCAAGTGTCAACGACTGGCATTCCTTGGTAGATAGGCTAAAGAAGGACTTCTTGCACTGTGATGATGATGAAGAATTGTGGTCAGAAATAAAGAAGAGGCGACAAAAGAAGGATGAGTCCACTGTGATTTTTATTGCCCACATGGAATCTTTATTTTGTAGGTTGTCCATCAAGCCTTTGGAATGTACCAAAGTTAAATTTATACGTAGGAATATTCTGCCTAGTTTCGTCAATCGGTTAGCTCTACTAGATATAAATTCGGTAGCCGAACTCGCCGGGTTATGTAGAAAACTTGAAGAGTCCGATTATTTGTTAGAAAAGAGCAGACCAAAAAGCGAAACTAATATACATCAAGTAAGGTATAATCCAAATGGCCGAAGTGGAGTCTCGACAAATAAAGTTGGGAATGTAAATCGGAACCCTAGGAGTAACCAGAAAACGGGTAAAGGAAAAGATAATGACTCTAAAATTAGCGACACTGCAGCTAAAGTGAACGACAAGCCGGTTTCACCTAAGGCAACTTTCACGTGTTGGAATTGCACAGGCCCGAATCACACTTACCAAAATTGTACAGCACCAAAGAGGGTATTTTGTTTCAAATGTGGAACAACAGGTGTGAGACTAACATCATGCCCCAAATGTACAAAAAACGAGTAAGGACGGTATATTACCGAGGCGGATATCCTAAGTCCAACAAAAAAGCCTCTAATCATTCGGCTAAGTCACAAGCTCATGTTCGCAGTAAAGCCCCTAATCCAAAACGTTCTAGAAACACGGACGAACAAAAATATTCCAGTAGATCAGATTGGACTAAATGGTTACAAAAAGTTTCTGATTTTTTAAAGTCTAATAAAAGTTCTCCTTCTCAAGTTAAAACTCCTGCTTCTCCAAATGGTCACGTGTCTCCTTTATTCGTGCATAAATATTCAGATAACAGACCGCATATCGAGATAAATCTATTAGGTGCCCATTTCTCGGCTTTATTTGACTCTGGTGCAAATGCCTCCGTTGTAGGTCAGAATGGTATTAAGATTTTAAGTCGTTTAAGTATAAAAATATGCCACGTCAAAAATAGAAGTGTTACCACTGCAGATGGCAGCCGTCTAAAAGTTTTAGGTACGGTTGAGTTGCCGCTAGTCTGCAATGGTCATTGTTTAGTAATCTCTGCTCTAGTAGTACCTTCTCTATCACATACTTTGGTTCTAGGATGTGATTTTGCACAAAAATTCGGAATTTTAGTAAATTTTAAAAATAATTCGTGGTATCCACAGTCCCTAGAAGTCAATTCTCAAACAAGTTTTAAAGATTGTTATTCAGAAAGTTCTTTTGAAAACCTTTTCTCGCGTCTATGTACCCTAGATGATCTCTCGCGGACGGAACGCTTAAAAGCAGAAAAAGTAATAAGCTCTTTCAATGAAATAAGTAGTAAAGATAGGTTAGGCCGAACGAATAAAATCAAGATGTCTATAGATACGGCTGATGCCAGTCCTGTAAAGACAAGGCCCTTCGCCATGTCTCCTTATATGTCAAAAGTATTAAATAAAGAGTTAGACGAAATGTTGAAACTCGGAGTGATTGAAGAATCAAACAGTCCTTGGTGTTCTCCAATCTTATTGGTGAAAAAGGCCGATGGACAGTATCGTCTGTGCTTTGACGGAAGAAAGCTCAACGAGGTCAGCAAATTTGATAACTACCCATTACCGAACATCGACAGAATTTTGACATCACTCAGGAATGCTAAGTATGTATCTTCGATAGACCTTAGAAAGGCTTTCTGGCAAATTCCTTTAGACAAATCCTCTAAAGAAAAGACCGCTTTTGCAGTAGTAGGCCGAGGTCTATTTCAGTTCGTCACTATGCCGTTTGGTCTTAAGAACGCTGCGTCAAAACTCAAACTCAGCAACGTTTAGTGGACGCCATATTTGGTCCGAAATATGAGCCACATATTTTTACCTATCTCGATGATATTTTAGTAACATCGGAAGACTTCGAATCGCATATTCGCTTACTTAAGGAAGTAAAAGATAAATTGAAAGAGGCCGGACTGACGATAAATTTGAGCAAATGTGATTTTTTCAAAACTTCTCTCTAAAGTTTTTAGGCTATATTGTAGGCTCAAATTCTTTGCGTACCGATCCGGATAAAGTAGCAAGCATGGTTAATTATGCGAGACCTACTAATACTACGGAAGTTAAGCGCTTCGTAGGAATGTGTTCATGGTATAGACGTTTTATCGAGAATTTTTCTACCTTGTTGTCACCTATTAATGATCTTTTGAAAGGACGGAAAAAAAGGACAATCGATAGATTGGACAAAGGCAGCCGAAGAATCTTTTATAAAGATTAAAGAACTATTGGTTTCAGCTCCCATTTTATCCCAACCAGACTTTTCCAACAGTTTTATATTTCTAGTGATGCTTCTAATACTGGTTTAGGGGGCGTCCTAACACAGAAAATCAATGGTGAGGAAAGGGTGATAGCGTATGCCAGTAGAACTTTATCAAAGGCTGAACGTAACTATTCGGTTGTTGAAAGAGAATGTTTAGCAGTACTCTTTAACATCGAAAAGTTTCGACCTTACATAGAAGGTGTTCCTTTCACGGTCATAACAGATCATTATAGCTTATTGTGGCTTAATTCTATTAAAAACCCTAGTGGCAAACTAGCGCGTTGGGCGATTAGGCTGAGACAACATACATTTAATTTAATTCATAGAAAAGGAGTCCACAATGTTATTCCTGACGCTTTGTCAAGAATCCCAGATAATACAGCGGACGAAAACAGTCTTAATGCACAGTTTGGCGTAAGAATTGATACAGTTGATGTAGATCGCATTGATCCATGGTACGACAATTTACGGCAGCAAATTAAAGAATTTCCCCAAAATTTTCCGCAGTGGAAGGTGGAAAATGATTTCGTGTACAAATTTATCCCAAACCAGTTGCCTTTAAAAGTTAATGTACCCGAGTGGAAAATACTAGTTCCTAAACCACAGAGAGAGGAAGTTATAGACATGTGTCACACTCCTCCTACTTCTGGTCATTTTGGCTTTTATAAAACTCTTCACAGGGTTCAGGAACAGTATTATTGGCCAAAAATGCGTTTTGACATCGTAAAGTTTGTGAGGACTTGTGAAGTATGTGGAGCGCAGAAATCTCCTAATGCACTACCTATGGGACTGATGGGAAAAGAGAAAACGGTTAATTACCCTTTTCAAGTCATAGCAGCTGATCTAGTAGGCCCATTCCCACGTTCAAAAAAGGGAAATAAATGGCTTCTCGTGGTTTCTTGCTGGTTTACAAAGTATACCATGCTATTTCCTTTGAAAAGCTCTAAGGCTGGATATATAGAGAGAATTTTGGAAAATAATGTCTTTCTAATCCACGGTGTTCCATCGCTCTTGATATGCGATAACGGTACTCAGTTTACCTCTAAGAGTTTTAAGAGCTTAAGTGAAACATATGGTTTTAACATCCGTTTTAATCCCGTGTACTCTCCCCAATGTAATTTTGTGGAACGTAATAACCGAACAGTCGGGACCGCTTTAAGAAGTTACGTGGATTCGCATGACACTTGGGATAGCAATATTTCAAAAATCCAACAAGCGATAAATACCGCAAGACACGAAGTAACAGGGTTCACACCGTCTTTCTTAGTTTACGGCAGACATATACCTCTATCTGGATCGTATTATAAAAATTTAGATTTGGATGTCAATGTTGACAGCGAAATTATTCCGGGTAACAGGGGTGCGTACGCCGAAAATTTAAAGGGTTTAAAAGATATTTTCACCGACGTGCGTAGTAGGATACATAAGGCTTATGAACGGAACTGTAAGTCTTACAACCTTAGAAAAAGGGATTTTGCCTTTAATATAGGTGATCACGTTTGGCGAAAAAATAAAATTCTTTCCAGTGCAGCAGATAAATTCACATCTAAGTTGGTACCTAAGTATGTGCATTGCGTGATAAGAGAAAAGATTTCAGACTTAGTTTATGGTTTAGTTAATTTAGATGGGACTAAAGTAGGACGATGGCATATTAAAGACTTAAAACCATTCAATGAACCTAACCCTAATGAAAGTTTGTCAGAAGAAGAATAATTTATATTTACATTATCTTAATTGCTTAAATTTTTTTTGATGTTGCTCTGTAGAGGTGACGACCTCGTTTTTTTGCCTGTTATAAAAGTTGAGCTGAGGATAGCTTACTTTTATAGTTTTGTGCTAAGGTTTTGGGTATTGGCCATATCCCAAACTTAGGTTGATTGTGGTTGATGTTTAGCATCGACTCAGCTGTTGCGAGCTTGCGAAGGAGTCACACTCAGGATATATCATAAGACTGGTATGTCGGTGGTCGCGGGATTTGATTTGCTTATGACCCCAAATAATATCCAGTTCTTGACACTTGGAAGCGAAATTTTGATTAGAGGCAATCCAAGGTGATCTTGAGTTTAGACAGGCGCAAGATGTAGCTCGTGTAGTATGATGTTGAGTCAAAAAATTTAATGAGCAATTTCAAAGCTTGTTACCCGAGTGGGTGTATTTTTATTACCTTAGAGGTATATTTTGGGTGCAATTAAGAGTAAATTGATTTTGGTTTATCCAGTAAGTCTAAGACTTGGATTATTTTGATTTAGATCTTCTTCTGAATTGACAAACTAAGGGTAATTTTTTTTTCAGAGCCGTTTAAACGTTACCTTTGAGTCACAAATTTTTTTAAAAATTTTTTTTGCATAGGCTCATAGGCGTCTGATGAGTTTTTTTCGGTTCACTATCAGATTGATGGAAAACTGAAGTTCTGCAGGAGAACTAAAGGCTGATCATTTACAGGAGATGAGAGCAGAGTAAGACAGTCGTTTCACAAAGAAATGATCAAAATCTGATACCGAGATGAGAACCTTATCAAGAGAGGCTAAGCGCAGTGAAGGAAGATTCCTAACCGAATTTTTAGATTTCCAAGAGGTAATCTAGAAGTTTGGGCTGACAGAAAACGGTTATGCCTGATACCTGTAGCAGTTTCTTCTAGAGGCTATTGTTTAGGGAGACGATTAACACCATGATCGAATATTTTAGCTGTCAACGATGTTTTCTTCCTGTTTCTGATTAAGCTGGGAAAGCTCCTGTCGTCTTCAAAAGTTTTGTTGCGTTGCCACCGGAAAATTGAGCAATTTTTGTTTCATGTAGCCTTTTTAAGCTCATTTTCGTTTTTTAAAATTTCGTTAGAAGCTTGGTTAAGTCAACCTTGTAAACCTTTTAGGTTGTATCCCATGAGTTATCTGTTTTTACAGGCTGTGATGCACCGGGTGCTAACAGATGCCGTTACGACGTTTGGCAGGGAGTTAGTCTTCCTGAGGAACAGACTGATTGGAAGGGTAGTCTATGGGGGGTGAACGTTTGACCTTTGGGACCTTTAAAGGTTTTGTTACCCAATGGTTATTTCTATTTGAACCAAAGGAGAGCCTAACTACTGTAGTCGACCTCAGCTCCAATTAGCCTATTAGTGGTGACAGGCTGTTGGCAGTAGTGTATTTCGGAACACCCTATTGATTAATTTTTTTTGACTTATGGTGGTGTGGTAGACACCGTTTTAGTTTAGTGGATGCTATAATCTACTCCCTTTTGTTGGTGGACTCCAGGGTCACCAATTCTGTATTTTTTTTTGTCTCCACCTTTCAGTATATCGTGGTGAAGTGTTTGTCTCCTGTTATGTGGGATGGATTGAATGTTTTTCGTTGTTGTTCTAGGGCGAGACCAGTACACGAGGGTTCTTCATGCAACTTGAAGAGGCGCAATGCTGGTTAAGTTTTATTTCTCTGTGTAGCCACCCTGAAGAATGACGGAGAGCGTTTTTTTTTGGCTCATGTTTCTAGGCAGATTTGTCACTTTGGTGCGATGTGCCGAAGATTTGATTAGCTTTTGCTAAGAGCTTTCACCAAGCTCAGTATGGAGTTGTCATAACCAAAGGTTTGGGACTTGAACTCCTGTATATATTTCTGTATATATTACTGTACATATTTCTGTATATATTTCGGTGTATGTTGGTTGCCTGAGGGCATGTGCTCAAAATGCAAGATTTTGAGTCGTTTTGCTTATGGATTCCTATATAGGATTATGACTTTAGGGAGGTCCTATTTCGGGACTTGCCGTCTCATATAGTTATGTTGGGAATGTTTCCTAGAATGTTAGTTGCGCGCGGACTAATCATTCTGTTCTTAGTGAACATTGCTTTTTGAAGCAGGATCATTCAGTTTAGTGAATTTTTAGCTTTTATAGCTATTCACGGTGTTTAGAGTGAATTTTAGCTTTTATAGCTATTCACTGTGTTAAGAGTGAATTTTAGCTTTTGTAGCTATTCACTGCGCTTATAGTGATTTAGTTAGCTTTTATAGCTGCTCACTATGATCATGGCGAGTTTGTTCTTTTAGAACGCAGACTTTGTGTAGTCGAGGACTATTTACAGAGTGTTTTCTTGGCGAGGAGCCGAGTTTTTTCTGGTGATATACCAGAGTGTTTTGTTGGCGATAAGCTGACGTGTTGTCTGGCGATCAACCAGAGCGTTTTCCCTAGCGATTTTAGCATGTCTAGATGTCTTAGGACGTCGACATTGCGTTATAGAATGCGATTATTTTCCGAGTGCGTCTAGTAGTGATACTAGATTTAGAATGTTTTCTTAGCGATGAGCTAGAGCATGGATAGCGATTTTTCCTGAGCGTTTGTCTGGATATTTATCCAGATATTATTTTTTTTTGGCCTTGTGCTAAATGGTCTGACAAGACTTTTTCTTTTTAGTGTAAGTGTTTGCACTAGAATCATTTTTTTATTTTTTCTTCTTTATTTAAGAATTTTTATAAATTTCTTTTGCTGAAATAAAAAAAATTTTCAGACAATCCTTAAAAGATTTTAAGGGGGGTGTTCATATTTTATTTCAGTTCACTTTTTTTTGATTTAGACAAAAGTCTAGACAAAGTTATATTTTTTTTGTGTTAGGTAACAATAATAGAGCTGATTCTTTTATATAAGAAGACCGCGATTGTTATTTTGGAAAGGTATTTCCTATGTTCATGCAAGGATTTTTATTTACTTTTTGATGTACTTAACCTTAGTGCTTAATTAAGTTAGGTCTAGTTATAAGATTCTTGTGTACTTGCATAGATTTTCATTTGGTTTTCATTGTACTTAATATTAGTGCTTAATTGAATTAAGTCTAGTAGTGAGGACCGAAGTTTGTAATTTTGTTTTAAGTTCTGACCTTAGTATTAAGTGATAGTGTACCACTTTATACCTTTTTATAAGTAGCCTAAGTTTAATAGACTAGTGTAGTCTATTTCTTTTTGGAAGGGGGTAATGTAACATTCATTTTTTCCTAGATTTTAAGACCATGTAATGTTACTGATTTTTCCATTTCAAATTGTATTTATTTTTATTTTAAAATA
>CM032453.1:90592626-90621019 GCA_019049505.1 Pachyrhynchus sulphureomaculatus | reverse complement strand
AAGCTTAAAAATTGGTAAAATGGTGATACAACTAATTTTTCTGATAGGAAACTTTCATAGGTTGCCTCGCTTATAGGTATAATCCTTTGGATTTCTCCCGTTTTGCCGATCATCTTGCCAGCTTCTTCAGAGCTTGTTTTGAGAACTGACCAGAATTTCATGCTAGATCCTGAAGAAATCAGTTTTCAGAACAAGCTCTGAAGTAGCCTACAGGCGAAACGTCAGCATCACTTTGTCAATCGATACAGGATAAATTCAAATATTATTATTTTATTTTATTTCCAAAAATTCAGTTTCGTTAGAAGCCTTAAACATAATTGTAAGTTTAGTTTTAGAGAAATTCAGAAAAGTGCAACTGGTTAAGGTAATAAAGTCTTTATTTCCGAATCTTACACTACTCTGACATATAAACGTAACTAGATACTTTTTCACTTTTTTTTACCTCAACCATGACCATTTAATGATAATTGTTTTACCGGCAATTTTACTAAAAGATGTAGGAGGCTACTATATTTTAACAATATAAAAAAAAATCAAGTATCATTTTTCATTTCAGCAATTGAAAATATAAAATCATATTTGTTTTAGTACACCTACAATTTCTTGATTAAATATGTTTCATTTAATTTATAATCGTTCATTTTCAATTCTGTTTCCTTATAGCGGGTGTCCCAGTATTCCGTTTCCAAGAGTTACTGTGGATTTCTGGGATAACAACATGACCATTTAATCCAACTTACCTTAGACCAAAAATTCGTAATTTTTGAGATACAGGGTGTCAAAGTTACACTTTTATTTGAGTTTTTCTTAAGTAGCTTTCTTAATAATTGTACTATTTGTACACGATTCTGTGCTAAGGAGTTTTCTGAGATGAGAAATCGAAATTAGCTCACAATTTTGTTATATATTGTAGGGGGCGCCACTTATTGCACTGTGTATACTTCTAAATTGTCATAACTCTTTTATACCACTCTATATGATCTTTTTAATTAAATATTCGTATACTCCGCCTTCTCCTGTCTAAAAAAGCTCTCTTGGTAAATGTTGCTCCTAGCAAGCTAGTGGGATGTTTGTTTCTATTTTTTAATTCTATTGTCAAATTCGCAAATGCGTTCCTTCACATGTTTCGTTTCATTGTATAGTTACTTGGTAACGCTCAATAATCACGCTGGCAATGATGTAAGATATCATATGTTTTATGACTTAACTGGCTTGTAGTAATACTTACAGAAAGTAATTTTTGACAGATATCAAACAAGTTTTACTAGTATTAACGAGAATTAATCACTTCTCAAGCTCAACAGTGTTTTAAATCTAGATTAATATGGATTATTATTGATGAGCAAACTGATATGAGTTTGGTTTTTGTAACTCCAACGGTCGCAAAAGTGCTCGCATATGTCATGAAAGATTTCCGCATTGTCCAACTCCTAACTATCAGACTTTTGCCAATATTGAGAGGCGACTTCGAGAAATTGGACAATTTAAGCCGATCAGGAATAATGCTGAGCGGCCTTCACAAGCTAGAGCACCCGACGTTGAAGAATCCTTGAAATTTTACGCGATAATCCTGGAATCAGCACTCGTTTAATTGAACGTTAAACGGGAATATCAAAGGGGCGAATAATTCACTGTCTAATGATCGGTTAGTTGGATCATAGACAATTATTCGTCCCTTTCAAATACAGTCCGTCCAGGAACTCTTACCCCCAAGATCATGGAATCCCGTTTGCATTTTTCACAAATTATTGGAGCACGCATAGCGGCTTTTCACACTAAAATCCTGTTTACAGACGAAGCACGCTTCACTCGACGTGGTATAATAAATATGCATAATAAATGTTTACGCTGAAGAAAACCCACATGCTGTGCAACAAAGACAATTTCAATGCGAATTCAGTATTAATGTCGGAATGGGATTTATCGGGCCACTTAGATTACGAGAACGACTTGATGGTGACATTTCACTTGAATTTCATCCGTGAAACTATTCCTGATTTATTGGAAAACTTACCCATTAATTTACGTCACGACATGTTTTTCATGCACGATGGTGTACGTTTGCGAGTAATTTTTTTGAACCAAAATTACCCAGATAAAGGATCGGAAGAGGTGAAGATGTTTCTATTCACTGGCCACCTCGTTCCTCAGACTTAAATCCATTGATTTTTCCCTTTGGGGTGCACTGAAATCGAAAGTTTATCAAGTTCAAATCGACAGCACTGAGCAATTGTGGAATAGGATTCAAAATGCTGCTAACGCTTTACTAGATGAAGACATTTTTGAGAAGAGTACATATTTCCTGCGACCCATTAATTTACGCAATAACGAGGGTGGCGTCAATTTATTGTGAATCCAATACCTTCTCAGTTGAGCGATTAAACTTTTTTTCGAATTCATCAATTTGTGGGTAAACTTTTATGCCCTTAGACAGTTGGTTTTTACATTCTTACTGTTGTTGGCCCGTTGGTCTTTAAATGTATTACTATTGTTAGCCTGTTTGCCTTTAGGCATGCTCCAAATTTCAAAGACTATTCTTTTGGACCTGTCCTAAGCCTGGATGAAGAGAACTATTTTAGACAGAGGAAGGCGGAAAATACGAATATTTAAATAAATAAATGGTATAAAAAAGTTATGATGATTTAAAAGTATACACAGTGCAATAAGTGGCGTCCCCTACAATTTACAATAAAACTGTGAGCTGATTTCGATTTATATCTCAAAAACTCCTTAGGACCGAATATGATACAAATATAATACAATTATTAAGAAAGCTACTTAAGAAAAACTAAAATAAAAGTATAACTTTGACATCCTGTATCTCAAAAATTACGAATTATTGGACTAAGGTAAGTTGGGTCATATTTTCATCCCAGAAATCCACAGTAACTCTATGTACACGGAATACTGGGACATCCTGTATATAAAAATTATAATGTTGAATTTATATATCTTTCAGTTGGAGAGACTGGTTAATATATCCTTACCATATTGAAAAGATTTTATTGCAACATCCCTCAATATACAATGCGGTGGTTATAGGAATTCCTCATAAAATTGAGGGGGAAAGACTGATGGGGGTAGTCATGGTAAAAGAAAATGCTCCAAAAGTCACAGAAGAGGAGTTGGTAAAATACGTTGATGCTAGAGTTGAGGATCATAAGAGGTATGACTAAAATTTATTGTAAAAATTAATATTTTTAGTGGTGGTTCCAGAGTTGTATATTTTGAATTTCAGAGAAGATTTATAAATTTTAAATGATCTATTGGAAAGGCGGCTGGCAATTCAACCATTTCTAATTGCAAATAAATTCATTCAAACTTGGTATAGGAAGGTTTTCGAATTGGCTGATCCATTATCGCGGTCTAAAATTTTACCATCCTTGTGTTTTATCAAAATTGATACGTGGATCAGGTACAAGTCAAAAATTATTGACAAAACATAAAAGTCCTTGGAGTAGGAAGGTATAAATCTATTAAATACCGGTACATTCATACATATATACATGCTTAGAAACAATAAGTATAAGTGCAACAAACAGATTATTGGCAGAATATTAGGATAATACAATAATATGAAAATACTTATCAAACCTTCCTTCCTTTCAAAAGAACAGGCAGGTTTCCGCTCGGGATATGGAACAAACGACCATCTGCTTACAGTTAAAATCCTCACTGAAAAATGTATAGAATATAATAAGCCTCTTGTACTCATATTTGTGGACTTCGAAAAGGCTTTTGATTCTGTAAATCAGCAGAGACTTTTGGAAGCGCTTGCTGAGTATCGTGTTGATCATCGATATTCTAATGTAATTAAATACATATATGAAAATGCCACCGCTCATGTTAAAACACAAACTAACAAATCCATCCGCAAATTTCGAATCGAAAGAAGAGTACGGCAGGGTGATACGCTCTCTCCCAAGCTTTTTGTAACACTCCTAGAAAGTACTCTAAAATCAATAAACTGGGAAAGAATAGGACTTGAGGGTGAAAAGTTAATCACCTCTGTTTCGCCGACGACATTGTCTTAATAACAGACAAAATACAAGAAGCACAAACTATGCTACACATGCTTCAGGAAGCTTCAGGGAAGGTTGGTCTAAAAATCAATCTATCCAAGATCCAGTTTATGACAGATCTTGTATTAAGTGATACTATAAAACTGAATAACATAGTGATAGAGCAAAGGGCACCAATATAAATACCTGGGGTTTGAAATCAGCGTAGGACGCGATAACCAAACACATAAAATTCGGGGGCGAATAAGTCTCTTTTGGGCAGCATATAGCAAACTGGCCTATGTATTCAAATCGAACCTTTTCTATGTATTTAGAAAGAAAGTTTTTGACAGATACATACTCCCCGTTCTTACGTACGGAGCCGATACTCTCACAATGACGAAGGAAAACATCAATAAAAAATGGAAAGGTCAATGTTAGGCGTTACTCTTGGAGATCACATCCCAAATCACATTATCAGGAAGAGAACGGGGGTACAAGACTCAGTCAAATTCATTCTACATCTTAAATGGAACTGGGCTGGGCATGTTGCTAATTTTAAGAATGGGCGATGGACAAAGAAAATGATAGAGTGGCGACTAAGATCCGAAGCCTATCGGAGTAGAGATAGACAACCAAGTCGGTGGACTGATGATTTGAAGAGTAGCTGGAATTTGGGTGCAAGTGGACCAGAACAGAAAAAAGTGGCAAGACTTGAAGGAGGCTTTCGTCCAGCAGTGGACAGTATAAGCTGATGATGACGATTAGGATAATACCTATTTATTCCATTCCTCAATGCCCTTTTACAATAGGAGATTGACCTGGTATCTCTGTCCCTAGGAGATGTAATTGTTTTAAGATTTAGTTCAGTATTTTTGAAAGTTATGCAGTTTTGAGTGTACTGGGCCCTTCTTTACATGGAGGCACTACAGAACACCATGACCATAATCTACAAATTTTTCGTAGAAATCTTACTGGGTGATTGCAAAAGTTCGTGCCCGATTTTCATAGATGGCAGAAGCATGCACTTTTGACTGTGCTAATATTTCTTTTATAATCATATTGTTAACTGACACTTATCTAAATGCGTCGTGAGTTAACATAACCTTAAAAAAGTTTATTTAAATTAATTTATGTGCAAGGTTAATACTCAAAATAGAAAATGAAAAATTACATTTTCGTTATATTATATGAATTTAAAAAGGGAGTGAATATTGGAACTGCCACAAACAATTTTCAAGACGTTTATTTAGATCGTGCTCCTGCCCTTAGGACAGTTAACAAGAGGTTTGGTTGAAATGGCGACTTCAATCTAAAAGATAAACTTCGCTCGATCTGCGGCATTGATAATTACTTTATCCGTGAGTTAGTGAATAATAATCCACGGATTACCACTAAAGAGATTGCTGAGAGAATAAATGTTAAAATTCGACTGCATTTCGTCATTTAAAGCAACTTGGATACACTTCGAAACTAGATAATGAGTTCCGCACGTTTTGACAGAATGGAACAAACTGAACCGTGTTTCCAGAGCTATTTCTCTCCTCGTCAGTCAACAAAACGAACCTTTCTTGGATCAAGTCATAATTGGAGAGGAAAAAAGGGCTGTGTATAACAACATAATAAGAAAAAGAAGCTGGAAGCATGGAAGCGGAAGAGTAGAATCTATGGCAAAGGGTTAACTGCATCCAATGAAGGTGTTGTTATTTGTCTGGTGGAATTGCGGAGGAATAATTTTTTACGAGCTTCTTCCACGTGGCCAAACAATAATTGCGGAGAAGTCCTGTGAGCAACTCACCTGACTCAATGTTAAAATCCAAGCAAAACGTCTAAATTTAGCCATTCGAAAAGGCATCATCTTTCACCATGACAACGCTAGACTACATGTCGCTCAACAAGCACTGCAAAAACTTAGGGAGTTAAAATGGGAAATCCTCCAGCACCCGCCGTATTTCTCTTAACTTGCCCTTTGATATTTTGATCTGTTTCGTTCTCTGTAAAATAATTTGAATGGCAAAAAATTTGATTCTATGGAAGAAGTCAAAAACTACCTTACGACAAAGAAGGAATTTATAAACTTGTAAAACGATGGGAGACAGTTATAGAAAATGATGGAGAGTAAATTATTTATTAATAAGTGCTATTTTTCATGAAAATGTGTTGTAATTAATTTGGTTTCTAATCGGGCACGAACTTGTGCAATCACCCAATATATACCTCAAAATTTATGTTCTAAAAGTTAGTTTTTTTAATAACTTCCACTATATTCCTCAATGCTCTACAATAGTGAGTCAAGATACCCTCACCTAAGGAAATACAGATTGAGGCAATAATTGGGTATTCGAATTAAGGCAGTAATTGGGTATTCTTAAATATTATAGCAAAGTTCAAAATCTTGGAATCCTACTTCGCAACGCGGCAAAGACAAAAAGGAGTTTCGTTAAAACAACAAGTGTAACAAAATTAGAGGTGCTTTCCAATCATTCATCACAAAGTCGTAATACGTTGTGACTATGTTGTTACATACATTTTCAATGTTTTTTTTATCCAACGTAAACTAATACTATACAAAAAATACACTATGTAAAAAAAATTGTATTTGATTTTTGTTAAAAACCCAACTAAAAAGGCGAAGTGTGCAACCTGATGGAGTGCCTTGGTGTAGCTAAGATGTTGGCTCTTGATCTTTATATTGTTGACACCGGTAAACTTATTTGTATTTAATGTATTATTTATGTAATATTTGATTCAGATTTATGTATTATTATTATTGGATGGTTGTTTAGTATTTGCTGCTCCGGATCGTTAAAATGTGCCTCGCCCAGATTTTCAGCGCAGGTAGAAATTGTATTTTATGTAACAATAATAGAAAAAAAATATGTGCGACGTCTCTAAGAAACTCGATAAGACATGTTGTAATGATCCTGTCTGTGCCAGCTGGCCTCGTTTTGCGGCGACGTTTTGTTTCACATGTATATCTTTCTGTGACAATAGCTACATTTTCTGTAGATCCATCCAATAAAAAATAGTGTATAATAGTGTAAAATGTTATTATAGTATAGTTCCCTTAGTTATAGCTTTGTTGTACCAATATATATTATTTTGATTTTTTTTGTATGTTATATGTAAAATAAGTCTGTCATACTAATTATTTGGTTTCTTACAACCAAATCAGCAATAAAAATTATTCTTTATAAATTCTGCAATATTTTAGAAATCAACGATAAAGACTAATCTGTTTGGCTCCCTTACTAGTATTTAATTATTATATTGTGCTGCTTTAAAATGGCGTCAATTTTTTATTATAAGATTGATTTTTTAGCCTCTTTTTTTGATTTTATGCTTTATTTTTTAGGTTAAGAGAAGGCATACGGTTTATGAACAAATTTCCCTTAACAGTAACTGGTAAAGTAAGCAGACTGAAAATTAAAAAGATGGTTTTAAATAATTTTTAAAATTTAGAATGTTAATTTAAATTTTATACAAAGAATGACAATGTAAATTTACAATATTATATTAGAAAAAATATTGTTGGCTAAACAGGATCTTCATTTATATATGATCGAAAATACGTATATTTTACTATGTGATAAAAAATTATTAACTTAAATTAAAAAATAAAGTAGATATATCTATAAGCATATTTTTTTTATTTCGGATTATCCATAAAATCAAATTCCAAGAGCATTCAAGCACAAATGTATGTGTTATTAACTCGCTGGTGGCTGGTAAATCACTCTCTATGCCATTATAACTAACTAGTCTTAGGCTGAGCACATACTGGAGCAGCGAGCAAAGCAAAGATGAGAGTGGAGAGAGACGCGACGAAAACAGGCACATCTTTTCCTTTCGGAACACGCATACTGAGGTCTGCGTCGGAGATGTCACGCTCCAAAGTGAAGCGATCAAACAAATTTGATTTCTCTGCTCTTATCACTGTTAGTATTTTCGCGAAAAATGAATTCAGAAGAATTCATTAGTTGTATTTTTGTTAAAAATGCTCTGTGAAATCAAAAGGACACACAGCACCATAACCGCTATATTTTGGATAAATAGTGGGATGCTGTGGCAATGGAAATGAAATCTACATGTAAATGTTTTATAATATTTTATTGTTTTAATACGGTTCACAGTTAAGTATGTTTAAAATCTACTCTAACAGACAAACATTTTATAACTTTTCCTTATAAAATTAGCAGTATCAATTGACCTATTGTTTTGTCGTGACCAGCCAGTATTTTCAGAAGACGATATTAGTTGTTCGTTTTGCATGTCTATTCCTTCCTTGTCAATTATTATGTCGTGTGAAATACAAATATATTTTAAAACTTTATCAACTTACTCTAGAGATAAATATAGGTTTCCAAAGAATACGAAATTGGGCATAAATAAGACTAAACGCACATTCCACAGCACGTTTGGCATGTGACAGCCGCATGTTAAAATATTCCTTATTGGTATCTAAATTTCTTCTATTGAAAGGTTTCAGTAGGTTTTTTAGTAGTGGATATGCTTCATCTCCAAAAAAAACATGTGGAACTATAACTGTAGTTGGTGGCAAAACATTATCAGGAGGGATATGTAAACGCCCACTTTCGAACAAATGACATAATAAAGAACAGCGACAAGTACCTCTGTCACTCTGCTTCCCATATCCACCAACGTTAATGATAATAAATTTATAATTGGCATATACCACTGCTTTAAGCACTATAGAAAAGAAAGATTTGTAATTGTAATGAATACTTCCAAAGTCATTAGGGCATTTTATCCGAATATATTTACCATCAATTTAGGGAGTTCCATTTATCACAGAATTCTTTTATAACCTGCGAATACATCTTCTGTAGGAGCCATGATATGGATCGGTTGAAGTATTATCCAAATTCCTTCCACTGTTTCTAGTACAATTGACGAAATTGTTGTAGTGCCCATTCGAAAAGTGAAGCTTAGACTTTTAAAGGATGATCCCCTAGCTAGATATAAATATATACCAAATATTATGTTATCTGATTCTATATATATATATATATATATATATATATATATATATATATATATATATATATATATATATATATATATATATCTTGATTCAATCATTCTTATTACGCAGCTTATTGCAGTTATTTTTTCTTTACAGGAAGTTCTGTGGGGGTAAAATGGAGAACATTGCGTGATACATATCGTAAAGCGTTGACCAAAGCACCAGGTAAACGTTCTAGGGATGGAGCATCTCAACTAATAAAGTATTCTTGGTAATATTTTGATACCATTTTTTTTCTGAAAGATCAGTTTACTGTAAGATCAATTTACCAGATATTACAGGGAGTCACTGTAGATTCAAAAGTATCCGAAACAAATAAACAAGATGCTAATGATTCCGTTTGTGATATCCAAACATTTTTAGATGCAGAAATAATTCCCGCCCACATTAAGATGGAACGAAAACAACAAAATGATAACGATATTAGCATAGAAGCAGCATAGAAGAAAATAAATTAAAGATATTACAAGGCCAGCAAACAAAAACTACTGACGAAGATTAAAGCTTTTTTGATAGTTTACTACCCCATGTAAGAAAATTTCCACCAGGGCAAAAAATGTTAAGGATGAAAATTTAAGAACTGGTGTGCTATTCTGTCTACGGAAATGAATGCCAGAACATTTCGAACTTTTCCCACGTTCGGGAAATTACAACTCCGACAAAAACACATCCAAAATGTCATGAAAAGGATTCGCAGTTCACGGACTTGCACCCTGTGACAGAGGAATATTCAGATCCCACATCAATTGCATTTTATATAAGCACCTTTTCCGATGAAAGTTTTCACTAAACATATAACGTTTATGTGCTGTCATAATGTAAGCACATAATATTACAAATTAGTTTTATTACCTTATCGTAACGTAACTGCAAAACGTTCAGTAGGATCGATAGGATTCCGATTACAATTTGTCCATTTTATTAACAACTAATGTTTTATTCTCTCCAAAATGTAATCAAATGTACTAATACTCATTCGAAAATTTGAACTAAACTTGAACTAAACTTTCCAAGGTGTTCTCGTAACTCGCTGTACAAGTGATGAAAGTCTCCATATATCAGTCTAGTTTTATTGATTTTATGTATATTGCAGTTTCTAGTAGCTTTGTTTTTGTAGAATAAATAATTTTTAAGGAAGAACTCTCCAATAATAGTAAATCCATCCTCACCGATGCTGAAAACTCGACTATAAACTCCTCACCATGTGTGGTTAACCTACTCATCGTCGCGTTTGTTCTTTACCGCTATCATTACTGCTTTATTTGCTGCTTCAGTATGTGTTTAACCTTAGATAGTAAAGTGAAATTTGACATAATGGTACAGAGCGCATTTTAAATTGAAAAATATCGGGTTTCGCGGAAATATGACATTTTCCTTTATTCTAAATAAAATACCTGCATATAATTAAATAAATAAAATTCTGGATAACTTTCATGTAGCATTCCTTATGTGAAGAACCAATAGTTGTTGAGATATTGGAATATCAATTTAGGGTTTACCAGTACTGAAGTAAATGAAGAAGAAAGGCCACTGTGTGTTATCTGCTCAAAAATCTTGGCAGCACAAACGAGCGTGGTTCCGAAAATAAAATCAAGAAAATATTCTCAAGAAGGGTTTACCGGTACTGAAGTAAATTAAGAAGAAAGGCCCCTGTGTGTTATTTGCTCAAAAATCTTGGCAGCAGACAGCATGAAACCAAATAAATGATATTTGAAACGCTTCATAGTGAGTACCTTAACAAACCCCGAGAATTCTTCGAATTAAAATTAAAATCATATGTAAAGCAGAAATCATTTTTTAAAAAAAACTTTGTGAATGAAAAAGCTTTACTTGTCTCTTACGAAGTTTCATATAAAATAGCCAGATGTAAGAAGCCTCACACCATTGGTGAAGAGCTTGTTTTGCCAGCAGCAATTGAGATTGTAGAAACTATGCTTGGAAATAATTTTGCGAAACAATTGCGATCCATACCTATATCAAATGATACTGTTGCCCGTCGAATTGGTGATGAAGATGTACAGCATCAGTTTTTCGGGAAGTTGCGTGACAAATTGTTTTCAATTCAGCTTGATGAGGCAACAGATAGCAATAAAGATGCTCATTTCATTGCCTATGTTCGATTTTGTGATGATTTTACAAACGGGGCAAATATGGAGTGGAAATATTGCATCGGAATATGTACCGATGGTGGTTATTCAATGTCTGGAAGATTTTAAAGTGTAAAAGCACTTGTGAAACAAAAATCTCCACTGTGTGTGTGGACACATTGTATGATCCACAGAGAAGCTCTGGCTTCCAAAGAAATGAGTGCTGCTCTGAATATTGTGCTCACTATAATTGTAACCCTAGTAAATTATATTAAAATGAGACCCTTAAAATCTAAAATTTTTTCTGCACTTTGTAAAGACATTCAGCGTTACTGTTTTATTGCGCCATTTTTCTAGAAGAGAAAAACCGACCAGAAGCCGAAAAGTTTCGAGATAGTTTTTATTTGTGATGAAATTGAGCTACTTGGTCGATATATTCGAGAAACTAAATACCTTAAATCTTCAACTCCAAGGAATAAATACACATTGTTCCTGAATTTTTAAAAATATTTTCTCTTGTGTAAATAGTAACTATTTAAATTTTAAATTTCTCGATGATATAATTTCGGCTGTCATAGAAAATAAAATATTTAATGAATATCACCATTCATCTCTTACACTATCTATTTTACTGAATCTATATATTCATATTTGTTCCTATTATTACATATTAAAACATTTGACAACTTCTGCTTGCATGGTATCTCTGAGAAACTCGACCAAATACGTTAAAATATATGAGAAATTGGCGGTAGCCAGTCGACTCCTTTTTGCGGCCACGTTTGGCTACCACGTTTTATCGTTCTGTAGCGGCAATTATATATTCTAAGGCTAAAGTTAAAAATATATATATATATATATATATATATATATATATATATATATATATATATATATATATATATATAGAATTAATTCTTTTTTTATTTTATACAATTTCCCGCCAAGTTTACCAATACCATCTTGTATTTCATTTTTTACTTAATTGTGTTATCTTTGTATCACTTAAATTAGTGTCCGCTTTAGAACAATTTGTTTTTGCCAGTCAAACCGTGAGTCATAGACTTATCTGTACAGCTTAAGCATACGTTACTGTCAGGTAAGATAAATGTGTTGACCACAACAAATTTACTTTAAAAAACTTATCAGAATCAATGTGGAATATTATTTAAATATTACTGCAGGGGAGCTGTCTAGCAGTTTGGAAAATAAAAGTATTAATAAATAATAATAAAAATAATTATGGCTTTAAATGAAATGTATGATTTAAAAAGCACCGTAAAACAGTTTAAATACCATATTAATACAGAACTATTTTCAATCAAAGAATTTTGTACCAAAATTATCTTTAAAAGTTGTAGACTAAAGTAATAATTCTTTTCGAAGTTCAACAGGTGTGTGCCAAACCATGCGTGGTCGGACAAGGTGCTTTTAAATAAACGGGAAATTCTCTAACAAACTTAGTTTCTGCTCTACTATACGCGCGTTAGCAGAAGCTCTATATAGAGCAACAAGTTTCGAAACTTTTAAATTGTAGCGTAAAGTTTGACAATTTATGCGCTTTGTAAAGAAGTTTTATAAAAGTGGAATTAGTTTAATGAATTTCCTCATACACAACAGCTAAAAATTAATGTGTGTTACTGTAAAATTAGTGATGCCAATATGTTTATGCACTAGAAAAATAACTTCCGTTAGGTAAGGTATCTATCTACTCACTAGAACATTTTTATGTATTATTTAACAGAAATATTATGGACCCTGAGAATAGACCGTATCAAAATAAAATAACTTTCTTACAGTTGTAGTAGAAGTCGCCTAAATTTGACAATACATAATTTCAAGAACCGCGATTTCTCATTTCACCACAGTCACGCAATTAATATTAAAACTAACAATTTTATTGAATTCAATGAACACAAGTAATCTGCTTTTAAACAAAGAAGAAAAGATGCGGTGTATTTTTGCATTATGAAGTGATTACAGTTTCAGAAAGGATTAACCTATTATAATTGGCTTTTTAGATTTCCCTATGTTCTTATAAATGAAGTCTCTTTGTTCCAGCAATAATTTTCTAGTAATATATATACTGGATATTCAAACAGCAACAATTATCACCACTGTACCAAATACCACCAACATATTTACACTTGAGGCGCGTTTCGCTAGTCATGTTAGCATCGCGAGTATTGACTAAATTTAAGATTAAAAACTAGATTATTTATACTAAAATTGAGATTTTCGCAATCGAAACTAACCAATTGTAGTCAGCGGTTTAGTTTCAATCTAGTAACCAATATAGAGAACAGTGAAGAATGAGTCCTCAGTCCTTACTTAGTCTATTTTTACATTTTATAATTTCGATACGTTCTCATGCGAGTAATCATTTTCTACCGGATACATTTTGAATTGACTTTAAGTTATCGAACGTTACTCTACGATCATGTTCAAGGACATGTTTGGAAATACTTGACTTTCCTGATCTATCCACCTCAAATCAGTCAAGCCTTCTATTTATCCAGCATACTTTTTATGACAATCATTACAACGTATCTCATATATTGTTATACTTAGGACTTCTTTCTTTATTGAATTTAACTCCACTGAAAGGGAAAGTGACTAAACGATGGAGCAAAAAATTTAATGTAGCAGGTTTGTGTTGTTTACAATGGAATGAATCGTTCTATCTATCCTTTACAGCATCTATTATATAGATGTACACTTCTAATTTATTAATATTTTAATTACTAAAATGCCCAGAAATGGTAATCGTACGTTGTTCTTGTGCCATTTATAGGGAATTTTTTGAGTTTGTGAATTATTTTATTATTATAATACTCATTTACTAAAGTCACTTTGCTAAGTATAGCCTATTAAAGAACCTTCGAAAATAATTTTAAAAAAGCTTTTCTAAAAATTGTATAAAATTGTTAGTCTGGCCAAAATAAATAATTTACAAATATTACTGAATACCCTCTATATTACAGCTCTGTTTCATTAATAAAACTTGAATCCGACCGCCAAAACCACTTAAAAATCTAACAATATTATTTTGTCGTCCTTTCTCCTGCCGTAAGTTTAAATCTGCACAGCAGCGTAAAGATCGCCGGGTAAATTAAAATGGTGTCAATCGAATATTGCAATTTTTGTGATTTTTTTTTCATAAAGAAATTTAAACTAAGTGAAAATGAATAGTGTTAACGTATTTTAAAATTCTATGACGTGTTAAAGCAGTGAATATTTTGAATTTGTTAGATTTTCCTAGATGATGAATGACATTGCACAGGATCGCATTTAAAATTGTAAATAATTTCAAAAGGCTGGATATCATTTATTTCTTCACAACGTAAAGTGCGCCGGGTCGATTAATAAAGTGTCAATCGAATATTGCGATTTTTATGATTCTTTTTCACAAACAAATCTACACTAAGTGGAAATGAAAAGTGTTAATGATATTTTAAAAGTCTATGACTTATTAAAGCAGTAAACATTTTGAATTTGTTGGATCTTCTTAGATGATTAATGAGATTTCACAGGACTGCATTGAAAATTGTAAATAATTTCAAAAGGCTGGATGTAATTTATTTATTAACAACGTAAAGTGCGCCGGGTCGATTGATATGATGTCAATCGAATATTCCGATTTGTATGATTTTTTTTCCACAAACAAATCTAAACTAAGTGAAAATGAAAAGTATTAACGATATTTTAAAATTCTATATCTTATTAAAGCAGTGATCATTTTGAATTTGTTAGATCTTCATAGGATATGAATGACATTGCAATGGATCGCATTTAAAATTATAATTTTTTTTTTATGGGTCTAGCACACGTGCTGCAGGGAAGTCCCTAAAGCGCTACAGGAGCGACACGTGTGCGGAAAAAGCGATTCACGTTTTTATTGAATCGCTGTAAATATATTAGGTGGGAAACACAGTCTTGGGTAAACCATTCCAAAGGGATGACGTTCTCCATATAAAAGACTGCTTGAAAAGCGTTGTAGAGGAGTAACAAGCTGAACCTCATACGGATGTAAAGTATCAGCGCAACGTGTACTTCTAACATGCACCACTCTGGGAGGAATTAAGCAGGCTACATCCTTCGAACACTCTCCATGAAAATACTGGTCGAATAGACTCAAGTCGCCAACTGTTCTTCGATGTTCCAGTGAATCCAGGCCCCGGTCAGTTCTGGGTCTCCAATCAGACGAACAGCCCTTCTCTGAACAGAATCCAACAAATGCAGTGTATGTTTGGGAGCGGAGCTCAAACATGGGAGCAGTATTGCAATTTGAGCTTTGTAAAGAATTAACAGTTGTTGTGGAGTGTAAAACTTTCTGGTTCGAAATAATATTCCGAACTTTTGAGAATCTCTCCTTGCTATGCCTGCAACATGTTCATGCCAGGACATATTTGCTCCCAAATTAACGCCCAACAAATTGAGTGACGATGCTAGGGGAATGGAGTGCTCCGACATAACTATGTCGGGTTTAGCAACGTTAACTTTTTTCGAAAAAAAACTGCTGCCGGGTTTTTGTAGCGTTAGATTCCACTTGGCTACTGCCACCCCAAGATAGAAATTCTTCCAGGTCTTTGTTAAATTGAATGACTTCCTGCTGTCTGCGGATTTTCGCCTGAGTAGCCGATGTCCGAGCGTTCAAAGTGAATGAAGAGATAAGCGTACTATCATCTGCAAAGCTGTAGATTGGATTTCCCGTCTTTTCCAGCAGATCGTTATTGTAAATGAGAAAGAGAGTAGGAGACAGTATGAAGCTTGGGGCACACCGGCGTTCACAGGAAAGGTGTTAGAAAGAAATCCGTCGACTGCGACTCGTAAAGAACGCTCTCTGAGGAAACATGAGAGCCACAAACAGAACTTTTCAGACATACCATAAGAGCGTAGCTTGGCCAACACTCCATCGTGCCAAACACGGTCGAATGCCTTGGATATGTCAAGAGCAACCGCTCGAGATTCTCCGAAGCGTTCAATTGCGTTGTTCCAAATATCTGTTACATAAGTCAGAAGATCTCCTGTTGATCTATGTTTACGAAAGTTCAAAGCGCTAATAATGTTGTCCTTCAAGGTATTTTAGAAGATGCTGATTGACAACCTTTTCCATCACTTTCGATATTATTGAAAGCAGTGCGACTGGTCGGTAGTTGTTTGGCAAGGTCTTCTTGCCTTTTTTAGGTATCGGCTGAACTATGGCACATTTCCAGCAGGAAGGAAATATTCCCTTTCTGTAGGATAGGTTAAAAAGTCTACAGAAAACTGGTGTTAGTTCCCTTGCACAGTTTTTGAGAACTATGGCAGGTATTCCGTCAGCGCCAGAAGCTTTTTTGGTGTCTAGCTTCATTAAAATTCGTTTTATGATACGCTGTCTGAAGATAACATCTGGCATCCTTGACTGCACTATGGGGATAGTAGGTGGTGTTTTTCCTTGGAAATCGGCAGTAGAATGCGAAGCAAACTGTTCGGCCAACAAGTTTGCTTTCTCAACAGGTGTCATTGCAATAAAACTATCTGGCCGTGTGAGTGGTGGTATGATGGATTTGGTGAAATTGACTAACTGCCTTAGCGACTGACTGGAATTGTTGGGACAAGCGAGAAAATTTTGTTTCTAATTCACTGATTGTGTGCCTCCTTGGTTTCGTCGATAATTTCTTTGCATCTGTTCCGGTCACGAACAAAGGTGTTACGATTTATGGTCAAACCAACGCTTGCCGTTAGAAGGACATTTCTTAGAAAATGGAATGTAAGCTTCCATACCAGCTAAGATAACATCGGAAACCTCCCTGGCGCAGTCAGATGGATCGTCGGATCGAAAACAAACTTCCAACCAAGGGAAAGTTCGAAAATATTCCGTGAGATCTTCCCATTTAGCAGATTTGTAATGTCAAATCTTACGCGGTTTAGGCGCCTCTCTGTCACTGACTGATAGGACACTCGATGTCGAAAGCAGTTTATGGTCGGAAGAACCCAACGGCGGATTTACGGTGACCTTGTAAATCTCCGGATTGGTGGTTAAAAACAGATCAAGAAGACTGGCGAACTCCCCGTCTCGATCAGAGATCCGTGTTGGTTCGTCAATAAGCTAAATTAATTTAAAAAGGCTAAATATCCCTTATTTCTTAACAGCGTAAGTGCGCCGGGTCATTTGATATGGTGTCAAATGAATATTGCGGTTTATATTATTTTTTTCCACACACAAATCTAAACTAAGTGGGAAGGAAAAGTGTTGATATTTTAAAATCTATGACTTATTAAAGCAGTAAACATTTTGAATTTGTTAATATTCATAGGTGATGAATGACATTGCATAAGATAGCAATAAAAATTATAAATAATTTCAAAAGGAAAAGTAAATAATTTCAAAAGGAAAAGTGTTAACGATATTTTAAAATTCTATGACTTATCAAAGCAGTGAACATTTTGAATTTGTTAGATGTTCATAGGTGATGAATGACATTGTACAGGAACGCATTAAAAATTGTAAATAATTTCAAAAGGCTTAATATCCTTTATTTCTTAACAAAATAACAAAATCTAAACTAAGTGGAACCGAAAAGTGTTAACGATATTTTAAAATGTATAACTTATTAAAGCAGTAACATATATTTGTTTTATTTCCATAGATGATGAATGACGTTGCACAAGATCGCATTTAAAAAAATTCTAAATAATTTCAAAAGGCTGGATATTCTTGATTTCTTAACTTTTTTATGAGCTATATTTGGAGAAGTGATTTATTCGAATGACTACTGTAACATCCTAAGAAATGCCTCAACGTAAACAGTATTCAGTATGCACTGTAGAGGAAAATTATACGTGTTCCAGCGAATCAAGGCCGCGGGCCGCCGGTCAGTTCGGGTCTCCAATCCAGACGAACAGCTCTTCTCTAAATAGAATCCAACAGGTGCAATGTATGTTTGGGAGCGGTTATCTTAGCCCCAAACATGGGGAGCAGTATTCCATAGTTGGTCGAATTTGAGCTTTGTAAAGAATTAACAGTTGTTGTGTGAATGCCAAAGCTTTCTGGTTCGAAATAATATTCCCAACTTTTGAGAAGCTCTCCTTGCTATGCCTGCAACATGTTCATGCCAGGACATATTTGCTCCCAAATTAACGCCAACAAATTGGTGACGATGTTAGAGGAATGGAGTGCCCCGACATAACTAGTGTCGGGTTCAGCAACGTTAACTTTTTTTAGAAAAAACTGCCGCCTGGGTTTTTAGTAGCGTTAAATTCCACTTGGTTACTGTCACCCCAAGATAAAATTTCTTCCAGGTCTTTATTAAGTTGAATGACTTTCCTGCTGTCTGCGGATATTCGTCTGAGTAGCCGACGTCGAGCGTTCAAAGTGATGAAGAGATAAGCGTATGTTTCATCTGCAAAGCTGTAGATTGGATTCTTGCTCTTTTCCAGCAGATCGTTAATGTAAAATGAGAAAAGAGTAGTTGGAGATAGCATGGGAGCAGCCTTGAGGTACACCGGCGTTGATTAGTGAAAGGTGTTAGAAAGAATCCGTCGACTGCCACTCGTAAAAGAACGATCTACTGAGGAAACATGAGAGCCACAAACAGAACTTTTCAGACAAACCATAAGAGCGTAGCTTAGCCAACAGCCCATCGTGCCAAACACGTCGAATGCCTTGGATATGTCAAGTGCAACCGCCTCGAGATTCTCCATGAAGTGTTCAATTGCGTTGTTCCAAACGTGTGTTACATAAGTCAAGAAGATTTCCTGTTGAATCTAGTTTTTTACGAAAGCCATATTGATGATTGCTAATAATATTGAATCCTTCAAGATATTTTAGAAGATGCTGATTGATGGCCTTTTCCATGGCTTTTCGATATTATTGAAAGCCGTGTGCGATTTGGTCGGTAGTTATTTGGCAAGGCCTTCTTGCCTTTTTTAGGTATCGGCTTGAACTGTGGCACATTTCCAGCTGGAAGGAAATATTTCCTTTCTGTAGGACAGGTTAAAAACTCTACAGGAAAACTGGTGTTAGTTCCCTCGGCCACAGTTTTTGAGAAACTATGGCAGGTATTCCGTTCAGCGCCAGAAGCTTTTTTTGGTGTCTTGCTTCATTAAAATACGTTTTATGATACGCTGTCTGAAGTCGGAGAAATCGACAGTAGAATGTGAAGCAAAGAAAATTATATCGCCGACTCATCAAAATACCGACTAGCTACTTTTTATTTATATATTTATTAATAGATAAGGCAATTACGTTACCATATATATTATTGAAGACTATCACGGAGTAAAATCACACCACTGTATTTATGGAACTTTGCCAGGGTAATTAACAGGAATCACTAATTACAGTAACATTATAATTCCCAGAGAAAAGTAGATACCCTTAAACTTATTTAGGAGTTACACAAATAACGTTTTGCTTGAGAAGAAATCATGTTACTTGACAAAATTTTGTCAGCGGTACTATATTAAATCTATTTTTAATATAGTAATAATTAAATCTGTATAGTTTTCTGCGTTACTGTTGCACAAGAAGTTTTTAAAGCCATTTTTGAAACAATTTTCTCGAGAAGATTTATGTTCTTGCTCAAAAATGGTTGTCCTTTAAAAGTTATCGTATGTGAGGACCTACAAATATCAGAAGTAAGTGACTTATTAGTTGGATTGCAATCCGTTTCATTCTCTTTACTAGGGATGTCAAACAGCTTGAAAGACGCTGGTCTAGATGGCACCGATGAATCGGCACTATGAGGGACTAGTCTTTTTGCAGACAATAAGTCCGAATATTTATTGGTGCATTTTGAATTATTATCTATGCCCTTTATATTAATTGAGCAAAAGTAAGAATCATTTACGTGATCTTTATGTTCCATCCAAATTATGAGAGTAGCACAAAAGATGTATCCAAATTCCTTAGCTCATCTTGTAAGAAGTCTAACATACGTTATACAGCAGACATGTGGACCCTGATACTGAATAGGAAAACCGAAATAGTCGAGATAGCACTTGCCAATTAAAGATGTAAAATTTTGCAGTGGATTTTGAAAACTGCTTCTCCACTTACGTAACAAAAACTATTCGGGAGATTCACAGTTCTTCGACCTAATTGCAGAGGCATAAGATAAAATTAAACTATATTTTTTAAGGTCTGCCGTAGTTCAGTCCTAACTTAACATCTTTAACGTAAGCACTTGAGTTTATTGTCAAACTGAATAAGTTATTGTCACAAAAAGACACTGAGAATGAATAAATAAAAACTAGTGGAGTTCAGTAATGAGGGTACCTAAATATGTTTTAATATAAATGTTAATTCGAGTAACGAAAACAGTGTTGGCCAGTGTAATTTACAACCTATATTAAGCTGACTATACACTCATTGGTTACCAATCTTGTGAAAATACCATTCGCAACTGCAGCCCTATCACCATCATCATCAGCTTATACTGTCCACTGCTGGACGAAAGCCTTCTTCAAGTCTTGCCATCTTTTTCTGTTCTGGGCCGTTTGTACTCAATTTCCAGCCACTCTTTTCAAATCATCAGTCCACCGACTTGGTAGTCTACTTCTACTCCGATAGACTTCGGATCTTGGTCGCTACTCTATAATTCTCTTTGTCCATCGTCCATCCTTAAACCTAGCAACATGCCCAGCCCAGTTCCATTTCAGGTGTAGAATGAATTTGACTGCCTCTTATACCCCTGTTTTCTTCTTGATAATGTGGTTTGGGATGTGATCTCTAAGAATAACGCCTAATATTGACTTTTCCATTTTTCGTTGCATGAAACATATTTTATTGATGTTTTTCTTCATTATTGTGAGAGTATCGGCTCCGTACATAAGAACGGGGAGTATGCATCTGTCAAATACTTTTCTTTTTAAACACATAAGAAGGTTAGATTTGAATACATAGGCCAGTTTGCCATATGCACCCAAGGAGAGACATATTCTCCGCTGAATTTCTTGTGTTTGGTTATTTCGTCCTATGCTGATTTCATGTCCCAAGTATTTATATTGGTGCACTTGTTCGATCCTACGTTATTCAGTTTTATAGTGTCGCTTAATACAAGATTTGTCTTAAACTGGGTCTTGGATAGATTGATTTTTAGACCAACCTTTCCAGAAGCATATGTAGCATAGTTTGTGCTTCTTGTATTTTGTCAGTTATTAAGACAATGCCATCGGCGAAACGGAGTACTTTCTAGGAGTGTTACGAAAAGCTTGGGAGAGAGCATATCACCCTGCCATACTCCTTTTTCGATTCGAAATTTGCGGGTGGATTGGTTAGTTTGTGTATTAACATGAGCGGTGGCACTTTCATATATGTATTTAACACACTCAGCAACCGCTTCCAAATGTCTCTGCTGATTTACAGAATCAAAAGCCTTTTCGAAGTCCACAAATATGAATACAAGAGGCTTATTATATTATACACATTTTTCAATGAGGATTTTAACTGGAAGCAGATGGTCGTTTATTCCATACCCTGAGCGGAAACCTGCTTGTTCTTTTGAAAGGAAAAACTTCAATTTATTTGCTAGACGTTTGGTAAGTATTTTCGTGAATAACTTGGGCTCAGGAGGCAGGTCGATAGTTTGTTAGGTCTGAAGTATCTTCGTTTTTATGCATGATGACAATAGACATTTTAAGAGATTTGATAATTTGTTGTCCTCCTTGTTTAATTACCTCTACTACAATATTATTTTCACCCGGAGCTTTGTTATTTTTCATGTCCTTCAAGGCTGATGTGATTTCTTCTTCTGTGATATCTGAGATATCCTCCGACCCTGGTTTAGGAATTTGTATTTGGTATGTTGATGTCTGTTCTTTTATCTTGTAAGGTATATAATTGTTGATAAAATAAATCGATGATCTGTCGAATATCTCTTTTGTTTGTTATTACATTACCATGCATGTCCTTTATCTTGCATATGTCTTTCCTTCCCATTATGTTCTCCCTTCTCATAACTTTTAAGCTTTTATTCTACTCTATAACGTTTTTAATTTCCTCTGCATTTTTTCTTTTGCCCTTTCTAATTTCCCTCGATATCTCTTTATTTATAGTTCTGTATTCATTTGTAGTCTTTTTCTCTCCTTTGCTTCATTAGCTGTTTTATTCTTTGATTTAATTTCTGTTCTTTTTATTGCTTTGGGCAAGTTTTGTCAATGGCATTTTCTATACAATTTTTGATGTTTTCAAGTATGTCATTAACTGCTGTATCTTCATTGTGTTCCAAAGAGCTTGCGATCTCTCTTTTATAAGAAACTACATCCTTTGGGGTCGGCCATTTTTTATGAAAGCCCCATACTTTAAATATTTTATATATATCTTAAGATATCCTTAGAATATTCCTAAGACATGATTATCTAAAAGTGAACAGGTCCTTTAAACGGATTTTTGTAGACTTTAATTTGTTTTTATTTACTAGTATTTAACTTATGTATGTTCGAACATAAACAATGATACTCATGCCAAAACTACCTCCACTATTACCTTTAGGAATTTTGTAGAGAGAAGTATGTCGAGTTTTAAAATTTACAAATTATTATTCGAATTTTAGAGGTTACGTAAGTTACATCAGTACTTAGGTATTTTGTTAATTTTGAAAACTTCCAATTATTTTAAATTTTCCTTTGATTATATGCTTAGACCACAAGTTCAGTTCACATTGTCCAATAAGTAAGAGTTTTTGTTTTATAAGCATAGAATATTTGCTGCAGGGAAATGCCTAAGGTGCTACGGAAGCGACGCGTATGCGAAAAAAGTGATTCAGGTTAGTCTTGAATTGCTGTAAATTTCATTCGGCTAGAGGATCTCCATAAAAAAAAAATCTTGTACGATGAGTGACAAGCTCAACTTGATACGGATGTGATGTATACATGCGACGTGTATTTTTAGCAAGCACCGCTCTGAGAGAAATTAAGCGAGCTACAACCATAGAACACTTTCCATGAAAGTATTTATAAAATACACACAGGTCGCCAACCGCTCGTATATTTCGGAGTACTCTTGCCTCTGACACACGTGACAGCCTTGCTTCTTTATTGAAGCGGTTAAGAAACAAGTTCTATTCACATTTATGGTTAAAGATTCTAAGCCATTCATAATTTCGTTTCTTATAACAATTTTCTACCCATTCGATAATGTCTGGTTAAGATTTACCTTCAATTATAAACAGCGTATCGTGAGCATAACATACACAATTGTTATAAACATCACGGTGCATCATAAATAAGTCATTTACACGAGCGGAAAAAGCAGTCTACTCTGCGGTATACCGAATTTCACTACATCCACTTTATTAAATTTTGACTACCATAATATATCGTGGAAGTATTCGATGCGACACAATATCAGTTGTTTGGGCTAGGTTATCAAAAATCCCTGTTGTTAAAAAGCCTTCATTAAAATTCTTAATTATATAATCAGTGACTTGTACCATAACATGCTTTGTGTTTATTCTGATATGGAATCCTTATTTTGAGTACTACAAAATTCTACTATCATTTAAAAAATTACTCAATTTCTATTTTATTTATTTTTCCACAATTTCAACTGCAATTGACCTGTAATTTTCCTTATTTATCTTATCTCTAGTCTGAAAATAAATACGATTGCAGCTCATTTTAAAATGTCTTTTACAAATATTAAGTTTACTAAATTAAAAGAGCTTTAATAAAACTTCTTGATGGTTATTTTTTAAAACTTGAATATTTTATACCAGGATACGGCGCATAATTACTTTTTAGAGAACTTACGGAACTAATGATCTCATTCTTATTTATGAGTCTTAAAAACCTAATTTGTTTTAGTATAATCATCATTACTATTCTTTATTTCATTAACTAATTTACTTCCTACAATTCCAAAATATCCTAAGACCAACTTGGTGATCATTATATTTGAGAATCCTTATCTCGAATATATAACATGTTACTATGTTTTTCAAACCATTTCTAGCATGTTTAATTGCATCTCACTTTTGTTTAATATCCTTGTAAAGTTGCATAACTTTGCTTTTAAGGGCAGTAAGTTTAAATTCTTTATCATATTAATAAATACATTTCTATACTTACAAAAATTGCTCATCTCTGCTCCTTATAAGGGCGTTTCCTTCCGATTGTTTGTTACCAGTGCCCTGTTACTGTCCTTCCCCTTTCTAATATACGTGTATATATATATATATATATATATATATATATATATATATATATATATATACATACGTATATTATATATATATATATATATATATATATATATATATATATATATATATATATATATATATATATATATATTTGCTTTTAAGGGCAGTAAGTTTAAATTCTTTATCATATTAATAAATACATTTCTATACTTACAAAAATTTTCCAGTGCCTGTATATTTTGAGGGTTTTTATCAGCAAGTTTGTCCCTATATTTAGTAATTCATTATATTTTCTGTTAGCAGAGTTTGTAGACAGAGTGGTCGCAAACAATATATTTGAGATAGTTTTATGTAGAATAACCTTTATTAACCCTTAGATGTGGTATTAATTCTATTGCAGCTAGCTAAACAGCATTATTAAGATCCACAAGACGAGTCCTTCTGTAACTTTGTTCTCGACATAGTTTCTTATTCTTATTGGTTCTTGAGGTTTTCTAAAGCATGTGATAGTAATTTTTCGGCATTGGTCTAACCCATGGGTTGGACGATCATCAGTTAGTTTAGGTGAATTTATTCTGTTAAAAGTGATGACTTCTTAAATTTTTTAGGGTGTAGTTACGATATTTCAAAATTAATTCTCGAACTACGTTATGAGGTTTTCTAATATAACTTTTTCGAAAATACGCTACTAGAACGAACAAGACACAGTTGAGCCACTAATGCTTAGACTGGCTTCTTGCAAACGTTTAAATAAATGTTTATGTTATACTATTTTTTCTTTAAGATTTTAAATAAATGATTTTTTAATTCTCTACGAATACTCACCTAGTATGCACTAAAAACAGTATTTTTGTATCAAAAGTCGGCACTGAAAAAACGTATGATAGAAATTCTGCCTTAATAAGAAAATTACTTACTATTTTACCTACAGTAATAATAGTTTTATTATTGAAAGAACAAAAAGCTGTTTTCTTTATATATACCACAACTACTAAATTTTTATAAGTACTTATATACATGCTTGACTCATTTTCATTCATAACATATTTTGTAACTAAATTGAACCGTATTCGAGATATTTATAAGGTAGACCAATATAACAGCAACACGATGCAATATTTTTGCAATAAAACGAGTTACATAAAAAAAGTCAATTTTTGGTTTAATCTAATGTCCAAATTTTTCAACCAGATGCATTTAATTAAGTTGAGATTTTACATTAACGAGTAGGGAACGAATAACTAAAATAGAAACATGTAAGGAATTAAGATGTACTTTATGAATGCTATAGTCAACCAAAAGGTAAATGTTACTTTTGGTTAACAATTTAGATATGTAAGATAAAATACGGAAGGCGTCACAACAGTGACCTTTAAACGGGTTACTCAATAATTCCTTTCTTGTAGAGGATTTTTATGAGTAATTTTAGGTCTTTAGTTTTTAATTCAGATAATAAAATAATTAAAAATATATTCTTTTTTTTATTAGTTAAAACGGAGACTTAATTTTTTATGTATTTGGAACTGAAAACAAGTTTTACCTTTTTTAAATTTAGTTAACAAAATCATTTAGTTTACGATGGAATGTTAACAAAATAGAGAGATGAATTTAAAATATAAATAATAAAAGAATAAAAAATAAATTGAAATTCAATTTGTATATAAAAGTATCACTACAGATTCCATCATTTACAAAAATTCGAAACAATTCCATCAAATTATCATCATTTCATAGTCAAGTGGTTACATTTCCACTCGACTTCAATAAACAGTTATTATTAATAAAATATTTATAACAAAAAATATATATAATTTATTGCCTAGGAAAAAGGGTTTTACAAAAGGAATTTTATATTACATATTTCGACCAATAAAAAATAAAATATTTATATTCATTAAGCACTATTTTAGCTTATGTAGCGGTATAAGTAATAAAATAAAAAAGTAAATTGATATCAGCATTAGGTAGTTTTAAATATTGTAGAATTGCTACACAATAGAAATAATAACTGCTTAGACCAATTCTAAATAAAAAAAAATGTTTGAAATATGACCCTGAACATAACACCAATAAATAAAAACTTCCCAAAAACATAATAATAAACGCTTGCTTAAATTTGTGATAACGTTGGTGCATTAGACAACAATTTACAGATTGTTTCGAACGTTGAAGATATATTCATAGAATTACGACTTGTATAACACATACTCTTAAATAGTCCTAACTGTTAACACATTGCTCCCTAATTCTTATCAAGGCAACATTGGCATATAACATTTTAGTAAAATATTCAGCATAATTTAATATCTAGGGATAGAGAAAACAGTGTTTGAAGATATTAAAAATTTAGGTTTTGTATGTTTTTTTTAGCACAAATATTATGTAACGGTATGTTTCAAGATTTACATTTAAAAGTTAAGTATGTTAAGTAAGTAGAAAATCATGTGTATTTTGTTACAAATTTTGGGTACATCCAGCATGAATAATAATGTTTATTAGAATGTGCTTTCTACATGTTTACCCACATCTCGTTTCAAAATTTTATTCTCACTCCCGAGCCACCTATACTTATAAAATTAATAAAACTGTTAATGCGGAATTAGTGAATCGTTGGTTACATATAGTTGTGAATATTTTGATATATTAGATTAGATTAGTGTTAGTACAATAACGCACAAGTATAGAACCGTTTTTTTTTTTAATCAAAAACACTATTTAGTTATTTTTTGTTGCTTACAGGTTTACTGAGAATCTTTGTAATTATAATATAAAAAAACTTATTAATCTTGGTTATAAAAATTTTAAATCGTTTTTATCATTTTATGGAACCTACAAATTTTTTACAGCATTTTCATTAAAATTATATATATATATATATATATATATATATATATATATAATCGGAAGTTTAACTATTGGGAAACGCCCTTATAAGGAAAAGAGATGAGCAAAGCGTTACACAAAAGTGATAGCAAACATAAGCCTAACGTAACCAACTTGAGCTTACATGTAAATAATATAGATCACAGAGTACAATATAACAACAGCTTCATTCTGGATGTGGAGACTAATTACTTCAGAAGAAGTTTCTTGGAAATGTGTTACATAAAAACTTGTAAAATAATCTCAATCACAAAAAAGACATAAAAGGATTGAGCTCTATTTATACCTATTTACTAACACAAAATCATACCAAATCAATGAAAAAGAACGATTTTTATGAAAAAATTAGTTTCCGGTAAAGTTGACGTTTTTCCTCTTTCTCTTATTCCTGCTTCTTATATATTCCTAATTACTTTTTGTGTCTTTTTGATATAAATTTATAAAATTAAATATGAGAAATAATAAATAACCTTCAACAACAACATTCTCTTTTCAATACTTTGAATTACTTTATGAGTCCCTTTATTATAAAAATTAAAGAGTAAATATAATTAATAATAATTAACTTGTCTAATAATAACATCCATCTAAATTTAAGTCCCTAATAAATAATTTGTTTAATAGTAGCATCTACCAAAATTTACTACATCCCTAACTTTAATGTTTTTTGGGTTTTTTTCGACCTGATGACGACATAGACTACCAACAATATCCGGTTCAGACTCAAATATTACTAAATAAGTCTCGATGTCAAAAAATGTTAAAATGGAGTACCATTTCAACAAGTGTTTTTGAATAATGTTATTGACAACATTTTAATTTTTAACCTGTGTAATTCTCTGAGTGTCCTTTTATCATGTTTTTTGTGATCATACCTACTACTACTGGCCAACAAAAATGCAAATTTTATCGTTTTCACCAGAGATGAATTAACTGCTAAATTTCTGTAAGTAATTTCTCATACAACCTTATAATTTATTGAATCACATTTCAAAAACGAACGTCTTAAGTTTATTTCTCTGTACCGTGTTTGCATTTTTAGAATCCACGAGAAGCTGCCATTAGGCAGCGAGAGCTCGATAACAAAAATAAAAAGCAGATACAAGAGCCTTTAGATCTTTGATTGCTCATCTCTGCTCCTTATAAGGGCGTTTCCTTCCGATTGTTTGTTACCAGTGCCCTGTTACTGTCCTTCCCCTTTCTAATATACGTGTATATATATATATATATATATTATATATATATATA
>CM032453.1:90458248-90592526 GCA_019049505.1 Pachyrhynchus sulphureomaculatus | reverse complement strand
TTGATGTAGGAGAGTTGATTGTGGAGACAATAGGTCTTAGTGGCACACCTTCTTTGTGTATCTTTGGCAGGCCGTAGATTCTTGGTGGGATGGCTTTGTAAGTACAAAGTTGTCTTGCTGTTCTGTCATCGATCCACTTCTTATTCTTCATCTGCTTAACAAAAGAATTGCTTTTATTTTGATATTGACTTGTAGGGTCATGTGAAAGCTTTTCATAGACTTGTTCATCATCTATTAATTCGGACATTTTTGTTTCGTAATGCTGCTTTTCAAGCGCCACAGTGACTGAGCCCTTGTCTGAAGGAATGATCAAGATGTCTTTGTGTTGTTTGAGGAAGATTGCTGCTTTCTTGAATAAAGTTTTCTCAAAGGATGTAGCGGTGTTACGATTCTGGAGTACAGCATTAGTGACGGCATTGGTACACTTAGCTCTAAGGATATCTTGGTTAGGAGAAGGTAAAAGTTTAATGAAAGATTCAATATCTGCTAGAACTGTCTTGACAGGTATGTCTTTACCTGGAAAAGAATCAAAAACAAATTTGGGACCCAAGGAGAGAACTGTGTGAACTTCGGAAGGAAAGTTGACCTGAGAGAGATTAGTAAACCAATGTTGACACACCTTCAATTTATTAGCACGAACTTGCATTAAATTGTTAAATTTATTAAACAGATTACTTGAGAGAGATCTAGAAACAGTGTGGAAAGATTTTAATTGAGTGGTACGGAAACGTTGTACTATATATGGAGGAACTCTGTCCTCTGCAGAGTGAATAACATGATTAAGGAGAGAGGTTAGCTTAGTTATTTCTTTGATAGTGAAGGAAATCTCATAGGATAGAATTTTGAGAGATACCTTACTCTGGAAGCGCTGGATCCTGTTATTATCATTCGGTCTATCTGACATTAAGTTGTTCATGCATCCAAAGTTCTGTACAATGTGTCTAGGGATAAGGCCTGTTGACCTGCACTTCAATAAAAAGTTCCTTCTACTGGTCATTTTTGCTAGTTTTAGATTAAATTTAGCCCAATTTCGGAAAAGGTTAGCTGTTTCCGCTCCATATCTATTGTTTAAATCTTGAAAAAACCCCATGTCTATAACAAATAAAGAGAGAGAAAGCAAAAGTTGCCGTATCTAACAAAATCCTAAATTATGAAACTAGTTGAGGGACTCGGCAAAAACGGGCATCAGCAGATGTTCATACTATATTGATTTAGCCAATATTTCGGTCCTAGGTTGGGACCTTCATCAGGGCACAAACTGAAAAAGAGATAACGAAGCAACCAATAAAGAAAATTAGGCATAAAGACTTGGTGTTATGAAGTTAAGTTTTTTTAAAGTTATTAATTTTAATTATTAATTTCTAATTTGATTTTAATCTTACAATTATTCATATGTAACTATTTTAATTCAACAGTATTATTGTTCTAAACAATCACAAATTATTATTATTATTATGGAAAAATGTCAACAAAACTCACTTGTAGCATGAAAATTAATCTAACAAGAATGACCATCAAAAACAATCGCCATGGTAAAAACCAACACTGATTTAAAAACAACCACTATTCACTAACAATTTAACATAAAAACATGGCATTTACAGCAGGGATGCCATTGATAACGTTGGATGCTGAAATTCAAAACTAATTAACCACCTGCCATCTTAAAGAAAAATGAATGAAAAGTGACAACTTTGACAGGGCGCTGACAAAGGACGACCACGTGACAGATGTAAGGGATCACTCAAAAAGAATAAAAGGAAAGGTCAAACGACCAGGAAAGGACCGGTTTAAGTACGAAATTAAGTGCTACGTCATATAATAAAATTAAAATTTTTGGTATGAGAGGAAAGGAATTGTAATGGGAAGGCAAATTTACGCTGTTGTGACCATTGAGAGAATATATAAAGGAACCAATTTTTATTTCATCTAGGGGAAGTAGAGCAAAGAAAAAGGAAGGCGATAATTGGAAAGGATTTTTCATTAATTGGGAGCATATTATTCAATTTATTATTATAATTATTATTATATTATGTTATCTCAATAGGAATGTAAATTATGAAGAAATTGGGGGGAACCAAGAAAAATATATACTTAAACAAGATGGTACCCAGAGGGGAACATGCAGAAGGACAGAGTTTTCAAATACCAAAAAACGAAAGTTATTATGGGGAGTATGACGACCCAGAGGTGTTATGCAAGGGATGACGATCACAAGAGAGAAGATAGCTGTATATGCTGCTCAAGCCATCAAGATCAGTTCTTTTATTGATATTTTGGGGATTCTCGTTGATATAGCACATCTCAAGGAATTCTCTTTTAAGAAGGTTTTTTTGGATATGAAGGATTTTTGGTTCTCTGAAATTAAAGGAATGTCCATTATCAACAGAGTGAGTTGCCAGTGCACATCTTTGTGGATGGCATCTGGTGTCGCTTTTATGTAATGCTATGCGACGGTTGAGACATTGTGATGTCTGGCCAATATATACAGCAGGACAGTCAAGGCAGGAAACGGAGTAGACTACATCTGACATGGAAAGAATAGGTAGAGAAGATTTCAATTTACTGAAAATGCGCTTATTTTTATAGAAATAATACTTGGCAATCTTAACATTGGGAATGACGCGCAAAATATGAACCAATTTTGAAGTAAGACCAGGTATAAATGGCAAAGAGAGCAAGGAAGGACTTATTTCCGTATGGCTAGCAGGGGGTAACTGGGGTGGAAGGGGAGGAGGGGATATTCGTATCCCCTCCTCCCCTTCCACCCCAGTTACCCCCTGCTAGCCATACGGAAATAAGTCCTTCCTTGCTCTCTTTGCCATTTATACCTGGTCTTACTTCAAAATTGGTTCATATTTTGCGCGTCATTCCCAATGTTAAGATTGCCAAGTATTATTTCTATAAAAATAAGCGCATTTTCAGTAAATTGAAATCTTCTCTACCTATTCTTTCCATGTCAGATGTAGTCTACTCCGTTTCCTGCCTTGACTGTCCTGCTGTATATATTGGCCAGACATCACAATGTCTCAACCGTCGCATAGCATTACATAAAAGCGACACCAGATGCCATCCACAAAGATGTGCACTGGCAACTCACTCTGTTGATAATGGACATTCCTTTAATTTCAGAGAACCAAAAATCCTTCATATCCAAAAAAACCTTCTTAAAAGAGAATTCCTTGAGATGTGCTATATCAACGAGAATCCCCAAAATATCAATAAAAGAACTGATCTTGATGGCTTGAGCAGCATATACAGCTATCTTCTCTCTTGTGATCGTCATCCCTTGCATAACACCTCTGGGTCGTCATACTCCCCATAATAACTTTCGTTTTTTGGTATTTGAAAACTCTGTCCTTCTGCATGTTCCCCTCTGGGTACCATCTTGTTTAAGTATATATTTTTCTTGGTTCCCCCCAATTTCTTCATAATTTACATTCCTATTGAGATAACATAATATAATAATAATTATAATAATAAATTGAATAATATGCTCCCAATTAATGAAAAATCCTTTCCAATTATCGCCTTCCTTTTTCTTTGCTCTACTTCCCCTAGATGAAATAAAAATTGGTTCCTTTATATATTCTCTCAATGGTCACAACAGCGTAAATTTGCCTTCCCATTACAATTCCTTTCCTCTCATACCAAAAATTTTAATTTTATTATATGACGTAGCACTTAATTTCGTACTTAAACCGGTCCTTTCCTGGTCGTTTGACCTTTCCTTTTATTCTTTTTGAGTGATCCCTTACATCTGTCACGTGGTCGTCCTTTGTCAGCGCCCTGTCAAAGTTGTCACTTTTCATTCATTTTTCTTTAAGATGGCAGGTGGTTAATTAGTTTTGAATTTCAGCATCCAACGTTATCAATGGCATCCCTGCTGTAAATGCCATGTTTTTATGTTAAATTGTTAGTGAATAGTGGTTGTTTTTAAATCAGTGTTGGTTTTTACCATGGCGATTGTTTTTGATGGTCATTCTTGTTAGATTAATTTTCATGCTACAAGTGAGTTTTGTTGACATTTTTCCATAATAATAATAATAATTTGTGATTGTTTAGAACAATAATACTGTTGAATTAAAATAGTTACATATGAATAATTGTAAGATTAAAATCAAATTAGAAATTAATAATTAAAATTAATAACTTTAAAAAAACTTAACTTCATAACACCAAGTCTTTATGCCTAATTTTCTTTATTGGTTGCTTCGTTATCTCTTTTTCAGTTTGTGCCCTGATGAAGGTCCCAACCTAGGACCGAAATATTGGCTAAATCAATATAGTATGAACATCTGCTGATGCCCGTTTTTGCCGAGTCCCTCAACTAGTTTCATAATTTAGGATTTTGTTAGATACGGCAACTTTTGCTTTCTCTCTCTTTATTTGTTATAGACATGGGGTTTTTTCAAGATTTAAACAATAGATATGGAGCGGAAACAGCTAACCTTTTCCGAAATTGGGCTAAATTTAATCTAAAACTAGCAAAAATGACCAGTAGAAGGAACTTTTTATTGAAGTGCAGGTCAACAGGCCTTATCCCTAGACACATTGTACAGAACTTTGGATGCATGAACAACTTAATGTCAGATAGACCGAATGATAATAACAGGATCCAGCGCTTCCAGAGTAAGGTATCTCTCAAAATTCTATCCTATGAGATTTCCTTCACTATCAAAGAAATAACTAAGCTAACCTCTCTCCTTAATCATGTTATTCACTCTGCAGAGGACAGAGTTCCTCCATATATAGTACAACGTTTCCGTACCACTCAATTAAAATCTTTCCACACTGTTTCTAGATCTCTCTCAAGTAATCTGTTTAATAAATTTAACAATTTAATGCAAGTTCGTGCTAATAAATTGAAGGTGTGTCAACATTGGTTTACTAATCTCTCTCAGGTCAACTTTCCTTCCGAAGTTCACACAGTTCTCTCCCTTGGGTCCCAAATTTGTTTTTGATTCTTTTCCAGGTAAAGACATACCTGTCAAGACAGTTCTAGCAGATATTGAATCTTTCATTAAACTTTTACCTTCTCCTAACCAAGATATCCTTAGAGCTAAGTGTACCAATGCCGTCACTAATGCTGTACTCCAGAATCGTAACACCGCTACATCCTTTGAGAAAACTTTATTCAAGAAAGCAGCAATCCTTCCTCAAACAACACAAAGACATCTTGATCATTCCTTCAGACAAGGGCTCAGTCACTGTGGCGCTTGAAAAGCAGCATTACGAAACAAAAATGTCCGAATTAATAGATGATGAACAAGTCTATGAAAAGCTTTCACATGACCCTACAAGTCAATATCAAAATAAAAGCAATTCTTTTGTTAAGCAGATGAAGAATAAGAAGTGGATCGATGACAGAACAGCAAGACAACTTTGTACTTACAAAGCCATCCCACCAAGAATCTACGGCCTGCCAAAGATACACAAAGAAGGTGTGCCACTAAGACCTATTGTCTCCACAATCAACTCTCCTACATCAAGCTTAAGTAAATTCTGTGCAGATATATTAGAAAAATCCTTCCAAAATTACCATCGATATGCCGTTAAGGACTCCTTTGCCTTTAGTGCAGAAGTTAATAATTTCTTATTACCTGAGAATCATGTCATTATTTCTCTGGATGTAGTCAGTCTCTTTACCAACATTTCATGGCAGCTAACCAAACATATTATTGATTCCGAATGGGCACTAATTTCGCCCAACACAAAATTAGATAAATCCTTCTTCCTCTCTGTCATTGAGTTTTTCTTCCAATCTACCTTTTTCAAGTACAAAGAACATTTTTACCGACAAACCTTTGGTTGCCCTATGGGCAGTAATTTAAGCCCCACTCTCGCAGCAATAGTCATGTCCTTCCTTTTGAAAAATTGCATTGAAAAGTTATCCTTCAGACCCCCTTTTCTCTTTCAATATGTGGATGATCTTATTCTGTCCATACCAGAGAATGGTAAAGAAGAAATCCTTCATGTCTTCAATTCTTTTGATCAACATCTACAGTTTACTATGGAAGAAGAGTCAAACAATTCCGTTCCCTTCCTGGACACAAGAGTCATTAGATGTCCCGATGGTGTGATCAGACTGGACTGGTATAGAAAGCCAACTTCATCAGGCAGATATATACATGCCAATTCTGGCCATGATTGGAAAGTTAAAATTAACGTCATAAAAGGTCTATATCGAAGAATTAGAAATATAGCTCACCCAGATTACCTTCCACAAGCACAAACACTACTTACCAGTCTCTTTATGGAAAATGGGTACAACAAGAGGTTCCTGCTCAAGACCAAGGATGAAGTCGACAAGCTCTTCCTTTCTAATGACATTTTACCAGAACCTCCCCCTTTACACGTATCCCCTCCTCCCCTTCCACCCCAGTTACCCCCTGCTAGCCATACGGAAATAAGTCCTTCCTTGCTCTCTTTGCCATTTATACCTGGTCTTACTTCAAAATTGGTTCATATTTTGCGCGTCATTCCCAATGTTAAGATTGCCAAGTATTATTTCTATAAAAATAAGCGCATTTTCAGTAAATTGAAATCTTCTCTACCTATTCTTTCCATGTCAGATGTAGTCTACTCCGTTTCCTGCCTTGACTGTCCTGCTGTATATATTGGCCAGACATCACAATGTCTCAACCGTCGCATAGCATTACATAAAAGCGACACCAGATGCCATCCACAAAGATGTGCACTGGCAACTCACTCTGTTGATAATGGACATTCCTTTAATTTCAGAGAACCAAAAATCCTTCATATCCAAAAAAACCTTCTTAAAAGAGAATTCCTTGAGATGTGCTATATCAACGAGAATCCCCAAAATATCAATAAAAGAACTGATCTTGATGGCTTGAGCAGCATATACAGCTATCTTCTCTCTTGTGATCGTCATCCCTTGCATAACACCTCTGGGTCGTCATACTCCCCATAATAACTTTCGTTTTTTGGTATTTGAAAACTCTGTCCTTCTGCATGTTCCCCTCTGGGTACCATCTTGTTTAAGTATATATTTTTCTTGGTTCCCCCCAATTTCTTCATAATTTACATTCCTATTGAGATAACATAATATAATAATAATTATAATAATAAATTGAATAATATGCTCCCAATTAATGAAAAATCCTTTCCAATTATCGCCTTCCTTTTTCTTTGCTCTACTTCCCCTAGATGAAATAAAAATTGGTTCCTTTATATATTCTCTCAATGGTCACAACAGCGTAAATTTGCCTTCCCATTACAATTCCTTTCCTCTCATACCAAAAATTTTAATTTTATTATATGACGTAGCACTTAATTTCGTACTTAAACCGGTCCTTTCCTGGTCGTTTGACCTTTCCTTTTATTCTTTTTGAGTGATCCCTTACATCTGTCACGTGGTCGTCCTTTGTCAGCGCCCTGTCAAAGTTGTCACTTTTCATTCATTTTTCTTTAAGATGGCAGGTGGTTAATTAGTTTTGAATTTCAGCATCCAACGTTATCAATGGCATCCCTGCTGTAAATGCCATGTTTTTATGTTAAATTGTTAGTGAATAGTGGTTGTTTTTAAATCAGTGTTGGTTTTTACCATGGCGATTGTTTTTGATGGTCATTCTTGTTAGATTAATTTTCATGCTACAAGTGAGTTTTGTTGACATTTTTCCATAATAATAATAATAATTTGTGATTGTTTAGAACAATAATACTGTTGAATTAAAATAGTTACATATGAATAATTGTAAGATTAAAATCAAATTAGAAATTAATAATTAAAATTAATAACTTTAAAAAAACTTAACTTCATAACACCAAGTCTTTATGCCTAATTTTCTTTATTGGTTGCTTCGTTATCTCTTTTTCAGTTTGTGCCCTGATGAAGGTCCCAACCTAGGACCGAAATATTGGCTAAATCAATATAGTATGAACATCTGCTGATGCCCGTTTTTGCCGAGTCCCTCAACTAGTTTCATAATTTAGGATTTTGTTAGATACGGCAACTTTTGCTTTCTCTCTCTTTATTTGTTATAGACATGGGGTTTTTTCAAGATTTAAACAATAGATATGGAGCGGAAACAGCTAACCTTTTCCGAAATTGGGCTAAATTTAATCTAAAACTAGCAAAAATGACCAGTAGAAGGAACTTTTTATTGAAGTGCAGGTCAACAGGCCTTATCCCTAGACACATTGTACAGAACTTTGGATGCATGAACAACTTAATGTCAGATAGACCGAATGATAATAACAGGATCCAGCGCTTCCAGAGTAAGGTATCTCTCAAAATTCTATCCTATGAGATTTCCTTCACTATCAAAGAAATAACTAAGCTAACCTCTCTCCTTAATCATGTTATTCACTCTGCAGAGGACAGAGTTCCTCCATATATAGTACAACGTTTCCGTACCACTCAATTAAAATCTTTCCACACTGTTTCTAGATCTCTCTCAAGTAATCTGTTTAATAAATTTAACAATTTAATGCAAGTTCGTGCTAATAAATTGAAGGTGTGTCAACATTGGTTTACTAATCTCTCTCAGGTCAACTTTCCTTCCGAAGTTCACACAGTTCTCTCCTTGGGTCCCAAATTTGTTTTTGATTCTTTTCCAGGTAAAGACATACCTGTCAAGACAGTTCTAGCAGATATTGAATCTTTCATTAAACTTTTACCTTCTCCTAACCAAGATATCCTTAGAGCTAAGTGTACCAATGCCGTCACTAATGCTGTACTCCAGAATCGTAACACCGCTACATCCTTTGAGAAAACTTTATTCAAGAAAGCAGCAACCTTCCTCAAACAACACAAAGACATCTTGATCATTCCTTCAGACAAGGGCTCAGTCACTGTGGCGCTTGAAAAGCAGCATTACGAAACAAAAATGTCCGAATTAATAGATGATGAACAAGTCTATGAAAAGCTTTCACATGACCCTACAAGTCAATATCAAAATAAAAGCAATTCTTTTGTTAAGCAGATGAAGAATAAGAAGTGGATCGATGACAGAACAGCAAGACAACTTTGTACTTACAAAGCCATCCCACCAAGAATCTACGGCCTGCCAAAGATACACAAAGAAGGTGTGCCACTAAGACCTATTGTCTCCACAATCAACTCTCCTACATCAAGCTTAAGTAAATTCTGTGCAGATATATTAGAAAAATCCTTCCAAAATTACCATCGATATGCCGTTAAGGACTCCTTTGCCTTTAGTGCAGAAGTTAATAATTTCTTATTACCTGAGAATCATGTCATTATTTCTCTGGATGTAGTCAGTCTCTTTACCAACATTTCATGGCAGCTAACCAAACATATTATTGATTCCGAATGGGCACTAATTTCGCCCAACACAAAATTAGATAAATCCTTCTTCCTCTCTGTCATTGAGTTTTTCTTCCAATCTACCTTTTTCAAGTACAAAGAACATTTTTACCGACAAACCTTTGGTTGCCCTATGGGCAGTAATTTAAGCCCCACTCTCGCAGCAATAGTCATGTCCTTCCTTTTGAAAAATTGCATTGAAAAGTTATCCTTCAGACCCCCTTTTCTCTTTCAATATGTGGATGATCTTATTCTGTCCATACCAGAGAATGGTAAAGAAGAAATCCTTCATGTCTTCAATTCTTTTGATCAACATCTACAGTTTACTATGGAAGAAGAGTCAAACAATTCCGTTCCCTTCCTGGACACAAGAGTCATTAGATGTCCCGATGGTGTGATCAGACTGGACTGGTATAGAAAGCCAACTTCATCAGGCAGATATATACATGCCAATTCTGGCCATGATTGGAAAGTTAAAATTAACGTCATAAAAGGTCTATATCGAAGAATTAGAAATATAGCTCACCCAGATTACCTTCCACAAGCACAAACACTACTTACCAGTCTCTTTATGGAAAATGGGTACAACAAGAGGTTCCTGCTCAAGACCAAGGATGAAGTCGACAAGCTCTTCCTTTCTAATGACATTTTACCAGAACCTCCCCCTTTACACGTATCCCCTCCTCCCCTTCCACCCCAGTTACCCCCTGCTAGCCATACGGAAATAAGTCCTTCCTTGCTCTCTTTGCCATTTATACCTGGTCTTACTTCAAAATTGGTTCATATTTTGCGCGTCATTCCCAATGTTAAGATTGCCAAGTATTATTTCTATAAAAATAAGCGCATTTTCAGTAAATTGAAATCTTCTCTACCTATTCTTTCCATGTCAGATGTAGTCTACTCCGTTTCCTGCCTTGACTGTCCTGCTGTATATATTGGCCAGACATCACAATGTCTCAACCGTCGCATAGCATTACATAAAAGCGACACCAGATGCCATCCACAAAGATGTGCACTGGCAACTCACTCTGTTGATAATGGACATTCCTTTAATTTCAGAGAACCAAAAATCCTTCATATCCAAAAAAACCTTCTTAAAAGAGAATTCCTTGAGATGTGCTATATCAACGAGAATCCCCAAAATATCAATAAAAGAACTGATCTTGATGGCTTGAGCAGCATATACAGCTATCTTCTCTCTTGTGATCGTCATCCCTTGCATAACACCTCTGGGTCGTCATACTCCCCATAATAACTTTCGTTTTTTGGTATTTGAAAACTCTGTCCTTCTGCATGTTCCCCTCTGGGTACCATCTTGTTTAAGTATATATTTTTCTTGGTTCCCCCCAATTTCTTCATAATTTACATTCCTATTGAGATAACATAATATAATAATAATTATAATAATAAATTGAATAATATGCTCCCAATTAATGAAAAATCCTTTCCAATTATCGCCTTCCTTTTTCTTTGCTCTACTTCCCCTAGATGAAATAAAAATTGGTTCCTTTATATATTCTCTCAATGGTCACAACAGCGTAAATTTGCCTTCCCATTACAATTCCTTTCCTCTCATACCAAAAATTTTAATTTTATTATATGACGTAGCACTTAATTTCGTACTTAAACCGGTCCTTTCCTGGTCGTTTGACCTTTCCTTTTATTCTTTTTGAGTGATCCCTTACATCTGTCACGTGGTCGTCCTTTGTCAGCGCCCTGTCAAAGTTGTCACTTTTCATTCATTTTTCTTTAAGATGGCAGGTGGTTAATTAGTTTTGAATTTCAGCATCCAACGTTATCAATGGCATCCCTGCTGTAAATGCCATGTTTTTATGTTAAATTGTTAGTGAATAGTGGTTGTTTTTAAATCAGTGTTGGTTTTTACCATGGCGATTGTTTTTGATGGTCATTCTTGTTAGATTAATTTTCATGCTACAAGTGAGTTTTGTTGACATTTTTCCATAATAATAATAATAATTTGTGATTGTTTAGAACAATAATACTGTTGAATTAAAATAGTTACATATGAATAATTGTAAGATTAAAATCAAATTAGAAATTAATAATTAAAATTAATAACTTTAAAAAAACTTAACTTCATAACACCAAGTCTTTATGCCTAATTTTCTTTATTGGTTGCTTCGTTATCTCTTTTTCAGTTTGTGCCCTGATGAAGGTCCCAACCTAGGACCGAAATATTGGCTAAATCAATATAGTATGAACATCTGCTGATGCCCGTTTTTGCCGAGTCCCTCAACTAGTTTCATAATTTAGGATTTTGTTAGATACGGCAACTTTTGCTTTCTCTCTCTTTATTTGTTATAGACATGGGGTTTTTTCAAGATTTAAACAATAGATATGGAGCGGAAACAGCTAACCTTTTCCGAAATTGGGCTAAATTTAATCTAAAACTAGCAAAAATGACCAGTAGAAGGAACTTTTTATTGAAGTGCAGGTCAACAGGCCTTATCCCTAGACACATTGTACAGAACTTTGGATGCATGAACAACTTAATGTCAGATAGACCGAATGATAATAACAGGATCCAGCGCTTCCAGAGTAAGGTATCTCTCAAAATTCTATCCTATGAGATTTCCTTCACTATCAAAGAAATAACTAAGCTAACCTCTCTCCTTAATCATGTTATTCACTCTGCAGAGGACAGAGTTCCTCCATATATAGTACAACGTTTCCGTACCACTCAATTAAAATCTTTCCACACTGTTTCTAGATCTCTCTCAAGTAATCTGTTTAATAAATTTAACAATTTAATGCAAGTTCGTGCTAATAAATTGAAGGTGTGTCAACATTGGTTTACTAATCTCTCTCAGGTCAACTTTCCTTCCGAAGTTCACACAGTTCTCTCCTTGGGTCCCAAATTTGTTTTTGATTCTTTTCCAGGTAAAGACATACCTGTCAAGACAGTTCTAGCAGATATTGAATCTTTCATTAAACTTTTACCTTCTCCTAACCAAGATATCCTTAGAGCTAAGTGTACCAATGCCGTCACTAATGCTGTACTCCAGAATCGTAACACCGCTACATCCTTTGAGAAAACTTTATTCAAGAAAGCAGCAATCTTCCTCAAACAACACAAAGACATCTTGATCATTCCTTCAGACAAGGGCTCAGTCACTGTGGCGCTTGAAAAGCAGCATTACGAAACAAAAATGTCCGAATTAATAGATGATGAACAAGTCTATGAAAAGCTTTCACATGACCCTACAAGTCAATATCAAAATAAAAGCAATTCTTTTGTTAAGCAGATGAAGAATAAGAAGTGGATCGATGACAGAACAGCAAGACAACTTTGTACTTACAAAGCCATCCCACCAAGAATCTACGGCCTGCCAAAGATACACAAAGAAGGTGTGCCACTAAGACCTATTGTCTCCACAATCAACTCTCCTACATCAAGCTTAAGTAAATTCTGTGCAGATATATTAGAAAAATCCTTCCAAAATTACCATCGATATGCCGTTAAGGACTCCTTTGCCTTTAGTGCAGAAGTTAATAATTTCTTATTACCTGAGAATCATGTCATTATTTCTCTGGATGTAGTCAGTCTCTTTACCAACATTTCATGGCAGCTAACCAAACATATTATTGATTCCGAATGGGCACTAATTTCGCCCAACACAAAATTAGATAAATCCTTCTTCCTCTCTGTCATTGAGTTTTTCTTCCAATCTACCTTTTTCAAGTACAAAGAACATTTTTACCGACAAACCTTTGGTTGCCCTATGGGCAGTAATTTAAGCCCCACTCTCGCAGCAATAGTCATGTCCTTCCTTTTGAAAGATTGCATTGAAAAGTTATCCTTCAGACCCCCTTTTCTCTTTCAATATGTGGATGATCTTATTCTGTCCATACCAGAGAATGGTAAAGAAGAAATCCTTCATGTCTTCAATTCTTTTGATCAACATCTACAGTTTACTATGGAAGAAGAGTCAAACAATTCCGTTCCCTTCCTGGACACAAGAGTCATTAGATGTCCCGATGGTGTGATCAGACTGGACTGGTATAGAAAGCCAACTTCATCAGGCAGATATATACATGCCAATTCTGGCCATGATTGGAAAGTTAAAATTAACGTCATAAAAGGTCTATATCGAAGAATTAGAAATATAGCTCACCCAGATTACCTTCCACAAGCACAAACACTACTTACCAGTCTCTTTATGGAAAATGGGTACAACAAGAGGTTCCTGCTCAAGACCAAGGATGAAGTCGACAAGCTCTTCCTTTCTAATGACATTTTACCAGAACCTCCCCCTTTACACGTATCCCCTCCTCCCCTTCCACCCCAGTTACCCCCTGCTAGCCATACGGAAATAAGTCCTTCCTTGCTCTCTTTGCCATTTATACCTGGTCTTACTTCAAAATTGGTTCATATTTTGCGCGTCATTCCCAATGTTAAGATTGCCAAGTATTATTTCTATAAAAATAAGCGCATTTTCAGTAAATTGAAATCTTCTCTACCTATTCTTTCCATGTCAGATGTAGTCTACTCCGTTTCCTGCCTTGACTGTCCTGCTGTATATATTGGCCAGACATCACAATGTCTCAACCGTCGCATAGCATTACATAAAAGCGACACCAGATGCCATCCACAAAGATGTGCACTGGCAACTCACTCTGTTGATAATGGACATTCCTTTAATTTCAGAGAACCAAAAATCCTTCATATCCAAAAAAACCTTCTTAAAAGAGAATTCCTTGAGATGTGCTATATCAACGAGAATCCCCAAAATATCAATAAAAGAACTGATCTTGATGGCTTGAGCAGCATATACAGCTATCTTCTCTCTTGTGATCGTCATCCCTTGCATAACACCTCTGGGTCGTCATACTCCCCATAATAACTTTCGTTTTTTGGTATTTGAAAACTCTGTCCTTCTGCATGTTCCCCTCTGGGTACCATCTTGTTTAAGTATATATTTTTCTTGGTTCCCCCCAATTTCTTCATAATTTACATTCCTATTGAGATAACATAATATAATAATAATTATATAATAATAAATTGAATAATATGCTCCCAATTAATGAAAAATCCTTTCCAATTATCGCCTTCCTTTTTCTTTGCTCTACTTCCCCTAGATGAAATAAAAATTGGTTCCTTTATATATTCTCTCAATGGTCACAACAGCGTAAATTTGCCTTCCCATTACAATTCCTTTCCTCTCATACCAAAAATTTTAATTTTATTATATGACGTAGCACTTAATTTCGTACTTAAACCGGTCCTTTCCTGGTCGTTTGACCTTTCCTTTTATTCTTTTTGAGTGATCCCTTACATCTGTCACGTGGTCGTCCTTTGTCAGCGCCCTGTCAAAGTTGTCACTTTTCATTCATTTTTCTTTAAGATGGCAGGTGGTTAATTAGTTTTGAATTTCAGCATCCAACGTTATCAATGGCATCCCTGCTGTAAATGCCATGTTTTTATGTTAAATTGTTAGTGAATAGTGGTTGTTTTTAAATCAGTGTTGGTTTTTACCATGGCGATTGTTTTTGATGGTCATTCTTGTTAGATTAATTTTCATGCTACAAGTGAGTTTTGTTGACATTTTTCCATAATAATAATAATAATTTGTGATTGTTTAGAACAATAATACTGTTGAATTAAAATAGTTACATATGAATAATTGTAAGATTAAAATCAAATTAGAAATTAATAATTAAAATTAATAACTTTAAAAAAACTTAACTTCATAACACCAAGTCTTTATGCCTAATTTTCTTTATTGGTTGCTTCGTTATCTCTTTTTCAGTTTGTGCCCTGATGAAGGTCCCAACCTAGGACCGAAATATTGGCTAAATCAATATAGTATGAACATCTGCTGATGCCCGTTTTTGCCGAGTCCCTCAACTAGTTTCATAATTTATATATATATATATATATATATATATATATATATACATACGTATATTATATATATATATATATATATATATATATATATATATATATATATATATATATGTATTGAATTGGTTCTAATATTAAAGTTTTTGTCGTTTAAAAGACTTACTAATAAATAAAATAATTTGAAAATATACCATGCAAAATTTCAAATGATTTACATATACAAAAGAATTGAAGTATAAAATGAAATAAAGGAAAAATAAGAAAGTTCCGTTGAACCGAACAACTTAAAGGACTTCTTCCCGCCTACTTATTATTTTGTGCTCAGTAAAATGTTAAACCTAATTGTCGTCCAGAGGGTCAGCTTTCATTTTCCTTAACATTTACCTCAGGAATTTTTTTAATAATACTTGAAAAGAATTTTTTTCGTACGATCTAGTTGGTTTTCTTCCTTTTTTCAACGCAGATATTAAAGTCTGACGTAGGTATAAATAAATTATAATTTCTAAAAATGTATAAAGTTAATCTCATGCCAATAAAGATAAACTTGTTATCTGGATGAGTACAAAATTATCTTAAAATGATCATCGATTTTTCTTTGTGGAGTTCATTGCAGATTAAACTTTAGTAGTTCAATAATAGTTGGAGTTGAGTTTCGGATCGCGAAGTGTGTACATGTGAATCGAACGCCAGGCAATGGACAACTCGTTCAACGAGCAGTATTACTGTAGTGTTTCGATCTGTTTAATTATTTTGTCGATTGCAAACCAGAGGGACTAGAAATAAAGCAGAGTGTAGTGTTAGAATTAAGACAATAAGTAAAAAATTTGGAGTTTTATGAGAATAATTCTGTGAAATTGTATGAAGCTAACGAAACGATCAGCGACAACCTTGATCGTTTTACTGTTTACGGTGATAAGAAATATAAACAATAGTTTTTTTCTTTTTCTCTCGTGTTTGAAAATGGAATATACGAGGAACACACGTAAAGTTTTTATAACAGAAAGAACAACGGATAGGATGGGAGGAAGAGTCGAAGAAAAAGGGCCAATGGGATTATTCAAGAAGAGTAAAAAGCTGATAAGGACACCACAGAAAGAGAAAAACGAAGTAGATAAGATAAACCATTTGATATAAATGATCGGAGAGCTAATGTCAGATATAAAGGATATAAAACAAAATCAGAAAAGATGCCAACGAGAGTTCAAAGAATTAAAAGAGGAGAATGAAGTACTGAAAGAGGAAAATAAGATAATTTGAGAAAACATGAGAAGTATGGATTTGAAGATGAGTAGACTGGAAAAAGACAACGTAAGGAATAATATTGTAATATCGGGAATGAGATTTGAAGCCAGATTTGAAAATGGGTGTAGAACATTTTATGGAGAAGAGTATGGACACAAACATACAGATTAAAGATGTGATAAAAATAGGAGCGACTATATACAAGATAGAACTTGAAAACACGGGAGATAAAGAAGCTGTAATGAAAAATAGAATCAAACTGAAAAACCTAAGAGAGAGAGTTTATATAAACAACAAAAGAAATCGCATATAGCAGAGAACGAGAGAATGAATTGAAAAAGGGTGAAAATAGAATATCAAAAAATTGTAATCGAAAGAAGAAAATATAAATGAAACATTGAGGAAGAAAAACTGAAAGAATAAACAAAGAATACTATCACCATCAAGTCAAAAAACTGAGAAAAACGAGAGAGATAGGTAGATTGACGACGACCCTGGCAAAGATAAAGGATACGGAAGAGAACACTAGTAAAATGAGTACAAATAAGAAGATAATCAAAGAAATAGATAGGAAGAAAGAATTGGGAAATAATTATCAAGTTTTTAGATTGAGAACACAGAATAATAGGGGTATAAACCGAAAAGAGGATCAACTGAGAGAAAAACAACAAATGCACTATGCAGGAATTACTGAAACAGAAAGGAAAGGAAATGGATGCAAAAAATTAGAAGCATACAAAAATCAACATAGAGACATAATACCGGAACAAGATACAGAACTCACACAAACAGAAGAAACTAATACAGAAGAAACAAAAGAGGCAATCGGCAATTAAACAGGATGGAAGGATATCGAAGGAAATATGGAAAAGGCAGACATAAAATAACTCAACCCTACGGGCCTTACACTCCTAACAAAAGGGGTAGAAAGGCATAAGGATTAAGTAAGTAAGTTCAATAATAGTTACTTAAATAGCAAATACAGAAAGTAATATTTTGCAGAAGGAGCACGGGTGTTTCAGAAGAGTTCATAAGCGAAGTCCTATAAGCTTAGAAACCTTGATACGCTACTGCCACTTCTCGCACATAATGCGTACTCAATTTTTTGTGTATAAATTAATATAGTTTTTCTAATAGCACGGTACGAACTACAGAGAAATTCTTGAAGCGCTACAGAAGCGGAGTGCGAGTAGAAGTGTCTATCCACGTTGGTTTTGATTCGCTTCAGGTTGTATTCGGTGGGAAACATAGTCACAGGTAGTTAATTTCAAAGGGATGAGGTTCTCTAAATAAAATAATTCCTGAAGAGAGTAATATGAGGATATCAATCTGCTGAATTAGCGTGACATGGATTCAAGTACGCACCACTCCAGGCGGGCTACATTATCAGATACTTCCCGTAGAATTATTTTTAGAACTCAAATCTCCATTTTTTTTTGGTATTGCAACTAATCAATTTTTATGATGAGTTCTGAGTTCCCAATATGGTGAATAGCTCTCTTCTAGAGAGTATCTGATAAATGTAAGTATTTACTTGTGTGTAGAAATCAAAAGCTGTTGTATACAACTTTCTAGTATACGACTTTCTAGTATAAAATAAAATTTCCGATTTTTCAGAATTGCTTGCTATAAGTACTGAATAATCATATCGAGACATAGTTGCCCCAAAGTCGACTCCTAGTAAGTTGAATGACGGTATTAGTAAAATGAAATATCTCGACATAATTATGAGTGAGTCGCTGTATTGTTTTCTTTTTTAGAGAAAACTGCTACTTAGGTTTCGGTAGCTATAAACTCCTCTTGGTTACTGTCAGCTTAAATCAGAATATCTTCCCGGTCTTTGTTGAGTTGCATAACTTCCTCTCGTCCTCAGATATTTGCATTGGTAGTACAGGTTTAAATATCCAAATTAAACGAAGAAATAAGCATATGGTCATCGGGAAAAATATAGGTTGGATTTTTGGTCTTTTACAGCAAATGGGTTATATAAAAAAGAAACCAAGTAGCCAATAATATTAAGCGGTATGGTACACCAGTGCTGATGTTGCAATAATCAGAAAAAAATCCATCAACTGCTATTTGCATTAAACGATCTCTGAGGAAACACGAGATTATAAACAGAACTTTTCAAAACTTACCATAAGAGGCCAACAATCTGTCGTGCCAAACACAGTCAGATACCTTGAATACATTAAGTGAAACTGCTGCTACAAAGATGAGTTACGGCTTAGATGGTATCCTGTTGATCTTTGTTCAAGAAGATATTTTGGTGATTTCTAATATTATTCAATCCTTTCAAATATTTAAAGTTTAATGTTACTATTTTCGAAATGGTAAGAACTACAAAGTCGTTGAATTTAGAAAAGTCATTTTCGGAATCAATTTAAAATACGTTTGAAGTGCAGCAATTCTTTTTTAGTTTGTGGAATATTGAAGAAAGTTTAAAAATCGCCATATTTTATTTTCCAAAATAAATTAAAAACTACAATAGTTTTAAAAAAAATTAAATAAGACAATTTTATTCTTTCTCCACTTGCAAAAGGACCTACCCATATTTTACATTCTTTGATCTACTAGGGCCCATTATCAAGTAAATTTTTTAAAATACGAACCTGAACCCTTTATTTAATTTTTTTTAAGCATTTTGTACCTTAAATAGAATGATGTAACCCTCGACTTAACGTTTTGGTATGAAATATTCATCATGAGTTTTTTAACAGCGGGTCTGATTTTTTAAATGGGAAATGATAAACCATTTACGGAATGGTCTTTCATAGGTAAGGAATAATAAATGAGCATCTATGTCTAAAAGTGCTATATATATATATATATATATATATATATATATATATATATATATATATATATGTATGTATATATATATATATATATATATATATATATATATATATATATATATATATATATATATATATATATAAATAAACGTTTTCTCACTTTTATGAATTTCGTGAAAATGTACACCTTATATCAGTTTACCGAATGCCAAAACTACAAATTTATGTATTCTAACTTTATAATTTTTGTTACGTAATCCTGAATAAACTTGCTGTTGATCAAAGTTCAAAATAAAACTGTGCGAAGCATGTGTAAAAAAACATTTTAGTAAGTATCTTGATTAAAAACACTTTAACTCCTTAACTTTGCCGCTTCATCCTCTAAAAAAATGTACCAGGCTAATCTAACCAGTTACTTGAAAAAATGATAAAAAATACGAAATAAAAAAAAACTTTTCACTAAGGCTATATTTACATATTCTGGTGAGTTATGAGCTGGCTTATCAGCCCTCAAAGGGAATACATTGGTTTTTGGAACACTCTATATATATATATATATATATATATATATATATATATATATATATATATATATATATATATAAATATATATATATATCTACATATATATATATATATATATATATATATATATATATATATATATATATATATATATATATATATACATATATATATATATATATATATATATATATATATATATATATATATATATATATATATATATATATATATATATATATATATATTTATATATATATATATATATATATATATATATATATATATATATATATATATATAGTATATATAACTAGAAAGTGAGTTAAATTAGAAAAAAGTTGTCTTTTTCGGAGTTGATATACAATAGTAGACAACAATAGTGTTACATTTTTTTTTAGTTACTGAAACATTAAAAAATGTTTAAAAAATCTACTAATCTAATTTCTAAAATAAATAGAAAATTTTAGGTGGCATAAACCAGAATACAGTTGATTGGTATTGGCTACTATTGATTTGTAGTTGTACATTGTGCAAAATTCAATATAAAACAATATTTAAAATTAGGACAAATATATGACCCGATTCATTAAATTTTACCCATAGGAGCATCTAAATTGCTGTGATCTTGACTAGTCTAACAGAGATTTCGCAAGGTGTTTTTTTTTAGCATCGTCAAGCGAGAACGGGTGATATGCTTTTGGTTGGTTTTTGTTTAGGGATTGGAATTTGACGCGAGCAGTTACAATTCTTTTTTCTAACAACATTCAGAGGTTCTACCGAATGTGTCAATTCGTTATCTCACTAACCTCACAGTAAACTTTTTAAAAAATTTTATTGAGTTGGGGTATTCTTCTATTGTCTTTTGTATATGAACGTCTAAGAAGGTTGGTGGTTTTCTTCTAGATCCACTATCAACTGGATTTTCGGGCGTAGAGTTAAAATTTGTAGAATTATTCTTCTTCAAAGGACAGTACGAAAAATATACCTTGGACGTAAATCAAAAGTTTCGGGTTAGTAGTAGGTAACTTCTTTTAACGCCATTCGTTTAAAGTAGGTCATAAAGAGGTTTGCTATGACTGGCAATAGAGATAACAAAACAAACAGTATGCACAACACAAGAAACAAAGAGAATGCACTTTTGAGGCAGTTTCTGACAAAATCTAATATGTAGTCTAGATATATATATATATATATATATATATATATATATATATATATATATATATATATATATATATATATATATATATATATATATATATATATATATATATATACATATATATATATATATATATATATATATATATATATATATATATATATATATATATATATATATATATATATTTATTGTCCAAAATTACTCGATTACTCCAAAATAACTCAATGCTGCAGAAATCTTTCTTCCTAGAATTTGACGAAAAGGACGCAGACGGGTGGCGCTCCGCCCCATATTTCCGGTCTAAACATGGCTTTATTGCGCTCCAAGTTTGGCGAGTCACTAATATCAAGAAATGGCTGTACCGCTTGGCCGCCGAGATCGTGCGATTTAATGCATTTGGACTAATTTCTTTGGGGCCACGTTAAATCAGAAGTTTACAGCAACAAACCAGCAACTCTTGATGCACTTGAAGTCAACATTCGTCGTGCTATAGCCGGCGCATGGCCGGAATTGGAGAATTGGTGTAAGCGGATTCGTGTTTGCAAAAAGAGCCGCGGCGGCCATTTGAGCAATATCTTGTTTAAATCTTAAATGGCATAAAATTTCCCGTTAAATAAAGGATTCAGAATGAACTTTGCTTAAAACCTCATTGTTTTAATCAATTTTAAATTTAAGACGCTCTTCATAGAAAACTATATATATATATATATATATATATATATATATATATATATATATATATATATACATATACATATATATATATATATATATATATATATATATATATATATATATATATATATATATATATATGTGAGGTTGTTAAAGCAATTAAAGGCGAATCGAAAGATCCGCACTTCGGAAGTTTCCAAAATGTTCTTTGTATTTGCCGTAACATCCTAAGAACACAATTTCAGTCTTTATCCAGGTACTAACGGAAAACCATGACAAAATAGATGCTTATACTGCACTCTGTCGGTGACGTATTTAAAGTTTTTCCAAACAATGCGGCCAGCACGGCTGGCACTTAATTGCAGAAGCGCACCTTCTCGAGCTTCCCGCTCGAAAGCATAGATGGCGTTGGTGAGGCAACTAACTTTGTTTGGAAAGACTTTAAATAAGTCACCGACAGAGTGCAGTATAAGCATCTATTTTGTCATGGTTTTCCGTTAGTACCTGGATAAAGACTGAAATTGTGTTCTTGGTATTTACTGAACCTAGCCCAACTGATGAGTCGTGATACGGAGAAACGTGTCTTGGGATGGTACGGCAAATACAAAGTACACTTTGGGAACTTTGAAGTGTGAATCTTTCGATTCGCTATTGGTTGCCTCACCAACGCCATCTATGCTTTCGAGCGGGAAGCTCGAGAAGGTACGCTTCGGCAATTAAGTATCAGCCGTGCTGCCGCTTTGCTTGGAAAGACTTTAAATAAGTCACCGACAGAGTGTAGTATAAGCATCTATCTTTTCATATACATATATATATATATATATATATATATATATATATATATATATATATATATATATATATATATATATATATATACGATTTCACGCATGAGGTCAAGGGAATTAAGATTAACTCTTGGTTGAGATGGAGACAACGGCGATACAGATCTTCGACTAGTAAGCCAAAATTTTAACGAATTTTTTTTCCCAAAAAAATGAGCGAAAGTAATTTAGAGCATCACGCAGTGATAAAGTTTCTACCTAAAGAAGGAAATGATCCCTAAATTTACACCAGAAGAAACACTGACCGATTTAAATAACAATAAGATTTGTTTTTCGGCAATTGTCCTATACAACTAGATTTGGGGCTTCTATTGGGATCCTGCCATGAAGCAGGAGGTAATACCACTGGGTTCATAGTGAGTGTGCACCTCCAAATATGATGGAAATTCAGTCAACTTCTGCAAAGTTAGTGGTGACCATTTAGGAATTACAAAAAGTTGTTAAACGGTTGGCTCTCAAACTTCCTACTTCAGAGTCGAAACTGACAAAGACTAAACAATTTAAAGAACATTTAACCGTTTGAAAGGTAAATTAAAGGTGTGTGTATTTAAATGAAACTTTTTTGGTACCGCTTAGAATTAAACTTGTGATCTTAGAGTATACGCTCCTGCACTTTGGCCACAGCACGAGCGTACCTTAGCTGGCTGGTCGGAGACCTGTATCGTCGCTTATCCCACCTCTATCGAGAGTCAATCTTAATTCCATTGATACTACACGCGTTGACCTCATTCGTTAGTGTGCCTAGCCTTGGAGCGTAAACTGTTATAGACGCAAAAAACTTAGGTGTTCTGTTTGGTGAATCCTCACATGAAGCAGCAATAGATGCAAAGGGTTCTTCTAATATAAACTGACCTTCAAGGAAAGCGAAAAAAAGTCCTTTACGGGAAAGTTAATGGCGACTGTGTTTTGGGACTACGAAGGAATTTTGCTTATCGAATATATAGAAAAGGGTTCACAATTAATAAAGACGTTTGAGAAGGACGATTCAAAACCCGAAATAGGTCATTAAAGAAAAACTCCGGAATTCATAGAGAAACAAAATTTTCTTTTTTTTTAAGTTTAAATCACTGCCGAAAGCTGTGAATTTACCTAATTACAACATCCACACTGTAGCCGTGATTTAGCGCCCTGAGATTTCTGTTTTTAATATTAGATGGGAAAAAACAACTTGAGAAACGCTGGACTAATTGTATTACTATAGACGGTAGTTATGTATAATTTTTTAACCTCTGTAAGTTTTCTGTCCCCTTATTTTGGACAATATTTTATAAATTTACTTAAAACACCCTGAAGAACATAACAAATATTGACGAAATCTCCATGACTAACAAACATATGAGGATGGATCCTCCGATAAATTTTTCATATTTTATATAGATAAAGGTAGAGAAACATAAATTTTTCACTATATAATTATAATGGCTAATGAATGAACTTTATAATGATTTTGAATACCGATATAACATCTTAGACAACCCTTCTGAGTTGTGGATATAAGTAAAGAAATGCAGATAAGCAGACAAATATGATTCTTATTATTTTATCTTTCCAATAAAAATTACTCAAGTTAGAAAAATTACAAGATTCCACACAATTTCATAAGCCACGGTATAAATTTGATGTCACCGATTAAAGTTTGTGTGAATAATATTACAAATTACGTTCAAAGGTCCAATTGATGAACTGTAACAGAGTGTATTTTGGTCATTTTCAATATCTTTAACTTAGTTTTTTTATAATGACAAGAGCATTTTCCTTGCTAAACCAGAATATGTTTCAATACTGAACTACTTACGAGTATAAATCATTTCTAACATATGTTTGTATAATTGTTAATTATCATTACAATCTGATTTTACAGACACTTTGCGTTATTTACAATCTCTTCAAAACTCCTTTACTGTCATATTTGGTCAGAAGATCACTACGCTTGAAGAGCCATTAAAAAGAAATGTTCTCTTTTTTGTTTTTTTTGTTATCATTAACTTCTTTAACAATAATATTTTTGAATTATCACAAATTTTAGCCGTTACTAACTTACAAGTTTGCTTCAGTACATAAGATACATATAAATATTTTAAACTGCAAATGAAAAAGGTCTGTTCAGGGCAGGATAGTTTTAAACATCTTGTTTAAAATAATCTGTAATATTTTAAGTAAATCCAATTAAAAATTTTACTGCCAATTTTTTTATATTTAGCATTGGACGCTAGTTAAAAAATATTTTAAATATACTGATGTTTTAAAATTTAAATATAAATACTCGTAAATTAATATCCAGAAAAGGTAAGAGCATAAACTGGTGCAAAGATCCATATATAAGTTTGTATGCTAGCAAGCTTTAACCTTTATTCCGTTAAAAATATTTTTATTTAGGTAGTGTAAAATAATTCAAAACATGTCTGTTGTTCAAAAGTAAATTATATATATTTTTTATCTTCAACCATTGTTAAAAACACTAACTCGCACTAAATCAATTGCTGCATTCAGTGGTTACTCTATTGAAATTTGTCTGGTTTTCCAGCGGTCCAAACAAAATTAAGCTCTATTATTTTAATTAAAATTTTTTCACTAACAAAAAAATAAAAAATATCTCATATGTTTTTTGAATACTCTGCAACTTTTTATTTTTCTATTAGGATTTCTATGTTTGACCAATCATCCTAAAAATAGTTAATTTAAAATTTACTTTTATGTGTTGTATATATAAATAATACTCCCGTGCACCTGAACTTCTAAAGTCTTGTATGTTCCGAAATCAATCAAAACCACAAATCGAATAAATCAATTTCACGAAAGCGGAAAATTACAAACCCTAAAAGCGTACAAAGAACTAGAAAAATGATATTAAAAGAATAATAAATGACTTCTGAAGTTAAGTTAGATAGTCAGCAGCGTCTCAGAAATTTTTTACTATATTAGGGTACGATTGAAGTATTTTCTATAAAATTTATTCCACAATCTGTCTTTTTCAAACAAAATACTATAATTTTTGACATGAGTTAGAAATCCTTATGACGAAAGAGGTTTTCTCATTGAAATAAAAATATCCCATGAAAGGTATAATTTTTTTACTCATGCCAGAAATGTTCTTCTAATTGTTCCATGGTACAAGAGATATTACTTTAATTTTAAGATATATTTACAAGGAAAAAATACTTCAGGATCGAACTGGGGCTATGTGGAGTGAATTTATTTTAACTATTTTAGAAATCAGTTTATTAGAGAAAATTTTTCCAATGACTGAGAAATTGAGGAGTATTGTGTGACCCAATGCTAGTGACAAAACATTTGCTTATAACCATCAAAGTTTCGCAAAGCTTGTTTGAATAAATTTTCGATAATCTCCATGTATCTCTTTCAATTTACAATATTTTAAAGCCTCTTTTTTTTAATTGCAATAAACGCAGTTAGGTTTATTGGCAACGCCATTAATATAGAAATATACCTCATCTGAGAATAACATGTCGGGACATGTGCAAAGCTTGAAAACATTTGATTAACGAAGTTGAATCTCTGAACAGTATTAGTTGGCTTTAATTGCATCTACGGTATCTTTAAATACATTAAATAAATTAAATAAGTAAATGAAATAAATGAAATAAATGAAATAAATGAAATAAATGAAATAAATGAAATAAATGAAATAAATGAAATAAATGAAATAAATGAAATAAATGAAATAAATGAAATAAATGAAATAAATGAACTATATGAAATAAATGAAATAAATGAAATAAATGAAATAAATGAAATAAATGAAATAAATGAAATAAATGAAATAAATGAAATAAATGAAATAAATGAAATAAATGAAATAAATGAAATAAATGAAATAAATGAAATAAATGAAATAAATGAAATAAATGAACTATATGAAATAAATGAAATAAATGAAATAAATGAAATAAATGAAATAAATGAAATAAATGAAATAAATGAAATAAATGAAATAAATGAAATAAATGAAATAAATGAAATAAATGAAATAAATGAAATAAATGAAATAAATGAAATAAATGAAATAAATGAAATGAAATGAAATAAATGAAATAAATGAAATAAATGAAATAAATGAAATAAATGAAATAAATGAAATAAATGAAATAAATGAAATAAATGAAATAAATGAAATAAATGAAATAAATGAAATAAATGAAATAAATGAAATAAATGAAATAAATGAAATAAATGAAATAAATGAAATAAATGAAATAAATGAAATAAATGAAATAAATGAAATAAATGAAATAAATGAAATAAATGAAATAAATGAAATAAATGAAATAAATGAAATAAATGAAATAAATGAAATAAATGAAATAAATGAAATAAATGAAATAAATGAAATAAATGAAATAAATGAAATAAATGAAATAAATGAAATAAATGAAATAAATGAAATAAATGAAATAAATGAAATAAATGAAATAAATGAAATAAATGAAATAAATGAAATAAGTGAAATAAGTGAAATAAGTGAAATAAGTGAAATAAGTGAAATAAGTGAAATAAGTGAAATAAGTGAAATAAGTGAAATAAGTGAAATAAGTGAAATAAGTGAAATAAGTGAAATAAGTGAAATAAGTGAAATAAGTGAAATAAGTGAAATAAGTGAAATAAGTGAAATAAGTGAAATAAGTGAAATAAGTGAAATAAGTGAAATAAGTGAAATAAGTGAAATAAGTGAAATAAGTGAAATAAGTGAAATAAGTGAAAATAAGTGAAATAAGTGAAATAAGTGAAATAAGTGAAATAAGTGAAATAAGTGAAATAAGTGAAATAAGTGAAATAAGTGAAATAAGTGAAATAAATGAGATGAATGAGATGAATGAGATGAATGAGATGAATGAGATGAATGAGATGAATGAGATGAATGAGATGAATGAGATGAATGAGATGAATGAGATGAATGAGATGAATGAGATGAATGAGATGAATGAGATGAATGATGAATGAGATGAATGAGATGAATGAGATGAATGAGAGGAATGAGATGAATGAGATGAATGAGATGAATGAGATGAATGAGATGAATGAGATGAATGAGATGAATGAGATGAATGAGATGAATGAGATGAATGAGATGAATGAGATGAATGAGATGAATGAGATGAATGAGATGAATGAGATGAATGAGATGAATGAGATGAATGAGATGAATGAGATGAATGAGAGGAATGAGATGAATGAGATGAATGAGATGAATGAGATGAATGAGATGAATGAGATGAATGAGATGAATGAGATGAATGAGATGAATGAGATGAATGAGATGAATGAGATGAATGAGATGAATGAGATGAATGAGATGAATGAGATGAATGAGATGAACGAGATGAACGAGATGAATGAGATGAATGAGATGAATGAGATGAATGAGATGAATGAGATGAGTGAGATGCAAGAGTTGAATGAGATGAACGAGATGCAGGAGATGAACGAGATGAACGAGATGGACGAGATGGACGAGATGGACGAGATGGTCGAGATGGACGAGATAGTCGAGATGGACGAGATGGACGAGATGAACGAGATGAACGAGCTGGACGAGAAGAACGAGCGAACGAGCTGAACGAGCTGAACGAGACGAACGAGACGAACGAGACGAACGAGACGAACGAGACGAACGAACGAGACGAACGAGACGAACGAGACGAACGAGACGAACGAGACGAACGAGACGAACGAGACGAACGAGACGAACGAGACGAACGAGACGAACGAGACGAACGAGAGACGAAACGAGACGACGAGACGAACGAGACGAACGAACGAACGAGACGAACGAGAAACGAACGAACGAACGAACGAAACGAACGAGACGAACGAACGAACGAAACGAACGAAACGAACGAACGAACGAAACGAACGAAACGAACGAGACGAACGAACGAACGAAACGAAACGAACGAAACGAACGAAAAACGAACGAACGAAACGAACGAAACGAACGAAAACGAAACGAAACGAACGAAAACGAACGAAACGAACGAAACGAACGAAACGAACGAAAAAAACGAAACGAACGAAAAAAACGAAACGAACGAAACGAACGAAACGAACGAAACGAACGAAACGAACGAAACGAACGAAACGAAACGAAACGAAACGAAAACGAAAAACGAAACGAAAACGAACGAAACGAACGAAACGAAACGAAAAAAAAAAAACGAAAAACGAAACGAACGAAACGAACGAAACGAACGAAACGAACGAAAAACGAACGAAACGAACGAAACGAACGAAACGAACGAAACGAACGAAACGAACGAAACGAACGAAACGAACGAAAACGAACGAAACGAACGAAACGAACGAAACGAACGAAACGAACGAAACGAACGAAACGAAAAACGAAAACGAACGAAAAAACGAAAAAAAAAAACGAAACGAACGAAAAACGAAAAACGAAACGAAAAAACGAACGAAACGAACGAAACGAACGAAACGAACGAAACGAACGAAACGAACGAAACGAAACGAAACGAACGAAAACGAAACGAAAAAACGAAACGAACGAAACGAAACGAAACGAACGAAAACGAACGAAACGAACGAAAAACGAACGAAACGAACGAAACGAACGAAACGAACGAAACGAACGAAACGAACGAAACGAAACGAAACGAAAAAAACGAAACGAACGAAACGAACGAAACGAAACGAAAACGAAACGAAACGAAACGAACGAAACGAACGAAAAACGAACGAAACGAAAACGAAAACGAACGAAACGAACGAAACGAACGAAACGAAACGAAACGAACGAAACGAACGAAACGAACGAAAACGAACGAAACGAACGAAACGAACGAAACGAACGAAACGAAACGAAAAACGAACGAAACGAAACGAAAACGAAACGAAACGAACGAAACGAAACGAAACGAAACGAAACGAACGAAACGAACGAAACGAAAAAAAAAAAACGAACGAAACGAACGAAACGAACGAAAAAAACGAAACGAACGAAACGAAACGAACGAACGAAAAAACGAAACGAACGAAACGAAACGAACGAAACGAACGAAACGAACGAAACGAACGAAACGAAAACGAAACGAACGAAACGAAAAAACGAACGAAACGAAACGAAACGAACGAAACGAACGAAACGAAACGAAACGAACGAAACGAACGAAACGAACGAAACGAACGAAACGAACGAAACGAACGAAACGAACGAAACGAAACGAAAAACGAACGAAACGAACGAAACGAACGAAACGAACGAAACGAAACGAAACGAAACGAAACGAACGAAACGAACGAAACGAACGAAACGAACGAAACGAACGAAACGAACGAAACGAACGAAACGAACGAAACGAACGAAACGAACGAAACGAACGAAACGAACGAAACGAACGAAACGAACGAAACGAACGAAAACGATCGAACGAAACGAACGAAACGAACGAAACGAACGAAACGAACGAAACGAAACGAAACGAACGAAACGAACGAAACGAACGAAACGAACGAAACGAACGAAACGAACGAAAACGAACGAAACGAACGAAACGAACGAAACGAACGAAACGAACGAAACGAACGAAACGAACGAAACGAACGAAAAACGAACGAAACGAACGAAACGAACGAAACGAACGAAACGAACGAAACGAACGAAACGAACGAAACGAACGAAACGAACGAAACGAACGAAACGAACGAAACGAACGAAACGAACGAAACGAACGAAAAAAAAGAACGAAACGAACGAAACGAACGAAACGAACGAAACGAACGAAACGAACGAAACGAACGAAACGAACGAAACGAACGAAACGAACGAAACGAACGAAACGAACGAAACGAACGAAACGAACGAAACGAAACGAACGAAACGAACGAAAAACGAACGAAACGAACGAAACGAACGAAAACGAACGAAACGAACGAAAACGAACGAAACGAACGAAACGAACGAAACGAAACGAACGAAACGAACGAAACGAACGAAACGAACGAAACGAACGAAACGAACGAAACGAACGAAACGAACGAAACGAACGAAACGAACGAAACGAACGAAACGAACGAAACGAACGAAACGAACGAAACGAACGAAACGAACGAAACGAACGAAACGAACGAAAAACGAACGAAACGAACGAAACGAACGAAACGAACGAAACGAACGAAACGAACGAAACGAACGAAACGAACGAAACGAACGAAACGAAACGAAACGAACGAAACGAACGAAACGAACGAAACGAACGAAACGAACGAAACGAACGAAACGAACGAAACGAACGAAACGAACGAAACGAACGAAACGAACGAAACGAACGAAACGAACGAAACGAACGAAACGAACGAAACGAATAAAACGAATGAAACAAATGAAACGAATGAAATGAAAGGTATGAACGGGATGAACGGGATGAACGGGATGAACTGGATGAAAGGGATGAACGGGATGAAAGGGATGAACGGGATGGACGGGATGACCGGGATGGACGGGATGAACGGGATGAACGGGATGGACGCGATGGACGGGATGGACGCGATGGACGGGATGGACGGGATGGACGGGATGGACGGGATGGACGGGATGGACGGGATGGACGGGATGGACGGGATGGACGGGATGGACGGGATGGACGGGATGGACGGGATGGACGGGATGGATGGGGATGGACGGAATGGACGGAATGGACGGAATGGATGGAATGGACGGAATCGACGGAATGGACGGAGTGGATGGAGTGGATGGAGTGGATGTAGTGGATGGAACGGATGGAACGGATAAAACGGATGGAACGGATGGAACGGATGGAACGGATGGAACGGATGGAACGGATGGAACGGATGGAACGGATGGAACGGATGGAACGGATGGAACGGATGGAACAGGTGGACCGGGTGGAACGGGTGGAACAAATGGAACGAATGTATTGAATGGAATGAATGAAATGAATGGAATGGATGAAATGAATGAAATAAAATAAATAAATTAAATAGATAAATTAAATAAATTAAATAGATAAAATAAATAGATAAATTAAATAGATAAATTAAATAAATTAAATTAATTAAAAAGAAAAATTAAATAAATTAAATAAATAAATAAATTAAATACATAAATTAAATAAATTAAATAGACGAACGGGACGAACGGGACGAACGGGACGAACGGGGCGAACGAGACGAACGGGACGAACGGGACGAACGGGACGAACGGGACGAACGGGACGAGTGAGACGAGCGAACGAAATCGAACGAATCGAACGAATCGAACGAATCGAACGAATCGAACGAATCGAACGAATCGAACGAATCGAACGAATCGAACGAATCGAACGAATCTAACGAATCTAACGAATCGAACGAATCGAACGAATCGAACGAATCGAACGAATCGAACGAATCGAACGAATCGAACGAATCGAACGAATCGAACGAATCGAACGAATCGAACGAATCGAACGAATCGAACGAATCGAACGAATCGAACGAATCGAACGAATCGAACGAATCGAACGAATCGAATGAATCGGACAAATCAAATAAATCAAATAAATCAGATGAATTAAATAAATTCTTCTTTTTCATATTATATTCATATAAAAAGCCAAAACAACTCCGAACTTTTCTTGTCTGCTTGTCCATTTTTGTGTGGCTTCAGTCAAGTCTTTGATAAATCTTATAAGTTCTTTTAAATTTAATACCTCATTTAGGTCATTTATTGCATTTGTGAAATCATTTATGTTGTAACATTCATTTTTTCTTAGATTTTAAGATCATGTTACGCTACTGTTTTTCTTTCTATAATTTATTTTTTATTGCATTTTTATATTTGATTAGGCAGTGAATTCAATTTTTGAGCAGTGTAACTTAAAACAGTGGTTTAAATTTTTGAACAGTGTAACTCAACCATGTATAACGTGTTGCTGACCTAACTTATTTATTTTGCGTCGATTTTGTGTCCCGGAAGTGAACCATTTTCAAGACTTCACTTTGAAGAATTGCCAAAAGATATATAAATGGCCAGATGGAATTTTTAAGGGTTTTTCCTCGGCCGTACCGTAGAGACTTTTTCCGCCAGTATGCCGTAATGGCTTTTTCCTCTAGCATACCGTAGTGGCTTTTTATTTTTCTCCGTGATGCAGTAGTGAGTAACGGTTTTTTATCACAAAGTGGGTGTCGTTTCTAGCTCTCAAGTTTAAGGCCTTCTTCCATTCTTAAAATATCTTCAGGCATTTTGGGTCAAAAAGTGATTAGCTACCCAAAAAAGAATAGGAGAGCAGTGGCTGAGACATTATTTTTGATGAGAATCTCACCAGGAGAGGTCGAGCAGCTTATGGAAAACCCACGAGGAAGAACCAATCAGTAAGTCAGTAGTACACCAGTTTAAATATCTCACTTCCTGTCTACAAATGTGTTTCCAACTCAACACGTGTAATCCGCGGAGTTAATTTTACAAAGTTTTAGATCATGGTTTTTTTTAATCTTTTGTTTTTTTACACTCAAGATCAGTAATTCATAAAACTCTAGTTTAAATGTGTACACTCTCATAGCCTAAGGGGTTTTTATTTAGTTAATTTAATTTTTAAGAGTGAAATAACTGCAAGAATTTTTATTTTGTTAATATACTTTTCGCTGTGTTAATGCAGCCTTTTACTGAACTACCCGCTCTTTCTTTCAGGACGTATAGGTTGCACGTAAATTAATTTTATTTCAACAACTAAATAACTCTTAAGTTTTTTTTTTTCATTTTTTGAGCTGAAGTTAGATTCTTTTTATTCCAAAATGAATGGTGCCCAAAAACTACACAACCAAGTTTTAAAAAACTATACAAACTATTTTCAAAAGGCATACAAGAATTAACTCGATCTCCATAAGCTAGCTTATATCTAGTTTTTGCTCTATCAGTATTAATATCCACTCAATCCGTTCTCAAAAATTAAGATATACATAAGGGGCAAAATAGCGCCGCAAAAGAGACGTTATAAAATGGCGCCTCAACGTGCCAGGCTATAATGTTTCTTATCTCGGTAGGTTGGGTCATTCTTCTTCGAGGTTTAGGTTTGCTTTCTCATCTGTTAGATGTTGGCGGTGGAGTTGCCACGTATCTTGGACGATGTTGTATGGTCTCTGGCTCTTTAGTTTTAATTTGACTTTCCCTATATTGGTATACAGGCCAAACTTTGTCGTTGTCTTTGTGTATTCCACAATTAGAACCTTTGTCTGGATTAGTATAATTCTGGAAATCAGTTCTATTGTCACCCGCACATTTCGAGTAGATTAAGACCTAAAAACACCTCAAGAAGAATGGGAAATTCTCTGTCACGTTCAAAAATCCGTGTTGATTCATCAATAAGCTGAGTAAAGCCACAACTGATCGAGAAAGATTTAGTTTTACGGCCTTATTTGTCGGTGCTATTTGAATACTTACGCCCATTGATATTATGCAGGTTAAAGTCGACCAGGATGGCAATTTCGGCAGTTGGATGATTAGTCTGTAAACAATCGATGGTGTCTTCATAGAGTACCTCTTGGTGGTCTATAGAGGTAGCTGATAAATCTTAAGATTTATTGAGGTTTATTTTAACCACATTACATCAAAATTTGATGTTCCAGAACCTCCCCTCGTTGGGAAGAGATATAGCTTCTGGCAAAAAGACCGATTCTAAAGTTACGCCTGATCCAGGAATAGAAGCCCTTCGCAAGATTGAGAAAGTTAACTGCTTTCATTGATGAACGGACTTTAGTTTTGCAGAGAGCGAGTAAATTAGGTTTATTGATTCCAAGCACACTAAATTTATATTCGAGTTTAAACCTTATATATTGCAAAAATCTACTTAAAACTTCGATCGCCACATATTGAGATGCTTAAACCAGTTCCCAAATCACCGATTTGAACGGAGATAGCTCTTAAAAGCAACTTTATGCGGTCTAAGCCGATGTGATGGTATCCTACCAGGCGATGCTTGGTGGGATCTGGGCGTTAAATATCTGATTTGTTCTTTAAATTGTTCTCTTTGACAGGCAGAATGTACTCCGGGTGGTATTCTATCGAAAATCGCTAATAAATGCTTGCGAAATTCGCGCACTTTCTCTATCTATGATATTATTTGGTACAGCTAACAACGAATCACTATATAATAGCACCATTACACGTTGCGTCATAATTAGGACTACTGTTTTTAGTTAAGAGGTAATTGTATAGTTAGTAAAGTTATACAACGTGAGATCGCACTGAAGAGCATAGTTAGGGGTTTCCAAAGAACTGAAATATGGATGTTTTTTAAAGAAAAACGAACCAAATAAGAGCTCAATATTTTACTATTTATTGGTCCTCCGGTCCGTTGCTAAGTAATAGTATAAACATAATTTTATTAAATAGTTCATCCTGTGTCTCCAGTCGATTATAAATATACTTCATTTAAAATACGCCATATCTCCATTACACATTTCCGAAATATCGACTACTAGAAAGGTGACATTACTTAAACTTTGAAATATGTAAATCCATAACTTACTGTGTGCTCATATTATTAAGCATCGATATCAAAAACAGAATACATTGCTAGAGCCTGCTTACAGAGAAGCAGAAGATAACGGGCCTTGCAATCAAAAAGTCAATTAAATTCAGAGCCAGTTTAAATGTGTTGAGAAATCAGTACCAACAATACAATTTTAAGCTGAAAGGTTCACATGGATTTATTTTTTTTCTATATATATACTATATATATATATATATATATATATATATATATATATATATATATATATATATATATATATATATATACTAGCCATGCCCGCGGCTCCGCTCGCGTGGACTTGATTCACTATTATTGTCACTGCTTATTCTTTATGTTACATAACGTAATAAAATATCTCCCATTATTTCCCCTTACCTCGCATTATTTCTTCTTATCTCCCTTTACCTCTACATAATTTCCATTTTTTAGGCTTATCTCTGCTCATCTCCCATTATTTCTCCTTATCTCCCATTATTTCTCCTTATCTTCCATTATCTCACCTTATCTCCCATTATCTAGGCTTATCTTGACTTATCTCGCAATATTTCTCCTTATCTCTCATTATTTCTCCTTATCGTCCATTATCTCACCATAACTTCCATTACCTAGACTCATCTCTGCTTATCTCCCATTATTTCTCCTTATCTCCCATTATTTATACTTATCTCCCATTATCTCCCATTATCTAGGCTTACATCGAATTATATAGAACATATGTATAAATTTATAAAAACACGTAAATCGGATAAGTGGTTCTCAAGTGATAAGCGCACTAACGGACAGATAGACAGAGAGACGTTGCATGTTATATATATTATATTCTTTGCAACATGATATTGTTCCATATTTAATGGTTTAGGCAGTGCATTGTAAGAGAACGCGCTAACGGTAACCTTTTTTCCAAATTGATTCACTATTATCGTCACTGCTTATTCTTTATGTTACCTAACGTAATAAAATATATCCTATAACCTGGCCAGAAAAATATGTATGTTTAAAAAAAAGCCCGTAACGCAATGGACCGACAGACAGACACGCAGACAGAGAGACGTCGCATTTTATATATTATAGATAGATAACCTGGCCAGAGAATATGTATGTTTAAAAAAAAGCGGATAAGTGGTTCTCCAGTGATAAGCGCACTAACGGACAGACAGACAGACAGAGATACGTTGCATTTTATATATATATATATATATATATATATATATATATATATATATATATACATATATATATATATATATATATATATATATATATATATATATATATATATATTATAGATATAATAAAACATATATCTATAACCTGTTCAGAGAACATATGTATGAATTTAAAAAATCACGTAAATCGAACAAGTAGTTCTCGAGGGATAAGCGCACTAACGGACAGACATACAGACTGAGAGATTTTGCGTTTTATGTATATTATAGACATAGATTATTATTATTATTATATAAACTGGCCAAAAAATATATATATGAATTAAAAAAAAAAACTCGTAAATCGGATAAGTGGTTCTCGCGTGATAAATGCACTAATGGGCAGACAGACAGGCAGAGAAACATTGCATTTTATATATTTTATAGATTAGAGATTATAAATATTCTCTGCTACATAATATTGTTTCATATTTAATGGTTTAGGCTGTGTATTGCAAGGGAACACGTTAGCGGCAAACATTTTTCCGACTTCATTGACTATTATCGTCACTGCTCATTCCTTATGCTACCTATCGTAATAAAATATAGCCTATAGCCTGGCCAGAGAACATATGTATGTTTTAAAAAAGAAAGTATCTAAATCGGATAAGTGGTTCTCCAGTGATAAGCGCACTAACGGACAGACAGACAGACAGGGAGATGTTGCGTTTTATATATATTATAGATATAGATTATTATTATATAAACTGTCCAAAGAATATATATATATATATATATATATATATATATATATATATATATATATATATATATATATGAATTAAAAAAAAACACGTAAATCGGATAAGCGTGATAAACGCACTAATGGACAGACAGACAGACAGAGAGACATTGCATTTTATATATATTATAGGTTATAGAATATAAATATTCTCTGCTACATAATATTGTTTCATATTTAATGGTTTAGGCTCTGTATTGCAAGGGAACGCGTTACCTGCAAACTTTTTCCGACTTCATTCGCTATTATCGTCACTGATCATTCCTTATGCTACCTATCCTAATAAAATATAGCCTATAACCTGACCAGAAAACATATGTATGTTTAAAAAAAAAGTACATAAATCAGATAAGTGGTTCTCCAGTGAAAAGCGCACTAACGGACAGACAGAGAGACTTTGCATTTTATATATTATAGATTCAGGGATGTCAAAGATACGGCCCACGGGCGGCATCCGGCCCCCGGGACGTATCAATAAGGCCCGCGATCGCAATGAAGAATCATAATTTTTAACAACCGTATATTATATACTATATAATTAAATAAATAAAATGTTATAATAATTCAGTACATTTTTTTTTATTTGAATCTGGCCCGCCTACACATTCTAAATTTAATATATGGCCCTCTGCAAAATTGAGTTTGACACCTCTGATTATAGATGTATATATATATATATATATATATATATATATATATATATATATATATATATATATATATATATATATATAGATATATATATATATATATATATATATATATATATATATATATATATATATATATATATATATATAGATATATATATATATAGATATATATATAGATATATATATATATATATATATATATATATATACATCTATATATATATATATATATATATATATATATATATATATATATATATATATATATATATATATATATATATATATATATATATATATATATATATATATATATATATATATATATATATATATACATATATACATATATATATATATATATATATATATATATATATATATATATATATATATATATATATATACATATATATATATATATATATATATATATATATATATATATATATATATATATATATATAGATGTATATATATATATATATATATATATATATATATATACATATATATATATACATATATATATATATATATATATATATATATATATATATATATATATATATATATATATATATGCCGACAAACCACGTAAAACAATGAGCTCATTACTTACAAATTTAGCTAGAAATTCAGAGTGTATGTAATACTGTATGTGGTAATTGCAGTAAGGTCTACTGAGGAAAAACCAGCAGAAGGTTAGCTACAAACTTTGCATTCATATAAGAAACAAACCACATCATCTCTTTTCCAATTCCAGCTAGCGTTAGGCTAAAAAATTGATTTTAACAATTGCTAACAAATAGCCACTGTAAAACATTACAAAGCAACAATCACCCGAGAAACCATATAAATTTCAAAACGATTTCATCTTAAACAAAAAAGATTATGCTGTCTATATAGTAGCTGCAGGAAAGTGCAATAACACAACGCACCAACGTATCAGTAACTAATGCCCCACTGATCAACGCCGAGATGTTCCACGTCATCCCAGAGAGGGCAGCATCGGCCACCACCTCGGGTCTAGAGAGCATATGCGTGGCATATGGTGAGCCGCCCCACAGTGGGGAGAAAAAAACAATATCGTTCAAAAATCCCTACAGACCTTAAATTTCATCGGATTGCCATATTTTTTTTAAAAAAATCGTCTTAAGAAAATTTAAAAAAAAAAACTGTCGAGCCATATTTTGGAAATATATTATATATTTTAAATGGCCATTTTACGCAAATACTGTGAAAACAAATTTATCAATCCGAAAAAAAAAATACAATTGGCTTTACTACTGATTTACTATTACCGTATTCCTATGTATTTTTGGTTACCATCCAAATATGATATCCGATTTGTTAATAAACCTATTAAATTCGAGTAATGGTCCAAAAACGGCCTCAAAGTGGTTATAAGTCGTAAGTTAACAATAATAGCGAGAAATATACATTATGAAATCTGATTTGCCCAAAAATGGCCTCACAATGGTCAAAAGTAGTTAAGTCAGGAAATATATTTCGATGTACTTTCGGTAACTATTGATAACTAAATTCAAATCTAACGTCTGATTTGTTCATGTATCTGCACGATTTCAAGATCATAAAGGAGCAGTGCTAAGATATGAATTAGTAAAATAAAAAATTTTAAGACACATAATTAATTTAATTTTTTTCTAAGAATTCAAATATTGAAAAGAAAATGTTATAACTTGCATAGGAATGAATAATTTGCATAATAGTTTTCTCTCACAATGAAGATGCCCTTGAAAATATATAAGCAATATAAAGTGATAATGGGAAATGATATTTTAAGTTTTTCAAGTCATCTTTTCTTCAGAAATTTTTATTAGTGTACATTTACGGGGATTTGTTTTGTTTGTTTGTCAGCCCGTATATGCTAAGTGAGTTGTTTAGTGAACTTCAAAGTTTTATTTTAATAACTAAAAAATTTACTTAAACCTGTTTCTTAGTCGTTAAAATTTTCAATCTCATAAAAATATACTTTATCATTTTTCTACAATTTTTACCCTTGTTTTTAATACACTTACGCTATTGTGAAAATATAAACAAATAGTTAATAATAATTTTAATATAGTTTAACTTATATAATGATTAATTATTATGCCGTAATAAATGTTCAAAAATATGTCATGCATACATTGTTTTTTTACGATGATTAAAAAAAAATATGGTGATCCGATAAAATTTGAGGTCTGTAGGGATTTCTGAACGGTAACAATTTTTTTATACTCAATGTGTACCCACTAGTAGGCATCGATAATTCCAAAATACACTTTGGGGGAATTCTACGTCTTCCAGTATGTGTATGTGTTATTCACTTTGGTAAGTTCACAAATATTATAGAAATATCAAATATAAATCCTAGATCTGCTATAAAAATTCGGCGTCGTTCAACAGTCTCCTCTATCTAAAGAATTATTGAATTTGCAATAAAACTTTAATTCACACAATAGAGTCGACGCTCACCAATATAATTTTAGTATTACTTAGTCTACATATCTTCATACCAATAGTCTATTATTGAATATTGTCGATGGCTAGGTAAGAGGTGGCTGCATCTGTGCAACCTACCTTGATATTACCAAGAGTTTCGATTGTCTTTCATAATATACTAACTCAAAAACTTAACTAGTATAATTTTCTTTATATCTATTCGTTAGCAGTGAATGTCGGACTTCTTCTTAGAAGGACAGGAGCATGAAAATTATAATATTTAAGTTTTTGAATAGATATATTATGGCGAACAAAATTACCATCCTATTCTATACCTCTATTTCCCGTTCGCCCCAACATCAGCTAGGGCAGAAGAGCTTGTTTTGTCCCTCCAAGATTGTTGGCAACTCAGTCCTCAATACAACTTACCATACACTAATTGATTGATTGATTGAAGATGTACTTTAATACACTGAGGTCAGGCCCAGTTTGAGAAAACTCAGCATTCATTTCCGTTTGCATAATCAGTTAAATATTATTTAACTTTTAGTTGTTAATAAAATGCCAGGGAGTTATTGAAATTTTTCTATCTGAATAATCGATTTTGTGAATTTTGTAGAAAAAGTGGACTTTTTTTTATGAAGAGTTGAGTTTCTGAGTTTGGAGTAAATGACGCTTTAAACATCAAAGTCATAATCGAAAATGATATTCGAAGAAACATTTATAGTCGCTTTAATTACTTTGAAGGTATAGATAATTTTATTGCTGTAAAGATTTAGCTTCTTCTTTCTTGCCCCAAACTAACGACGTAAAAACCTTTTTTTTTAAACTAAGAATTATGTTTTTAATGTTCCGTACAGAACACTTATAAGATCATTTCGGTGTCCGTCCGTTTGTCCGTCTGTCTGTCCATCTGTCTGTCACACCCGATTTTCTCCGAAACTATTTGACATAGAAAGTTGAAATTTGGCACTAATATAGGAATTGATGGCCTCATCAGTGTCGTGTAGTTTTAAAAGTTAAATTTTGAGTTACGGGGTTAGTTATGAGGAGTGAAATCGGAAGTAACAAAAATTTTTTTATTGGGTCATCGAGTAAAAAACGAGGTCAAAAATATATATAACGTAATACTTGCGCACACTTCTCTTCGTATTATTTTTAAAAAAGTGCGAAAAATCGCTGTCCTTCCCTTATCTCGAAAAGTACTGATCAAAAAATTTTGAAAAAATTCTGGAATATTCTCTACAGGTTGTAGATTGATCGAAACCTTTAATAATTTATCTGGTATATAAAAAAAAATTCTAAGGTCATCAGTTTTCAGTAAAGATCGAAAAAAAAACTCATTTTGGGTGTGTTTTATGAAGTCACTGATCATTTTATACTTCCGTAATTTTTTTTTTAATTTTAAAAACAATCATCGTACAGAACACTAATTGCTCAAGTCTAACTTGTACTTGACCGGTTATTTTTTTAAATGCCTTTTTTATTAGACCTGAGTAATGTATATACAAGGTATTAAAGTAAAAATACACTTCGTATTACCTTTTATATCAACAATTTTATTAGTCGTCAAATAGACCTAAAATTAAGCTATATATTATTAAATTATGTTGTTACCTTTAAATTAAAAATATTCTCATCTTTTTGGAAACTCAAGAGTAGGACTTGAAGCACTAAATAGTAATATCTTTGCCTGACCCAGTAGATAGACCAAAGATTTGAGAAGTGGAAGAGATGATATAGCACTATCTCTCAATATAGTTAAAACAGCTCTTTGTAACATGAATGAATTAGAACATCCTATGTTTATAGATAATTTTATAGGTAATACAGTAATTAATACGCTGAAGATGAGACAGATATTAACTTATTTTATTTACTTGTGTTTACGTGACTTAAATAATATTTTACCAAAACTTCTTTTAAAAGAATACTTCTAAAATAAATATTAAACTTCCATAGTACTATTGTATTAAATTTTTTAGTTATTTCAATCAATCCTTATAATTTTTCGGTACAAAAATTCCGTTTGTTTATATTTTAATTTCCATTGTGCTCCTGTGTTTTATTATAAACGAAAGAACTGCTTTTTTTACGTGGGATGTATAATTTGGACCTCTTGTTCTTAGAGAAGATTTCGCCCATTATTATTACTAAAATTTAATTCTGGTAAATTTAAATTTAAAATATTTTGACCTGATTGCGATTTGCGAATATAAAAATATTTGGAGGTTTTAATACACGAAATATTTTTTTCTAATTTCTGAAAAGAAATTTATATGATGCCAATAATATTCAGTGTTGTATTAACGGTTTCCAATCAATGAAACAGTGGAAAATAACACGCCTTAAGAATTACTTAAAATCGAAAGAACACTTAGTTATTCTCTACTTAAGAGAAATGTTAAGCAACCGAGCAATAAGTTTGGTCTATTCTGACTCTTCTCTTTTTTATTGGTGAATCTTTAATGACATTGTTATAAAGTAACATCAGAGAGATATCTCTGTCCTACTTTCAATATCTTTAACAAGGGATCAAAGGACAATGACGTCTTGTCACGCTTCAAGAAACAAATACACGAAAAAAATTATTTACCAAGGGGCAGATTGTAACTACGATTAGAACCCCGTTGTCTTGAAAAATCAAGCGCGTAACTGAAACTTTTTCGGAGATTGACAACATATAGTGAGTGCTCAGACAATATTATAATTGCTAACGGTGTGGTGAAACACCTTGTCTGAAATTTTTGTTTTAGTTTTAGTCATTTTTTTTTTTATAGTCAAATGTTAACCCTGTTGAAAAGAATGCCTTTCACGGGAAGCGACATGTATCTACAATTCTTCATGAAAGATTATATGAACCAACCAGCAGCACCAGACTTTCAACGCAATATGAATGGCCATGTTGCCGTTAGTAAATAAATTATACAACACAGTTAAATCTATTTGGTAACTACCTCAATTGGCTAAATCTGTCAACCGATAAAAGAAAAGTTTAACTTTAAATCGGTTACTGCGAGAATATCGTGTGGTAGAACGCTGTTCTGCTGCCAGGCAATGTCCTTATTATGATGTTCTACTACAAATTCAATAATTTCCGTTGTTATGTCCAAGCGTGTTGGAGTAAAAGAGTATCGCAGATTCGAGCATCAAAAACCAGACATAACACCAAACCATAGTTTTGGCGTGCGAACGAGATAGGTGTGGTTGCGCAAGCGGAGATTAAGGTTTCAACTGGAGGGGATTTAGGATGCGCTGTTATAGGAAAACTTGGAGTTGTTGGGTTTGTTGAGGGTCAGTAAAGAAGAAATTTACAATCAGACATACTATTTTTTTGGGTTTTGGCTAACAGGTATCGTTGTAGGCTAAATAAATCTCAATTTTTGTCGGTAGAATTTTTGGAGTAGTAGGACTAGTTGGGTGTCAAATGAATAGGTGTGAAGTTAGGTAGGAAAGATGGCGGCGGCAAGATGGCGTTTGGCGGAAATAATTTGTAATTAAATATGTGATCAGTAAGGTGTCAGCAGTATAGGTGGCATGCACAGCGGAGTTGTAATCGAATATGTGTGTTATGTTAGGTATTAGCGAAATAGAGGCCGCGGGGGGTCGGTAAAACAGAAACCTCTATAAAATAGAAACCAGTGCCTATAGCATGTTAAATTAGGTACTGGCGAAGTAGACAGCGCACTGGGCAGAGCTGGCAGTGGGCATTGTCTGTAATTAAATATGTTAATTAAGTTAGGTATTAGCGAGATAGAGGGAGTGCGCGCCATCCCTAGCAGCCTACTTCTCTTATTCAATAATTAAGAATTAAATGTGTGTGTGTGTGTCTGTGTGTGTGTGTGAGCGTATGTGTGTGTGTGTTTTGTGTGTATTGCGAGCCAGAAACTAAATTACAGAAACATCTTGCAAGAGGTGACTGTGGTATAAATTCGCTGGACATTGCATGTAAACAGCATCATATCGCCTATTCTCAAAACAAATCAATGGAAGATAGGCATAAGCCGGACCTTGCGTTGAAAAACAGAGCGTGTGAAAGAGTAAATTCAAACGACACATCAATGGGGGAGAAACGGATGCTTAGATGGTTACCGCAGGCATGAAAACCAAATGCAAAGTCGATATGGACATATGAATCCGTCATCGTTATTTTTTCGAAACATTGTATATAAAGTGAATATAACCCTGAAGAGTAGTCTGAATGATTCACAATTAAAGAATTTACAATATAAAAATTCTCTTTGATGCCTTTACGTGCCTTTCGAGCGGTTATTAAAAAGGCAGGTGTGCGTTCAAATTAACAACTTCGGAGAATAAGACCATTAGAATCAAAAAAATAAGGTGAGTTCTACCACTGCTCTCGTTATTGGGGTACTTAGGGGTACTTGAATTAGTCCCAGGTGAAGCAAGCGCAATAACGAGTATTGTAATAGATGTCGCCAAAAAGACTCTTGAAGAACAACGGCGTCAATAGGCCTGTACGAGTACATGAGAAGAAACAAATATTTTAAAGAAAAACGAACAAAAAAAAAAACTACCAATAAAGTTACCCAAAAGAGAGGCACTGAGTGGCAAGGACTTGCACAATATCTCTGAATATTCAAAATTAAACGAAAGTTCTATGCTTAATTTAGATATATTTATATACCTGAAGCTACCTCAGGAGCTGGTGCATTGTTTTGAATCAATAACAGCATCGCTTATCAAAAATATAATCAAGTAAATAGTGGATACCTGTGCCTCGGTGAACGGTCTTGCCTTGACTGGATTTTATTCATACAAAAGCACCCTCAATATCGATGGTGATAAAATCGAATTTACCTATAAGGATCTCAATACTAAAAAAATCCAAGGTTTCGCTATACAGACTGGATTGTATAAAATTTCTGACATTGAAATGTACATAAGGCAAAAAATAGCCTCCCAATCAGTTAGGAAGGGCTACTACGAACAATATATTTCAGGAAAACCTAATAACAATACGTTAAAGTATGAAATTTTCAAGTGGATTTTACAGCATCTGATGGCATCGGTAAAATATTGGGTTTTTCACGTGTTTTAAAACCCAAACACATAAACGAGTCCAATCTCCCCATTAGCATAATGAATGTGAGAACCATCCATATTGATTGAAACATAATCACAAGCCTATCTGCAAATTTGCCATAGGCGTAGTCCCAGGCTAAGCTATTAACGAGATTTCCCGCAACCTAATTTATCTGCCGCTGGTTAACAAGCGTGAAATTCGCAATATTACGCTTAGTGTGTTGGATCACAACTTTAATCCGTATATATCTCATTTTTTACTCTTTGCTAAAAAACCACTTTCATACTAACACTTAGATTTCATTTATTACTATCAAAATTTTTAACATTAATGAACCATCATTGTCAATTTGCATTATGGCCAAACGTGTATAGCCAACTTCGGCAAAATTCGAAAAATCAATTGGTCAAAATTGCTTCCGGGATGCCAAAACTTTAAAAATTTGGGGAGAAACCAAGAATAGTAAAAAACGACAAAATCAGGTTTTTGGAAAATTTCTACAACAAAATTTCCAAAGTTTCAAAAAAATTTTACACTTTATGCTTCATAATAAAATTCCCAACCGTGCAATTTTTTAAAATCAAAATATTTACCCCTTGGTGGGGTTTTCAATTATGTCGCAGAAAAATGTCGGTATTTTTTTTCCAATATTGTCTAAAGCACTGAGGGAAAAAACACTAGCTTATTTCTCCAACAATTTTTATTTTTTTTTAAATTTTTTTAGTAAAAATTTTTTGAAGTTGGAGTGAATCCCCAACATAGATTTTGGAAAATCAACCCCTTAAGTGCCTTTTTTTTTAAATTATAATACTAAAATAATAAAGTTATCGTAGTGGCCACCGCACTTAATCATTATTGCTATATATTTAATTTTCAATGAATATACATATATAAAATTTGTTAATTTAAAAATAATTTTCAAATCTATAAGAAATTTCTTACATAACATAAGAAAGAAAACGTAGTTTTTTTTTTTAATATCGATGATTCTATATAAAATATTTATATAGCACTATTATATATATATATATATATATATATATATATATATAATATAGTGCTATATAAATATTTTATATAGAATCATCGAACCTTTTGTTTACATATACTTGATTGGTTTTTCTTGGGTACTTAGGTTCTTTTGGAAAATACGAACTAGGTTATTTGACGTTTCGCCTTATTTTTTTTAGGCATTTTCAAAAATTCTAAAATTAGAAAATACAAGGTTAAAATCTTTTAAGTCAAAATACAGGTTTAAAAACATATCATTTTTTACGTATACTCGGACATTTAAAATATTTACACCACAACAAAAATATAAAACAAATTACTCACGAGTATATACCTTGAAAGTCAACTATTTGTGTGTTTGTGAATTTCAAATTCTATATCGTGTCTCGTATTTTTTACTGATTTTTTTAAATTTTTTTAAATTTTATTATCTATAATGGGTGTCTTAACCAAAAAACTATTGTTGATGTTAAGCATATATACCATTTTGTATCACTAGGAGGATATGTACGCCACCACGCTTATCCTTTAATTAAATTTGTGTAGATATGACTAATTCCTCTTATGTCAGTCCTATCATTCACAGTGTTTTCATCTTTTTTTATTTCGATCATCTCTTTGATCTGTAGTTTGGCATAATTCCGCTCTTTTCAGAGGACCTTGGTTTCATTAAATTTAAAGTCATGTTTTTCTTCTGCTTCGTGTTTACTAAGGGCAGTGGAAGCATTCCTAGTATATTTGCGTCCATTCAGTCTGTTTTTTAGTAACTGAGAAGTCATTCTAATATATTCCTTCGGACAATTCGCACACGGTATTGCATACACAACATTAGATTCATTCATTGTGGGGATATGGCTTTTTAAGTTTGTAAATAATGAGCTTAGTTTATTTTGAGTTTTATGGCAAACTATAATGTTATATTTTTTCAAGACCCATTTCAGTGGAATCAGAGGAATCAGTCATATCTACACAAATTTCATTAAAACATAAGCGTGGTGGCGTGCATATCCTCTTAGTGATACAAAATGGTATATATACTTAACATCAACAATAGTTTTTTGGTTAAGACAGCCATTATAGATAATAAAATTTAAAAAAATTTTAAAAAATCAGTAAAAAATACGAGACACGATATGTTGAAAGAAATATAGGATTTGAAATTCGCAAACACCCAAATAGTTGACTTTCAAGGTATATAGTCGTGAGTAATTTGTTTTATATTTTTGTTATGGTGTAAATATTTTAAATGTCCGAGTGTACGTAAAAATGATATATGTTTTTAAACCTGTAATTTGACTTAAAAATTTTTAACCTTGTATTTTCTAATTTTAGAATGAATATTAAAAAATAAAGAATTATTGAAAATGCCTTAAAAAAATAAGGCGAAACGTCAAATAAACTAGTTTTGTATTTTCCAAAAGAACCTAAATACCCAAGAAAAACCAATCAAGTTTATATATATATATATATATATATATATATATATATATATATATATATACATATAAATATATATATATATATATATATATATATATATATATATATATATATATATATATATATATATATATATATATATATATATATATATTGTTCTTGATTAATTTAGACAAAAATTGATTTTGTTACAATTATATTTTCTGTCAATTTGGTGTTGGTTTAGTATCATAAACGTTTCTACCACACTTGTTCTTCATCAGTATTATTTGCTTATCCTACAAACATTTACAGTCTATAAATTATTTTATTCCATTAAGAATGCTATTCCTAAGTTACATTTTCGTTTATGATAGCTATTTCTTAAAGACCTAAAAAGGAGATTTCATCCTAATTCAAAACATTAATAGACAAAGATAGACAGATAAATAGATAAATAGACACTTTCAGACAATCACATTTTTGTCACTAAAAACAGATTAAAAACCATATTTGTTTTCTGCAGGACATATATGTATATATGTATATATGTATATATGTATATATGTATATATGTATATATGTATATATGTATATATGTATATATGTATATATGTATATATGTATATATGTATATATGTATATATGTATATATGTATATATGTATATATGTATATATGTATATATGTATATATGTATATATGTATATATGTATATATGTATATATGTATATATGTATATATGTATATATGTATATATGTATATATGTATATATGTATATATGTATATATGTATATATGTATATATGTATATATGTATATATGTATATATGTATATATGTATATATGTATATATGTATATATGTATATATGTATATATGTATATATGTATATATGTATATATGTATATATGTATATATATGTATATATGCATATATGTACTCGTATATATATGTATATATGTATATATGTATATATGTACATATGTATATATGTATATATGTATATATATGTATATATGTATATATGTATATATGTATATATGTATATATGTATATATGTATATATGTATATATGTATATATGTATATATGTATATATGTATATATGTATATATGTATATATGTATATATGTATATATGTATATATGTATATATGTATATATGTATATATGTATATATGTATATATGTATATATGTATATATGTATATATGTATATATGTATATATGTATATATGTATATATGTATATATGTATATATGTATATATGTATATATGTATATATGTATATATGTATATATGTATTTATGTATATATGTATATATGTATATATGTATATATGTATATATGTATATATGTATATATGTATATATGTATACATGTATATATGTATATATGTATATATGTATATATGTATATATGTATATATGTATATATGTATATATGTATATATGTATATATGTATATATGTATATATGTATATATGTATATATGTATATATGTATATATGTATATATGTATGTATATATGTATATATGTATATATGTATATATGTATATATGTATATATGTATATATGTATATATGTATATATGTATACAGTAATACCCCGCTTTACGCGAGGGATACGTTCCGAAAAAAATCGCGTTAACTGAAATTCGCGTATATCGAGGTTTATGATTAAACATAGTCAAAATTTAATACAAAAAAATACAAATCATTTTAATCAATCACTTTAATTCTAAGAACACTTTATGCAATACATACTCTTATTTTTTACGGAAAAATACATCTATTGTCTTTTGGGTAACGTTTTGTTTACGTTCTTGTAAAATACGTTCATAACACCCAACACTGTTTTTAATTGTTTGACACACGGTCAAGACACGGTCATCATTATTGTCTATACTCTGCAATATGTCCAAACCTGAATAAATTTTTGAAAGTGCATTTTGTATTTCCCCTGAAGATAAAACTTTCTCTTCTACTTGTTCTTCCTCATCGTAGATAGGATTATTCTGTAACTCGATCAGATCTTCATTGCTAATAGGATCGTCGTGCGTTGCTACAAGTTCTACGAGATCTTCTACCGTGACATCTTCAAGTTCAGACCCCTCAATCATTGCAGCAATGTCTTCAAGCACTTGTCTCTGCATCTGGACAATTCTTCTAGGTGCTTCCACTACATCTGGCCAAAGATTACGCCACACCCCATTCATACAACTCATTTTAACTTCCTTCCAAGCCTCTTCTATGTTGTGAATAGACTTCATAATGTTGTATGACTTCCACCACTCTCGCATAGACTGTCTTCCTTCCCCGTCAGTTTCATGAATTAGTTGGCTAAAAGTGCGGCGATGGTAATAAGCTTTGAAGTTTGCTATTGCTCCCTGGTCCATAGGTTGTAATATTGACGTAGTGTTTGGTGGAAGGAACTTTACGTACACTTTTAAGTCTCTGGGCGTATCAAGTGAGGTTGGATGTCCTGGGGCATTGTCTAAGAGTAATATAACTTTAGGTTCAAGCCCATTTCTGTCACAGTATGATTTGACTGATGGGCAAAAAACTATTAGAATACCATTCTTGAAAAATTTCTCGTGTAACCCACGCCTTTCTGTTTGATCGCCACACAACTGGTAGACTTGTCTTGTCTGTGCCTCGCATTGCACGGGGTGTTTCTGAATGGTACACTAGTAAAGGTTTCAGTTTGAAATCACCAGTGGCATTACCACCCAGCAGAAGTGTTAGTCGATCTTTCGCAGCTTTGAAACCACTGGCTTGACGTTCTTCCTTAGAAATGAATGTTCGAGATGGCATTTTTTTCCAGTAAAGTGCGGTCTCATCAACATTGAAGATGAGACAAGCAGGAATTTTCTCTCGTCTAACGAAGTCTTGAAACTTGTCTGGAAACTCAGCTGCAGCTTGAATGTCCGCGCTGGCCGCCTCGCCTGTTATGTGGATATTGTGAAGATTAGAACGCTGCTTGAACCGATGGAACCAGCCTCTGCTGGCAGCAAAAGTCGGAGTGGCACTCCCTTCTCCTTCTTTTGTTTTCAGCATCTCATACAAAGATTTTGCTTTTGTGCATATGAGATCTTGACTTAGTGGTGTGTTCTTCTTATTCAAATCTTCGATCCAGACTGACAGTAATTTCTCCATTCTTTCTAAGATAGATGATCTCGAACGAGAAAGTTTTGTTGCACTTATAGGTGTTGAACCTTCGCTGGAGATTTTAATTTTTTCCCGATTTTTATAAATCGTTCTCACAGTCGATTCTGAGAGTCCAAAATCTCTCCCAACAATTGTTGCTTTGCCTCCATTTTCCATTCTTCTTAACACTTTCATCTTCAATTCCAAAGTGACGCTTTTACGCTCTTTTTTCTTTACAGGCGGCATTTTTAACGTAGGGTTAAATTATGTATGTATGTATCTCCAATAAATATTAAAACAAAACTGCCAGCCGACCGAACTAACATTACGGAACAAATGAACACACGAAACGAACGAGGAAATCCCCATAGAACAAAGTCGAAGGACAGGGAATTCCCAATTCTTCAAAGAGAATATTCAGAGAAAGCGGGGATCCCCCCGCGACCATAGAGAAGTTAATGACTACATGAGCGCGAAATTTGAAATTCGCGTTATAGTGAAACCGCGCGTAACGGGGTCGCGCTAAGCGGGGTATTACTGTATATGTATATATGTATATATGTATATATGTATATATGTATATATGTATATATGTATATATGTATATATGTATATATGTATATATGTATATATGTATATATATATATATATATATATATATATATATATATATATATATAATAAATAAATGTAGATTTATCGACCGTACTTTGATAGCAAAAAGGTTTTTTTTTTTTTTTTTTTTTAATTTATCGGGTTTGCGGTCTGTGACAATTAACACTCGATTGCTGTTAAACTCTCTATATTTCGTTGTACTTCACAACTTCATCAGGAGAAACTATAATTTTTAGAAAAAAAACAGTGTGTCAGGAAATTTATTTGTAAATAAATAGTTATTTTAAAAAACTTACCAACTAAGAGATGGTCACAACATTTATAAAAATAAAAGAACATCGACTACATTAGACACATAACAGAAACAAGAAAATACTTATGCACAGTGACAAATAACAGTTAACAATGAACCAATCTAGACTATAAATCCGAAATCGGACCAAAAACGAAAAAAAAAAAAAACGATCATCAAATACAGTGGTTTAGTTATGCATAAGGTGGTTCAGCTATTGACTTGTAAAATTTATAAGTTTAAAATATTACAATACATTACACTTAATTTACTGGTATCTGCCCTATAATTAACACAATCCTTATGTCTATTTATGTGACACATTTCAAGAAACAGCCGATCCTTGTAATTATTTACTCTCTCCAAAACTTCCACATTGGCAAAATCGAACTGATGTCCCGTTTTTAAAACATGGTCAACTAAGGCACATGACCTCTTACTTATTCGACAATCGCTTTTGTGTTGTGTAATCCTTTGTTTTATCCACTGCGATGTCTGTCCGATATAACATGAAACACAACCCAAACAGGACAACTTGTAAACTACATTGGTGTTATAAAGTAGAGGGGGTCTCTGTTTGAGTTGGGTAAACAAGGTACGGCTACTGAGACTGTTATATTTAACTATTTTAATGTGTGGAAAATCTTTGAAGATGGAAACCATTGAATCTGTTAATCCGCGCACAAACGGTAACTTTTTATATCTGAGAACATTGTGAGTTTCCTCTGTAGGGCCATCAAAATTGTTAGAATTGTAAATAAGTTTTTTCAAAATGTGTTTTGGATACCCGTTGTTGAAAAAAAATTTATATAACTTGGTCAGATTGGCAGGCAGGTAACTCTCGTGGCTAATATGTGTTATTCTGTTCTTCATTGCTATTACGCTGTTATATTTTTGGTTCATAGGGTGATTTGAAAAATAATTAATAAACCTGTTGGAAGCTGTAGGTTTCTGATACCAATTCAAAATTAACACATTATCCCCAGTTCTAATGACCTGTGTATCCAAAAAAGGGATGCTACCATTATTCTCATGCTCGATGGTAAATTGCAAATGACTGTTGAAAGAGTTAAAAGTATCTAACATTTTTTTAGTAGAATTAGCAGGTACCGAACAAATGATATCGTCCACGTATTTATAAATGAATGGGACATCAAACTGAAGTTGTGCCAATACCACATCAAGCAAATGATCCAAAACTATATTGGCCAACACGGGACTTATGGGAGATCCCATTGGGGTTCCAAATATTTGTTTATAAAATCCATTGTTGAACCCGAAATATGTGTGTTCAAAAATAAATCTTATGAGTCTCATGAAATTGATACTTGACAACGTAGTGTGCGCTTCAATCAACAACCACTTGTCTTCCAGGATTTTTAAAACCAGATCAACGGGAATGTTGGTAAATAAGGAGACCACGTCCAACGATATCAACACATGACCTTGTGGTAATCGCAACCCATCTATCATGTTTACAAAAGAGAAAGTATCTTTTATATTATAATCTGTAATGTCTGATAGAGCATTTTTTAATATATTAGACAGGAATTTTGAAATGTTATAAGTAGTGGCATTAATTGAGCTTACAATTGGTCTTAAAGGTATGCCGGGTTTATGTACTTTTGGAAGACAGTACAATTTGGGGAAATGTGAATTATAAACCGACAGGCGTCTTGCGACCCCCCACACTTATTTGGTTGTTTGTTTTAAGTTCCTTTATTAAGTTGTTATATGAAGCCTGTATTGTTGTGGTTGGATCTGTACTTAGTTGTGTGTATGTTGATGAATCGCTTAATAATAACTCAGTCTTGGCAATATATTCAGTTTTATCCATTACCACGGTACAACCGCCCTTGTCAGCCTGTAGGAGATATATGTCTGGATGATTCTTTAGAAATTTTTTTGTTTTTTTTCGTAAATACAGCTAAGTTGTGATATGTTATTGTTATGAGAGTTGTGTAGGTAATTTGTAACCAAATTTGTTACTCTAGCTCTCAAAATATCCTTAGACATGTCAGGAATTTCTTCTAAGATATTTTCTACCTGTGCTAAGAATACATCCATTCGTAAATGTTCTTTTTTTATTGGAATACCAAATTTCTCCTCCTTTACCAACATTCCCGTTGATCTGGTTTTAAAAATCCTGGAAGACAAGTGGTTGTTGATTGAAGCGCACACTACGTTGTCAAGTATCAATTTCATGAGACTCATAAGATTTATTTTTGAACACACATATTTCGGGTTCAACAATGGATTTTATAAACAAATATTTGGAACCCCAATGGGATCTCCCATAAGTCCCGTGTTGGCCAATATAGTTTTGGATCATTTGCTTGATGTGGTATTGGCACAACTTCAGTTTGATGTCCCATTCATTTATAAATACGTGGACGATATCATTTGTTCGGTACCTGCTAATTCTACTAAAAAAATGTTAGATACTTTTAACTCTTTCAACAGTCATTTGCAATTTACCATCGAGCATGAGAATAATGGTAGCATCCCTTTTTTGGATACACAGGTCATTAGAACTGGGGATAATGTGTTAATTTTGAATTGGTATCAGAAACCTACAGCTTCCAACAGGTTTATTAATTATTTTTCAAATCACCCTATGAACCAAAAATATAACAGCGTAATAGCAATGAAGAACAGAATAACACATATTAGCCACGAGAGTTACCTGCCTGCCAATCTGACCAAGTTATATAAAATTTTTTCCAACAACGGGTATCCAAAACACATTTTGAAAAAACTTATTTACAATTCTAACAATTTTGATGGCCCTACAGAGGAAACTCACAATGTTCTCAGATATAAAAAGTTACCGTTTGTGCGCGGATTAACAGATTCAATGGTTTCCATCTTCAAAGATTTTCCACACATTAAAATAGTTAAATATAACAGTCTCAGTAGCCGTACCTTGTTTACCCAACTCAAACAGAGACCCCCTCTACTTTATAACACCAATGTAGTTTACAAGTTGTCCTGTTTGGGTTGTGTTTCATGTTATATCGGACAAACATCGCAGTAGATAAAACAAAGGATTACACAACACAAAAGCGATTGTCGAATAAGTAAGAAGTCATGTGCCTTAGTTGACCATGTTTTAAAAACGGGACATCAGTTCGATTTTGCCAATGTGGAAGTTTTGGAGAGAGTAAATAATTACAAGGATCGGCTGTTTCTTGAAATGTGTCACATAAATAGACATAAGGATTGTGTTAATTATAGGGCAGATACCAGTAAATTAAGTGTAATGTATTGTAATATTTTAAACTTATAAATTTTACAAGTCAATAGCTGAACCACCTTATGCATAACTAAACCACTGTATTTGATGATCGTTTTTTTTTTTTTTTCGTTTTTGGTCCAATTTCGGATTTATCTAGTCTAGATTGGTTCATTGTTAACTGTTATTTGTCACTGTGCATAAGTATTTTCTTGTTTCTGTTATGTGTCTAATGTAGTCGATGTTCTTTTATTTTTATAAATGTTGTGACCATCTCTTAGTTGGTAAGTTTTTTAAAATAACTATTTATTTACAAATAAATTTCCTGACACACTGTTTTTTTTTTTCTAAAAATTATAGTTTCTCCTGATGAAGTTGTGAAGTACAACGAAATATAGAGAGTTTAACAGCAATCGAGTGTTAATTGTCACAGACCGCAAACCCGATAAATTAAAAAAAAAAAACCTTTTTGCTATATATATATATATATATATATATATATATATATATATATATATATATAATGTATATATATATATATATATATATATATATATATATATATATATATGATTATACCCCCAGATCTTCGTTAGCCGATGTGTGCCGATATGTATATATGTATATATGTATATATGTATATATGTATATATGTATATATGTATATATGTATATATGTATATATATGTATATATGTATATATGTATATATGTATATATGTATATATGTATATATGTATATATGTATATATGTATATATGTATATATGTATATATGTATATATGTATATATGTATATATGTATATATGTATATATGTATATATGTATATATGTATATATGTATATATGCATATATGTATATATGTATATATGTATATATGTATATATGTATATATGTATATATGTATATATGTATATATATATATATATATATATATATATATATATATATATATATATATATATATATATATATATATACATTTATATATATATATATATATGTATATATATATATATATATATATATATATATATATATATATACATATATATATATATATATATATATATATATATATATATATATATATATATATATATATATATATATATGATTATACCCCCAGATCTTCGTTAGCCGATGTTGGTATATCTCGAAATAATATATATTACGCAAGCGCTATGAGATGTAAGTAAAAAAGTTATTGATGTTGAATATTGAACACTATGTCAAATAATAATAATTATACTAGTGATAATAGCAGGGTGCTGAGGAGGCGGACCCCTGTCGTACAAACAGCTACAGCACCACCACAACAACAACAACGACAAACGATCCAACCAACCGCCTCAGCTGAAACTACTCCCGATAGTTTTACCAGATCCGACATTGTAGGTGATGGAAATTGCCTTTTCCGTGCAGTTAGCTTACACTTATATGGCCACCAAAACCATCATGAAAGACTCCGAGAGGCTGCTCTAAGATATATACAACAAAACTGGTCGGAACTTAACACATTTTCATTAATTGGGGACGACGATATGAAAGACTTCAATAACTACTATAACTAAATGAGGAAAAATGGCACCTATGGAACGAGCCTAGAGATACTTGCCCTCTCGGAAACCCAGAATAGCAACTTTCATATCTTTTCAAAACAACGAAGAACAAGAGATACAAAAATAACTTTTAGGGACAAGCCAACAATAATAAGCACAAGAAAACACACCGAAACTATTTACCTTCTACTAACAGGCAACCCAATGTCGGGACACTTTGAGCTTCTGACACCACAAAACACTAAAAACATCCCAAACAATAGTAGACCAATAAAAGAAGCATCGGGCGAGCGACGTAACGGTCGAGGACGTCGCGGGAAATGGCAGCTCGACCAAAACGATGAAGACCGGGCAACTGACAATGGACCTGTCAAAAGTGTTGTGCCGGCGAGTAAGCCGACACCCACCAAGGCGGGAAAATCAACGCATGAGTTATACTACAGGAACCAACGAACACACCATGCGTTGCTTTGATAAAAGCACAAGTCCTGACAAAGAAACCACTGAGAAGGGAATCACTCGCCGCCTAGACCCACCACCATCAATCCCAAACGCAACCGACGAAGTATTTGATCAAAAACTCCCGCAACGACAAAGAAATCCCAACAGCACGAAACCAAAATTCAAACGGCAAATAAGAATAGAAAACCAAATCAACAACATCAGGAGATATCTAGGACACCTTACTCAGTTTATTAACGGGAACGTGTCCAAACGAGTCACACAGAGTATAAACAAGATCAAGTCCGCGTCTCCCAACAGAACACTGCCAGAAATCCTGGATACTCTGAAACAAAAATTATCCGTATATGCCGCAAGACTTCGTAGATACAAAGAATCAAACGAGAGGAAAGATACCAACAACCTCTTCCGAAGAAGCCAAACACAGTTCTACCGGAAAACTATGCACAGCAAACAGACAGCAGTGACCGAACTACCAAACAAACAAGAACTCACAGATCATTGGAAAAGTATCTGGTCAGAACCCAAACTACCCAATAATAACACCCCCCGGATCAAAGCCAAAGAAGGCAAAGATAAACATGTGACAGAACAGGAAAATTCCACATTAACTACGGTGGGACCAAAGAGCATGATGAGGCGCCTGGATGCAAGAAGTTCCGGAGGTAGAATGGCCCCCTGTTCGGATCTCCGTGTGGGGGCTGGTTCGGAGGCGTCGACTTGCAGACATCATAATTTTAAGATAGATTTTTGCAACATACGAGGTATAAACTCGAACATAAATTCAGTGCATCAACACCTGCAATCAGATAAACCTCATGTACTCGCTCTATGTGAAACCAAGGTCAGTCCATCGACCAGCACGGTCAACTATCTTTATCCTGGGTACGACTTCTATTCCCGATTTAGGCGTAACTTTGGAATCTGTCTTTTTGTCAGAAGCGACCTCTCTTGTCAACGAGAAGAAGCTCTGGAGCCCCCAAACTTTGATGTTATGTGGTTAAAAATAACGACTCAACAAACCACAAGGTTTATCTGTATCCTGTATCGACCACCAAGTGATACCAATTTTCGAACACTTTTCGCTTCTCTTGCAGACACCATCGATCATTTACAAAGTAACTATCCAAGTGCCGAAATTGCCATCCTGGGCGACTTTAATGTCCACAATATCAACTGGCTCAAATATTCAAATACTACCGACGAACAAGGTCGTGAAGCTGAATCATTCTCAATCAGTTGTGGCTTAACTCAGCTTATTGACGAACCAACACGGATCCCTGATCGAGACGGGGAGTTCGCCAGTCTTCTTGATCTGTTTTTAACGACCAATCCGGAGATTTACACGGTCACTGTAAATCCGCCGTTAGGTTCTTCCGACCATAAACTGCTTTCGACATCGAGTATCCTGCCAATCAGTGACAGAGAGGCGCCTAGGCCGCGCAAGATTTGGCACTACAAATCTGCTAAATGGGAAGATCTCATGGAATACTTTCGAACTTTCCCTTGGATGGACGTTTGTTTTCGATCCGATAACCCATCTGACTGCGCCAGGGAGGTCTCCGATGTTATTTTGGCTGGTATGGAAGCTTACATCCCCTTTTCGAAGAAATGCTCCTCCAACGGCAAGCCTTGGTTCGACCGAAAATGCAAAGAAGCTGTTGCTTCTAAACATATTGCCTACCGACAATGGCGTGAAAATCCTAACACCGTAAATCGAAACATCTTTGTTAATGCCCGGAACAGATGCAAGGGAATTATCGACGAAACCAAGGAGGCACACAATCAACGAATTAGAAACAAACTTCTCGCTTGTCCCAACAATTCCAGGTCCTTTTGGGCAGTCGCTAAGGCAGTTAGTCAAAATTTTACCAAATCCACCATACCACCACTCACACGGACAGATAATTCCATTGCAACCACACCTGTTGAGAGAGCGAACTTGTTGGCTGAACTCTTTGCTTCACATTCTACTGTCGATTTCCAAGGAAAAACACCACCTACTATTCCCATATTGCAGTCAAGGATGCCCGATGTTGTCTTTAGACAGTGCATCATAAAGCGTATTTTAATGAAGCTAGACACCAAGAAGGCTTCTGGCGCTGACGGAATACCTGCCATAGTTCTCAAAAACTGTGCAAGGGAACTAACACCAGTTTTCTGTAGACTTTTTAACCTATCCTACAGAAAGGGAATATTTCCGTCCTGCTGGAAATGTGCCACGGTTCAGCCGATTCCTAAAAAAGGTAAGAAGACCTTGCCAAATAACTACCGACCAGTTGCACTGCTTTCAATAATATCGAAAGTCATGGAAAAGGTTATCAATGAGCATCTTCTAAAATATCTTGAACGATTCAATATTATTAGCGATCACCAATATGGTTTTCGTAAACATAGATCAACAGGAGATCTTCTGACTTATGTAACACATGTTTGGAACAACGCAATTGAACACTTTGGAGAATCTCGAGCGGTTGCTCTTGACATATCCAAGGCATTCGACCGTGTTTGGCACGATGGACTGTTGGCTAAGTTGCGCTCTTATGGTATGTCTGAAAGGTTCTGTTTGTGGCTCTCATGTTTCCTCAGAGAGCGTTCTTTACGAGTGGCGGTCGACGGATTTCTTTCTAACACCCTCACTACCAACGCTGGTGTGCCCCAGGGCTCCATACTGTCTCCTACTCTCTTTCTCATTTACATTAACGATCTGCTGGAAAAGACCGGGAATCCAATCTATAGCTTTGCAGATGACAGTACGCTTGTCTCTTCATTTACCTTGAACGCTCGGACATCGGCTGCTCAGGCGAATATCCGCAGACAGCAGGAGGTCGTTCAACTTAACAAAGACCTGGAAGAAATTCTATCTTGGGGTGACAGTAACCAAGTGGAATTTAACGCTACAAAAACCCAAGCAGCAGTTTTTTCTAAAAAAGTTAACGTTGCTGAACCCGACATAGTTATGTCGGGGCACTCCATTCCCCTAGTATCGTCGCTCAATTTGTTGGGCATTAGTTTGGGAGCAAATATGTCTTGGCATGAACATGTTGCAGGCATAGCAAGGAGAGCTTCTCAAAAGTTGGGAATATTATTTAGAACCAGAAAGCTTTACACCCCACAACAACTGTTAATTCTTTAAAAAGCCCAAATTCGACCAACTATGGAATACTGCTCCCACGTTTGGGGCTCCGCTCCCAAACATACACTGCATTTGTTGGATTCTGTTCAGAGAAGAGCGGTCCGTCTGATTGGGGACCCGGAATTGACCGGCGGCCTTGATTCGCTGGAACATCGAAGAATGGTTGGCGACTTGAGTCTGTTCTACAAGTATTTTCATGGAAAGTGTTCGAAGGATGTAGCCCGCTTAATTCCTCCCAAAGCGGTGCATGTTAGAAATACACGTCGCGCTGGTGCTTCGCATTCGTATGAGGTTCAGCTTGTTACTCCCGCGTACAACGCTTTTCAAGCAATCTTTTATATGGAGAACGTCATCCCTTTGGAATAATTTGCCCAGCGCTGTGTTTCCCACCGAGTACAATTTACAGCGATTCAAGAACAACGTGAATCGCTTTTTCCGCACTCGTGCCGCTCCTGGAGCGCTTTAGGGACTTCTCTGCAGCACGTGTGCTAGACCAATAAAAAAAAAAAAATAAAAAAAAAATAAATTGGTATACTTTTTAAATCCATATTAATAGCAGCTAGCAAGTATTTATCTATAGTTTAAATATATTTATATATTATATTAATATATTGAAAATTTCATATCTATAATATCATTAAACGTTAATTAAAGAAAATCTATATTTTCAATAATTTTAAAACCCATAATCAACCCTTTACTGAGATTTTCATCTAAAATGCCGTTTTTTGTCCTCATTTCGGAGTAGAAAATTTGAAATTTTGTCAATACCGCGTGCAAAAATCGGCTCATTTTAAGGGATGGGTACTATTTTATAATTTCAATTTTTTTAAATAAATAAAAAGTTATCTAATGAAATGTCTGATTAAAGGATTATCTTGTTGTGGTAACTTTTTTACTTTTATTAGCTTACTATCTACTTTTTCCCTTATTTTTTTTTTTTTACTCCACCCATATTTTCAGTATAAGTAAATTAAACTACCAATTAATTAAAAAGATTGAATCTTAAGCCCCGATAGGAATCGATCATAGTGGATTCATCCAAAAAGATTAATTCTTAAGTCCCGATAGGAATCGATCATAGTGGATTCGTCAACAAAGATTGATTCTTAAGCTCCGATAGGAATCGTTCATAGTGGATTCGACAACAAAGATTGTTTCTTAAGCCCCGATAGGAATCGATAATAGTGGATTCGTCAACAAAGATTGATTCTTAAGCCCCGATAAGAACCAATCATAGTAGATTCGTTAGCACAGATTGATTCTTAAGGTTCGATGGGAGCCGATCATAGTGGATTCGTCAACAAAGATTGATTCTTAAGGTTTGATAGGAACCGATCATATTAGATTGCTCAACAATGATTGATTGTTAAGCCCCGATAAGAATCAGTCATAGTGGATTCGTTAACAAAGATTGATTCTTAAGCCCGGATAGGAATCATTCATAGTGGCTTCGTCAATAAAGATTGTTTCTTAAGGTTCAATGGGAACAGATCATAGTGGATTCGTCAACAAAGACTGATGTTTAAGGTTCGATAGACATCGATCATAGTAGATTCGCCAACAAAGTTTGATCCTTAAGGTTCGATAGGAAGCAATCATAGTGGATTCATCAACAAAGATTGATTTATATGCCCTGATAGGAATCGATCATAGTGAATTCATCAGCAAAGGTTGATTCTTAAGATTCGATGGGAATCGATCATAGTAGATGCGTCAACAAAGATTGATTCTTAAGGTTCGATAGGAATCGATCATAGTGGATTCGTCAACAAAGATTTATTCTTAAGGTTCGATGGAAATTGATCATAGTGGATTCGTAACAAAGATTGGTTCTTAAAATTACCTAGCCTTTAAAGTTCATAAAAAGATGATACTTTATGGAATACGATACGTATTTAAATATTTTTAGTACCGTTATACTTAGTAGAGTCAAACTACCTCCTAAAACAGTAAAAGTTTGTATACATCTTATATTAAAGTACAAAAAGATAAACTAATTAAGCTACATGGCTCATACCGCACTTATAAAGGTTTCAATCATTTTCTTTTTAATTTCAAAGTTATTTAAAATTTTATTTTTCAATTCAATGCTCATAGGTATCTTCAGTTCAATAGCTGCATATTCTTGATTTATTGCTTGATTGGGATTAAAAATCAACTTATTTCCTTATTAAAAAATCATAAAAACACATATTGTTCAGAGAGAACCTTAAAATATTAAAGTAATAGCTTCATCTATTTTATTATTTTCAATAATTTATTTTTTTTAGAAACGAATGTTTTCTGTCAGAAAGTCTTAGGCTAGTTGAGTCAATTTTTATAAGAACCTCTCACTTTTTAAAAATAAGAGTCGGTCTCTTCTATTTTTGATTCTTCGAAGTTTTGAGAGGTCTTAGTTGAACAAATTTCTTTATTATACTAACCTGACAGAAAATTGCGCCAATAATTCTACTTTCTTATAATATTAAACCTAACATCTTATTTATTTCTACTATTATCATCATCGTCTACGAGGAAGAGGCGGCCTCACCAAAAAATAATTATAATATTTTTATTATAGTACCCTTAATAAGTTCATACTTTCTTTGGTTGTCACAGTGTAAAATTTTGTTGCTGTAGAATTTGTGGCTTTTAGGTTAGAACGAGTTTAGTGAAACCAAGTGCAGCGTTTTTGGAAAAATGGAAAAAATTTAATAACGTGCGGTTGTCAAGTACCTGTTTAAAAAAAGATTAAAACCAAAGGAGATCCCGATGATATAAAAACAACACTAGGGGAATCTGCTCCGACATATATCTTTGTAGAAAAATAGGTTGCAGAATTTAAACGTGGACGAGAGAGCATCGAAGACGACCCTCGCACCGGCCGGCCCATGACGTCTAAGACTGAAGAAAACATCAACAAAGTGTGTGATATCATATTGAAAGATCGTAGATTAACTATCAGGGAGATTGCAGACACTATAGGCATCTCGTATGAACGAACACAAAACATCATTGCCAACGAACTCGGATTTTCTAAGGTTTCCGCTAGGTGGCTCCCCAGATTGCTTTCAGTTGAACAAAAACGAATTCGACTCACGATTTCTAGCGACTGTTTGGAGATCCTTGAGGCTGATCCTCAAGATTTTCTTAACAGGTTTTTGACAATGGACGAAACCCGGATTCACCATTTTACTCCAGATTCAAAACAACAATCCAAATAGTGGAAAAAATCTGGTGAACCGACCCCAAAGAAAGTCAAGGCAATTCTGCCGGCTGGAAAAGTGATGGCGTCAGTTTTTTAGAATGCTGAAGGTATTATTATGGTGGATTGCCTCCCGAAAGGCGAAACAATAAACTCGACTTACTATTGCACCCTTTTGCGTCGTTTACGTCAAGAAATTAAAGAGAAACGACCGGGATTACTGAGAAAGAAAGTTTTGTTTTATTAAGAAAACGCTCGCGTTCACACATCTATGGCTCAAATTCGTGATTGTTGTTTCGAATTGCTGCCCCACCTGGCTTATTCTCCTGATTTCGCACCTTCGGACTTTCATCTGTTTCCAAACCTAAACAAACACCTCGGTGGCCAGAAATTTTCATCAAATGAAGACGTCAAAACTGCAGTTAACCAGTATTTTGAAGACCTTGAGGAATCTGTTTTTCAAACAGGTGTAGAAGCTTTGGAAAGCAGATGGAATAAGTATATAGAGCTAGGTGGAGATTACGTCGAAAAATAAAAATATTTTTGTATGTATTTTATTTTGTTTTCTTGACTCGGCCGCGAACTTTTCAATCCATTTTCGTATTATTAGAGGATGGTTTAAATGAGGTTTGCATTCGCAAGACTTTAACCTATTCATCTATCAGTCATATAAGTTGAATAATTTCATCTACATTAAATTATTTAAATGTTTGTTTTCTTTTATTTTACTATTTATTTAATTATCACTTTAAATATAATCTTTATTTTTTTATAATTTTAATTATTCTACTAAATCAACATATTTCCTCACAATAAAAAAATCTTTTTTTTTGTCATTACGGAGATTACCACCATTCCTTTTTTCCTAAATGATTAGTTATTAATAACATAATCAACAGTAACAATTACACATTAGACTTGTATTAATTCTTTTTACATTTATTCCTTTATATTTTTATTTGCGATTTACGTTCTCTTCTTTTACTAATCTTACTAAAGAATTTCTAATCCTTTTGTTTAATAAAATAAACTTCTTACAATTTATAAAAAATTTTCTGTCTCTACTTGGGTTAATTATTTGTACTTTTATTGATACAATTTTATAAAAAGGTTTTAGTTAAGTAAAGTTCTGTCTTTAAAAGTCAAAAATAAAATAATTTTTAATCTTTAGTTTATAGAATTTTTGACTTACCTTTAAATTTGCAATTTAATATTCTTTTTAAACTATATAACTAATTAACGTGGTAAAAGAAAATTCCTTTCATAAATAAATTTACGCTTTATTACCTATTGTCAGTCACTTTACCGAATAAGTGATTTTATTCTACTAATCACAAGGACATTGGAACCTTATATTTCATCTTTGGGACATGAAGAGGGATAGTTGGAACTTCTTTACGAATATTGATCCGAGCAGAATTAGGATATCCAGGATCTTTAATTGGTCATGATCAAATCTATAATGTAATTGTCACAGCATTATGATTTTTCTTCATAGTTGTACCAATAATAATTGGAGGATTTGGGAAGTGATTGGTTCCTCTAATATTAGGAGCACTAGACATAGTTTTCTCGCGTCTTAATAATATAAGTTTCTGACTTCTTCCAACTTCACTAACTTTTTTATTGATAAGAAGAATTATAGACAAAGAAGCTGGGGCTAGTTAAACAGTTTATCCCCCCTTATCTGCAAATATTGCCCATCAAGGAACCTCTGCTGATCTAGCTATTTTTAGATTACGTAAAGCAGAAGCGTCTTCAATTTTACGGGCAATCACTTTTATCTCTACAGTAAATAACATACGTCCAGGCCTAATAACCTTAGATCGAACCCCCCTATTTGTCTGAGCAGTAAAAATCACTGCCATTTTCTTATTGTTGTCTCTCCCACTTTTAGCTGGAGCAATTACTATATTATTAATTTATCGAAATATTAATATATCCTTTTTTGACCTCGAAGGAGGGGGTGATCCTATTTTAAACCAGCACTTATTTTAATTTTTTGGGCATCCAGAAGTATATATTTTCTCATCCTACCAAGATTTGGAATAATTTATCATATTATTAGTCAGAAAAAAAGAATGTTTTCGTTGTTTCGGTGTTTTATTAGTCAAGAAAGAAGTGTTTTGGTTCCTATTTTATACCAGTATTTATTTTGTTTTTTTTGAGCATCCAGAAGTCTATATTCTCATCCTACAGAGATTTGGAATGATTTCTCATATTATTAGTCAAAAAAGAAAGAAAAAGAATGTTAGGTGTTTTAGAATTGTAGATAAAGGAGCTGAAACTAGTTGAACAGTTTATCCCCACTTATCCGCAAATAATGCCCATGAGGAGCCTCTGCTGAGCTAACTATTTTCAGATTACTTATAGCAGAAGTGTCTTCTATTTTAGGCGCAATCACTTTTATCTCTATAGTAATTAACATACTCTCAGGCGAAATAACCTTAGATCGAATCCCCTTATTTGTCTGAGAAGTAAAAATCACTGCCATTCTTTTATTATTGTCTCCCTCAGTTTTAGCTGGAGCAATTACTATATTATTAACCGATCGAAATATTAATACTTCCTTTTTTGATCCCGCAGGAGGGGGTGATCCTATTTTATACCAGCACTTATTTTAATTTTTTGGGCATCCAGAAGTATATATTCTCATCTTACCAAGATTTGAAATAACTTCTCATATTATTAGTCAAAAAAGAAAAAAAAAATGGTTTGGTGTTTTAGGTGTAATTTGGGCTATAATAGCAATTGCTTTATTAGGATTTGTTGTATGAACTGCAGTTCCAACAGGATTTAAAATTTTTAGTTGGCTGGTTACATGTCACGGAGCTTTAATTTCGTTTAAATCAAGTTCACTTTAATCTTTAGGATTTATTTTTTTATTCACTACAGGCGTTGTTTTAGCAAACTCATCTATTGATATCATCCTTTACGACACATACTATGTAGTTGCCAATTTTCACTACATTTTATCAATATGGTCTGCGTTTTGCTATTTTAGCGGGCATAGTTCAATGATTTCTATTATTCACTCTTAATAAAAAATTTCTAAAAGTTCAATTTTTAGTCATATTTGAGTAAATATTACTTTTTTTCATCAACATTTCTTAGGATTAGTGGAATACCTCGACGATACTCAGATTATCCAGATGCCTATACTCTATGAAATGCTACTTCATCAATTGAAAGATTGATTTCCTTAACAGAAGTATTTTATTTTTTTTTATGAAAAGCTTTCATAGTAAAGTAAAATTTATCATCATTAAGAATAGCCTCGTTTATTGAGTGATTACACTTCTTTCCACCTGCAAAACATTTTAGTTATTAGTTTTTAGAATTACCAGCACTAATCAAAAATTAATCTAAAATGGCAGATTGATGTATTGGACTGAAATCCCAAAAATTAAGTTTGTACTTGTTTTATAAATTTTAACATGAAAGACTCTCCTTCTTCAAGACAGGGTTTCCCCTGTTATAGAACAATTAATATTCTTCCACGACCATGCTTTAATAATTTTAATTATTATTACAATCTTAGGCCAAATGCTAGAAAGAATGTTTTTTAACAAATTTATCAACTGATACTTATTAGAAGGACAGTTAATTGCGGGGTTCTAGAATGTTTGGTTATATCAAATATAAACTATATATATATATATATATATATATATATATATATATATATATATATATATACATATTCAAAATTTTGCTCATATATATATATATATATATATATATATATATATATATATATATATATATATATATATATATGATCCGTACCGTCTCCTACTCTCTTTTTCATTTGCATTAACGATCTGCTGGAAAAGACCAGGAATCCAATCTACAGCTTTGCAGATGACAGTACGCTTATCTCATCATTCATTTTGAACGCTCGAACATCGGCTATTCATGCAAATATCCGTAGACAGCAGGAGGTTGTTCAACTTAACAAAGACCTGGAAGAAATTCTGTCTTGGGCATTCTATTCCTCTAGCATCGTCACTGAATTTGCTGGGCACTGAATCTGTTAATTTGGGAGCAAATACGCTTGGCAACATTATATCGAACTAGAACACAACACACACACCACACAACTGTTTCTTTTGTATTCTGTACAAAGCTCAAATTCGATCAACGATGGAATACTGCTCCCATGTTTTATTTTTAGCAACATAATCAATACGTATTAATCATTTACAATTACAGCATTAGTAAAAATTAAAGATTTGCCACCTCTTAGTATAAAGTAAATTAAAGACGTTTTTCTGTTGCTGTTTTTTTTGCTGTTGTTCCGTTCGGCTGGAATTCACATGAGTGCATATGTACCGAGGCTGTCGCATTTTCGTACATGTTTTAATTGATGTTCGTTTGTTTCAGAATTGTTTGTTTTATATTTTAATACCTTTAATCTTTATATATTTATATATTATATATATATATATAATATATATATATATATATATATATATATATATATATATATATATATATATATATATATATATATATATATATATATATATGTACATATATATGTACATACATATATATATATATATATATATATATATATATATATATATATATATATATATATATATATATATATATATATATATATATATATATATATATATATATATATATTCAAGGTGGCCCTAAAACCAACGTATTCTCTTCGAGGGCTGATAAGCTAGCTCATAACTCACCAGAACATATAAATATAACCTTAGTGAAAAAATCGTTATATTTCGAGTTATTGACACTTATAGTTGTGTTAAGCTTGTGGGAAAAAACATTTTTGCTAGTATCATGAGTAAAAACATTTTGCTTTGACTCTTCATAGTCTAAAAAAAATGTATCAAACCAGTTATTAAAAAAAAAACGATTTTTCATTAAGGTTACATTTACATATTCTAGTGAGCAAAACTTTGAGTTCCTCTTATGCTTACGAAATATTCTAATATAGTATAATATTTATACCCTCAGAGCCTGCAAGCGGTAAAGTCACAGTAATATGAAAATTTTTCACTGGAATATTTACTTAAAATTAATTATTATGTAAATAAGTACTTACACGTGTTTACCCAATTTTCTTCTGCTCTTTCGTTTGGCATATAACTCAATTTTCTTTTGATGACGGTTCAAAGTCTCCCGGGCGCGTCATACACAAAGTTGCCAAATTTCTGAGGCGTTATTTCCATAACGAAGATTTGCAATTAATGCATTTTTTTTATTTTTATTTGTATACTCAAATTATACAGGGTGTTATGAAATTCACTGTATATATTGAAACTGGTGACGATACTTTTTTTTCAAAATTTTAAAAATTGAAAACAGGGCACAATTGGATTTTACCAACCCAACCTACCAGCTCTTAAAAGGTAGTCATTGTACGAACTCGATCAAGCAAATTTGAGGTAAAATTAATCTAATAACAAATCGAAATAATAATAGAAAACACCTAGTAAAAATAAATTTAATAATAATTAAGAAAATTTTTTATCTATTATTTGAAAAGAAATAATTCCTCGGCAACGCACGAGAACAACTGGATCATTTTCCCTGTTTGTGTTATGGTAAAATAAAAACGTAATTTCAAATAGGTTTTTCTCTTAACTTTCCCCAGATTAATACCAAAATGATAAACGATTTTTTGTCGGAAATGTAAAATTTTTAGTGCTAAAGTGAAAAAACAAAGTAGGTTTAAAAACTTATTTGTTTTTTTTTTTTATGAACCTTAAATGTGCAATCGATCTCCATATAAAATATTGTTTCTGCGTGACATATTTATAACTAAACCAACTGTACCGAATGACTCAAACTATTACGGTTGCTGATATATTCTACACTTTCTACAAATTTCTTAATTAACATCACTATATTAGTCTATGGATATCTTTAAAAAAAACCTGCAATAATATTGATCTTTACCTCACTTTACCAACGACTTATTGCAAACAATCGCTGTAAATAAACAAACTAAATGTGAATTTGACGTTTTGGTAGAGAGAGTTGTCACTTGTCCACCGCCAAGCAGAGGAAGAGCCACTAAAAAGCTACCGACAAATTCAGTCGACGCCGGCAATAAATCCTTTGTCGGTTTTAGGATCTAACTACTTTAACAATTTCTTTATTGTGCTGCCCTTTTCGACAATAAAGCAAAAATTTTTTTAATGAATTACTTGTTATAATAAAATGTTGGAATATAAAACTTGTGTAATTAATTTGTTGGTGTAATGAAGTAATTATTTTAAAAGTTTACTATTTTTATAACATTTTTTTAATTAAATTTGTTTGGGAAAAGCCTAATCAAATCTAAGCAACAGTGTTGATTTTATGTTCTGGTTAACAACCGGCGATACTGTGGAGTAGCATGGTTCATCAGTGGCGGCGCGAAAAAAATATTCATGTCATGTCTTGCTACAAGGACGCGCCAGTTCCAATATATGCAGTGAATTTCATAACATCCTGTATATCATAGTACTTAATTTACTTGTAACCAGGGTACTGTTTGCTTAATTTCTTTTTCAATTTCGTATTAATGGAAATATTTCCCTGATTTTTTGAATTGCTTCATTTTAAGCTATAATCTGCAAATAGCCCTCTGTTCGACAAAACCTTATGCTTCATAAAAGAAACAGCAAACCCAAAATTCTTATCTGGCTCAAAACCAAAGTAAAATTGGAATTTCTGTCTTTCTCTCTAATACTCATAAATGACAAATACCTGTCTCAATAATAAAATCCATGAACCGTTGTGAAGTTTTCACTGATATTTCAGTCTTTTGGGACCACATCTAGTGAATTATAGTAGTAAAGCAAAAATCATATTTAATATCTAGTTTGCTGTCTTATAATATGTGTTTTTTACTTCTCTTGCATTGCCAAAAAATAACAGTAAAAAATATTCGAATGCTAAAATTGTTCTTACCAAAAATTATTACCTTCAAACTCTTATGGGGATGCAAACGATATTACCACTACTGTCTCATATTGAATGAAACAATTTAAAGAGTTAATGTAAGATAAGTATTATTCAACAAGTATGAGCATAGTTTAGAAGTAATAACCTCTTTTGGTTAAAGTAACACTCCCAGTTTGTGGACCTCTGGCTCCTGTATTCTGCCAGTGACTTAGCAATGACCTGAATTTGAAAAAGAATAGGCTTGATGTTTTTGTGTGACGCTCTAACAGATAAATGGAGAAAAAGTTTACAAAAGGTTATTTGGGTTTTTAGGTACATTGGCGAATTCTTATCAGTTGCTTTTTCGAAAATATAATTAATTTATAAATACATAGTTTCTTTTGCTTGCACAAGTATTTTTTATATTAAGTAAATTAAAAACAAGCTCTGCACATAATAATAAACATAAAATTCTAAGTAATGATATTTTCTAAGAATTTAGGAAAAAAATAAGTTACTTACCAACTGCTTTTTATACAATGTTGGGAATACTTACTTCCTGCTGGAAATGCGTCATAATTCAGCCGATACCCAAAAAAGGCAAAACGATCTTGCCGAACTACTACCGACCAGTCACATTGCTTTCAATAATATCGAAAATCATCAATCAGCTTCTTCTTAAATATCTTGAAGGATTCAATAATGTTAGCGACCATCAATATGACTTTCGTAAACATAGAGCAACAAGATATGTAACAGATCTTTGGAACAACGCAATTGAACACTGTGGCGAATTTCGAGCGATTGCTCTTAATATATCCAAGGCATTCGACCGTGCTTGGCACGACGGATTGTTGGCTAAGCTACGCTTTTCTGGTATGTCTGAAAAATTCTATTTTTGGCTCTCAAGTTTCTTCAAAGAGCCTTCTTTACGAGTGGCAATCGACGAGTTTCTTTCTAATACCTTTACTATCAACGCCGGTGTTCCCCAGGGCTCCATACTATCCCCAGGAATCCAATCTAAAGCTTTGTAGATGACAGTACGCTTATCACATCATTCACTTTGAATGCTCGAACAACGGCTACTCATGCAAATATCCACAGAAAGCAGGAGGTCTTTTAACTAATCAAAGACCTGGAAGAAATTCTATCTTGGAGTAACAGTAATAAAGTAGAATTTAACGCTGCAAAAACCCAGGCGATAGTTTTTTCTAAAACATTTAACGTTGCTGAACCCGACATGGCTATATCTGGGCACTCCATTTCTCAATCATCATCACTCAATTTGCTTGGCGTTAATTTGGGAGAAAATATGTCTTAGCATGAACATGTTGCAAGCATAGCAAAGAGAGCTTCTCAAAAGCTGGGAATATTATTTCGAACTAGAAAACTTTACACTTCGCAACAACTGTTAATTTTGTACAAAGCTCAAATTCGACCAAAGATAAAATACTGCTCCCATGTTTTGGGCTCTGCTCCCATACATACACTGCATTTGTTGGATTCTATTCAGAATTGTTCGCCTGATTGGAGATCCGGAACTGGCCAGCAACCCTGATTAATTGGAATATCGAAGAATGGTTTTTTAAAAGTATTTTCATGGAAAGTATTCGATGGATGTAGCCCGTTTAATTCCTCCCAAAGAGGTGCATGGAGAAATACACGCCGCGCTAATACTTCTCACCCGTATGAAGTTCAGCTTGTCGCTCCTCGTACAACCCTTTTCAAGCAGTCTTTTATATAGAAAACCTTATCCCTTTGGAATAATTTGCCTAGGACTGTGTTTCCGACCGAGTAAAATTTACAGCGATTCAAAACCAACGTCAATCGCTTTTTCCGTATGCGTGTCGCTCTTGTAGCGCTTTAGGGATTTTCCTGCAGCACGTGTGCTAGGCCCATAAAAAAAAGAATTATAAAAGTGACGAAACAGTTATATCTTAATAAAAATGCATAACAACATTACGACAAGGATTTCTTTTTTTCTATATTTAAAACTGCAAATAAGCAATCAAAGTTTATAAAAAAAGTGATAAAGCAAAAGCGGTTCAGTTGTAACCTCCTTCTTGAAATAAAGTCTTTAAAAAATAAAAAATTCTCAAAATATAATTTAACTGGCGCAGTCGATAGCGAATTTTGACAGACTGTGCGGAGTGCATTGATCTGGTTAGTCCTAACTATTTACAAAAATCCAAAAAAAATCACTTACAAGGCAGGTCCAACTCAACGCCCATATTTTCATTGGTGCGGACTTAAGAAATAAGAAAATTTACAGAGGCCATACGGAGACTTCAGGGAAGAGACCGGGATCACTCATCCTATTAAAATTCCGTTAAGAAAATCAGAGAATTGTAAAGAAAATTCAAGAAAATGAGAAAATACTTAATATTATTGCAAATCAAAATCCTTTCATTCCTACTGTACTAAAAAAAAAAAACAGTGATAAAAGCAGAAATACTTCGCGCGGTCAAAAGAAAGTGAAAAAATTCAGGCGGTGAGAAAAGAAACAGAAAATAGCTTTAAGCAGTAAAGTAAAGAGGGGGAGAAACTCACAAAATTAAGTAAAGCACATTAGCGTTAAGATATAATAACTATTTTATTTTGTTTCATTGTATATTCTAATTATCTATCAAAAAGGCAGTACCAAACTATGATCTAATTCGTCATCATGCCGATAATATGCCTATTTGACGATAATTCCAAACAAATTAATCGATTTATAAATGTATGTAACAACTTTGTTACAAATCATTTCGATAGAGAGAAATCCAAGAAAATGAGAAAATACTTAATATTATTGTAAGTCAAAATACTTCAATAAATATATATTTAAAATTAACCGGATGAGCAGCGGATCTTATTGTATTACGAATAGAGTTAAATAATTGGAAATTAGCGGCAACCAGCTGACAAACGTTCTATTGATTGTACGATACGAGATATAGTAACTTTCAAGACAGAAAAAATCAATTAACACAATTCGATTTAAGGTTACAGGGCTCACGAAGCCTGTTATTTTCGAAAGTAAATATGGGAAATATAACAAGACAAATTAAACTCTTAAAAATATAAGAATAAAATAAAAAAAAAATTAAATAAAATAAAGTTTTAAAAACATATTCTTGAACTTGAATTATCATATACAGTTAGTAATTAGACTCAAAAACCCAAATTCATTAGAGCAAGCAATGAGTTTTGCTAAAGAGGAGGAAAACTTCTTATGTTATATAAATGCGATCATTAGCAAAAATCGAAATAAACTGAAGAGAAAATACTTCGTTGAGGAATTATTTAACCGAACTACTGAAAACAAAAATGAATTTAACTCTAATAACGAAATCATAGAAAACTCCGTAAACTTCGAAGACGGTAATAAAAGTGAATTTATGTTTTTAATTATAGCAACTACGAGGAGGAATTTAACGAAGAAACAGGAGAATGGCAAATTTCAACTGAAAATGTATTCTTCAATCAGTATGTAAATTTTCAACAAATCCCGAAAACTATAGAGAAAACATTTACCTGAACTAAAGGCATATCTTTTAACAGACACCGGTAGCAGCAAAAGTTGTATAAAACTCCAATTAACATATAAAATATTTCCAAATTATGTAGAAAATGAAGTACTTATAGTAAAAACAGCCCATGAGATATCAGTACATAATGAAACAATAATTAACCCGATATATATATATATAGTAATGATTTGTACGTATCAAGTTTTTGAATTATATTTTTGATGTTATTCACAAAAATTTCTGCTAAAAGTAGGGTTAAGGGGTTTCCCATTATAAGTCATTTTACAGAAGAAGTGGACTGAAAATTTGTATGATTTTTAATGGTGTCTGTAAGAAAATTTGAGAATTTGTATGCTGGTGCTGCCTTGTAGGAGACCATCGTTATTATTATAAATCAAGATATACTCACCTTACTAAAAACATGTCTGAAACAAAATTATTTTATATTTAATAATTCAATCCACAATAGCTCAGAAGGACTTATAATGGGAAGCTCCTTAAGCCCACTTTTAGCAGAAATTTTTATGAATAACACCGAAAATATAATTCAAAAACATGATACGTACAAATCTTTACTATACTGGTATCGTTACGTAAATGACATTTTAGTTTGTTTCAATGGCACGGATAGACAGTTAAATACATTTTTTAATCATATCAATTCCATCCACAAAAATATAACATTTACAATGGAAATAGAGGAAAATAATTTACTTAATTTCCTAGGTCTTACTATATCAAGGGATAACAATAGACACAAATTTTCAATATTTCACAAACCATCACACACAGAGACAACAATACACAACACTTCAAACCACCTAAAATAACACAAATTTGCAGCAAGTCATAGTATGTTACATAGGCTAGTGAGTGTTTCTTTATCTGAAAATGATTTTAATAGCGAATTAAATTTAATAAAACAAATTACCGTAGATAACGGTTACCCACTAAATATGGTCAATTCAACATTCAATAAAAAACTTAAAAACAAAGCTATTTCCGAAGTCTAGCTTGAAACTAAAGACAGCAATATCAAATTATTAACCTACTTTGGCTCACCTTCAGAAAAAATTAAATACTACTTAAACTAAAATAATATAAATATAGCTTTAAAAACTAATAACTCACTAAGAAAACGCATAAAAAATGTGAAAGTTAAACAAAAGAAAGGTGAAAAACAGGGGTATATAAATTGATTTGCGGTTTGTGTACTAAGGTGTACATAGGGCAGACAGGGAGCTCATTTAAAACTAGAATTTCAGGACACAAACGAAGTTTTCTTAAAAACAAAACAAATTCTTCATACAGCAATTATTTAGTAGAACAGAATCATCAATTTAATGACCAGTTTGAAATATTACGTTTAGAAAACAAAGGAAATAAGTTAATTCTACTGTTAAAGTAGGGAAATTACCGTGAATAACAAAACTATATGATATATATAACTTTAATATTCTTGTAGCGACTGAAGTAAGATTTCTCATGATATATTACGATAAATAAATTTTAAACGAAGTTGACTACAATTTGTTTGATTACAATTGTATATTTAGACATTCATAGACATAAAAAAGGCCTATGACTCAGTACCAAGATAAAGATTATGAAACGCAATGAAAGAAATAGGTATTGACAAAGAACTAATATACCCAGCAAAAGCTCTCTACGAAAACAACACAGTGAACATAAAAATAGGACATAAAATAGGGAAGAGACTCCAAACATCAAAAGACCTATTACAAGGATGCTCAACGTCCCCAACACTATTCGAAATATACCTCGAACAAACATTAAAAAAATGGAAGCAAAAATGTAGTAGAATGGGAGTCCCAATACGAGAAGATTACTTATATACTCTAAGTTTCGCAGACGACCAAGTAATTATAGCGCAAGATGAGGAAGACCTCAGTTATATGATAAGAAAACTGAAAGAAGAATACACTAAAGCAGGATTAGCAATAAACTTTGATAAAACGGAATATCCAGCAACAAAGGAGGGAAACGTGGAGAACCTAGAAGTCGATAACGAAAAAATTATCAAAGGAACCGATAGATTTAAATATTTAGGAACCATCATTTCAAAAAACGCAACATCAGAAGAAGAGATTAAAGCTAGATTAGAACAAACGCGAACGCATAAGACAATTAAATTCGATCCTGTGGGACAAACACATTACAAAGAGAAACAAAACACGCATATACAAATCAATAATACAAACCATAATGACATACGGGTCAGAAACATGGACGATCAACAAAAGAAATAAATCTAAAATTAACGCGGTAGAGATGGAGTATTGGAGAAGATGTTGTGGAGTAACACGTATGGAGAGAATAACAAATGAAGAAATAAGAAGCAGAATGAACATCACAGAGAACGCAATAAACACCATTGAAGAAAAACGATTAAAATGGTATGAATGGTATGACACACATAAGACGGAGCGACGATAATAGGTGGATAAAAAAATAACGGAGTGGAGCCGTATAGGGAGAAGAAAAAGAGGAAGACCCAGACGGTCGTGGAGAGATGATGTGGACGAGGCTATGGAGGACAGAGGTCTAACAGATGGAGACTGGGAAGATAGAAACGGATGGAATCAAAGGCTGAGAGAAGGAAGACAGCGTCAGCTGTAGAAAATCCTTGATATATATAAGCGGAGCAAATAAATTACTATAGGTATCAAAGTATTTTCTTTTTCTTTTCTTATATATACTGTCCAATGAGTGCCATTACCGCTGTTGCTATCTAAAAACCTACTAATCTTGGTAGTAGGTGTTGCTCTTGTCTGAGAATTTACTAATATCCCTCTCTTTCCTATTCACTTAAGTGCTGTTTTGATACTATCATTTAAACTTTGAAATTGTTTTCCTATAATTCCTTTTCTAGCTTCCAATATAGATTTAGATAATGATATTCCTCGTCCTAAACGATATTTGTTTGTTGTTTTTCTCCTTTTTTTTTAGACCCATTTCTAATTTTCTCTTCAATTTCCGGGCTGTGGCTATTCTTAGAGTAGAGTCGGTAGCTTTAAACCTTGCCAAAGCCTTTTCAGATAATAACTTATAACTTATCGGCAAACTGTCTCATATTTATATCATTCGATTGGGATTAAGAAATGTTATGCTCTATGCAAGCTTCATCTGATAGATTAATTCCTTTATCATCCCTTATTAACCCCTTATTTAAATTTATTCCAGGTCTACAAAAAATATAACCCAGTAAGTGTAATTCAAATGGTAAGTTATTTATTAAAGTGTTTAGAATACCATCTTTTCTTTTGATTCGTTTTCTTTTGTAAATGTGTTGTCTACGACGATATTACAAATGTACAGACACAAATGACTTGTGTTGCCGTACAACTGTATATAATGAGACTTAAAAACAACCGTTTTCAATAAAATTGAAAATCGTGATGTTTTATCTTCAGAAAACATGAAAAATTGTTTGACGGATATAGCAAAGGAGAGTTAATAGTAGGTCCTTTGGGATCTGGTAAAACTAATATTGACCTTAGCCTAATTAGAAATTCTGATGGTTTACGATTTGAGAATTTATATTTTTATTCTTCTTTATATCAACCTAAATGTGAATATAAAAAAGCATTGTTTAAACCCACAAAAGAAATTTGTTCCTCACCTTCAGACAATGACGAACATATTATTTCAGCGCAAGATATAAAACCAAACTCTATAGTAATATTTGATGATGTAGTTACTCATCTATTCCTAAATAACTGATGATAACGTAATTTTAATTATCATATTTTCCCAAGACAATACAAAATTTAAAACATATTTATGATGATTATGTTAATATTGACATTAGCCTAATTAGAAATTCTGATGGTTTACGATTTGAGAATTTATATTTTTATTCTTCTTTATATCAACCTAAATGTGAATATAAAAAAGCATTGTTTAAACCCACAAAAGAAATTTAATAAATTTAAAGAATTATATTTATTATGTTGGAAAGATCAATTTGGATTTTTAGTAATAGACAAAGATTTTAATATGACGTCGGGGAGGTATAGAAAAGGATTCAATTGATAAAATTTCAATTATGTATGAACGTTTGGCGAGAAAACTTGTTAAATCAAGAAAGGCTGTTTAGCAAAAATATTAAAGTTTAAAAAATGTCGAATTGGAGATTCAAGCTAAACTGAAAGGAACTTACAAATCAATTACTCAACCATCACAAAAACTAATGTCAACATTTGGAAAAATTTAACCAACATGTATCAGTGAAAAACTTCAATCTCCAATAAAAAAATTATGAATCATGAACACCATCAAAACATTCGTTTGCTGAAATATCAACACCAACTCCATCGTTTTTTAATCGCGATTTAACTACAACTCAAACATCATCCTTCCTTCGAACAAGCTTTATAGCAAAATGAATAGATCCTTCACAAGGATCCGAGACAATACCTCACAACTGCTCTAATATTTTAGAATACACGAAACAAACAATAACTACTTTCATTAATACAGAAGCATATGCTAGCTGGTCAGATCAATTGATAAACTACCTCGTCAGTATATTGATGGTGGTGTAAGGGATACAAAATACAAATTTGTTCATCAACACGAAATAGTTTACGATTATGAAAATGATAAATTTTACCTAGGTTTAACGCAAATACCTATTCAGATGATTGGTAAAGATGTACAAGTAGCTGAAGTAAAATATCCTGGAATAACAGGATTATAAGAGTTGTTATTCAAAAAAGAACTTACAGGCTACTTCTCAAAAAAAAATCTTTAGAAATATATGGATATTTTAGAAAGAAATAACGCATATTGTAGAAATTACAATCCTGATGACCAGGTTCAAGGAAACGCTTCACACAAGTATATTACAATAATAGAAACCATATTTACAGAGGAAAAGTATCACAAAAACTAGAACTCTGAATTCCCTTCAGAATTTATTTCAAGGTGTAACGGAAACTAATCAGAGGTAGATCAGATATAATAAACCAACCACACAAGGGGGTAGTTTAAGTTTAAAAATTTATAAACCGAATAGAGACTATGTATATTCGAATGATGTTAATGAAATAGTTAATAGATTTCATTTATTAGTGACATCTACGATAGCAGGTCACACACTACATAATAATGAAATAATTTCCATTATAGAAGAACTTAAAGAAGCAAATATTATCATATAAATACATGTTAAAATTAAATTACAACATTTATAATATAGCAGTTAATAAGTTTTATTTTGATTCATATCTTCCTTCGTTGGAAAAAAAAATAAGTTCCAATATTAAAAGTCAAATATTGAAAACTTCAAGAGCAATACAAAACATGTTGGGGCATAATAATTTTTAATCCGGTTTGAAAACTGATCCTAAAAATTTTGATAAGAGAGTTAGTGACAATAATGAGAATATACAAAATGTTACAAAAAAGATAAAATTATTCGAATATAAAATTAATCCTGACCATTTTGACCAAATAATAAAAATTTTGAAACATGAAGATGACGTAAAAATAGTAACACGGATCAGGAATTGGATAGTTCGGGACAAGATATGCAATATGAAATAGGTAGGGTTACATTAGAAAAACTAAAAGATAATATTTCTAAGGATATGATTTTAAAGTTTCAAAATTTTACTGATAAGCTCAATAGGAGAGTTTCACAAAAAGTAAAGAATTTTAAGAAGGTGCATGATGATATGAATAAAAATATTGGAAAAGTTGATAGATTTGTGAAACTACATTTTCTAGTACACAAAAATGATAGTGAAAATGTTATGGTGTTGGAATAAAAATTTAAGGAAGCTTATAAAAAAACGACTGATAATTTTTCAAAAGAAATAGAATTATTGTGAGAAATCAAAAATATAGAGGAAGCTTCTAGTAAAGAACAATTGCATGAAATTACAAAAAATAGTGAAAAACTGAAAAAGTTGTGACATAATTACATAATCTAGAATCAGATATAAAATCAACGAAGATGACAAATTGTTAAAAGGGACTCAAAATTTAAATATAAAAATGCAAACTATACTTGAGGAACGCAAAAAAAATTGGATATTGAAAAAATCGATGAGATACTAAAACAGTTAAAAAACCTAGAAAAAGAATTGAAAGCGAGAATAGAGGGAGAAATATCGATAGTAAATATAATTTGGTGGAAACACTTGTAAAAATAGTAACTAATGTCAACGAAGGAATTTAACAAAAAGTTCCAAGAATTTGACAAAACAATTAAAGACCTAGCAGATTATAAGTTTAAGGTATTTGAAAAACAAGTAAAGATGAGTTGGATATTTTGAAAGTAGCTTTGAAAAAGTTAGAAGAAGAATTCAAAAAAATTGACGGTCATGTGAAAGAAATTAAAGATAGGGTTGTTAGCCATTACATAGAAACAAAGAAGAAGAATTAATTGTTATTGAAGTGAGATAATCAACAAAATTGATTAGTACGAAAAAGGCAACATGAAGGAAAATATAAAGGAATTTATTGCTAAAGAATTACATACACCTGCTTCAAAAAATTATCAGAGGAGAAGAACAATTGTAAAGGGTTTAGATGACTTATGGCAAGACCATTTATTTGAAATTCAACTTTATGCCAAAATTTAGTAGGTCGTTTAGGTACATTTTAGTCGTAATAAATACTTATACAAAATATGTTTGGATTCAACCCCTTAAAAACAGAAGTGGGAAAGATGAAACAGCGACAATGAAAAGAAATTTAAATAAAACTACAAACCCTGTAATTCTGGAAAAAGCGTTTTACAACAAAGGCTTTCAAAAACTACTTAATGATTATAAAATTAATCATTATAGTAGTTTTCCCAATTTAAAAGCAAGTATTGTGGAGCGTGTTAACAGAACTTTAAAGCACATACACAGCTACATAGCTCTTAAAAGATGCCAATAATGAAGATATAAAAGGAAGTATTTATTCTGAAGACTTACAGAAAGTAAGACATCCCGACGCGTATTTAGTAGAAAAGATAATAAAAAACAAAGGAAGAAGAGTCTTTGGTAAATGGTTAGGATTTGATAAATTTTACATTGCGTGGATTTAAAAAAATGTATATAAAAAATAAAACAAAAATTCAAATTTACATATGTATTTATTATTACTAATTCATGTCATTAAACTTTTTATTATATATTAAGTTTCTATGGTTTTCATTTAAAATAGCCGAAAATATATTTTTACAATCTTTAGTTTTTGTAAACCTTAACATATCTAAATAGTTTTTTTCCCATTCACATTTCACAACATTTCGATACGCAAAATCCCATGCTATTAGTAAATGAACTTTATTTTGCTTCTCTTTGAAAGTCACAAATTTCTTCGATAAATGTTCTTTTTGTTCCATTTCTTGATAATTTATTTTCTGGTTTGTTGAAACAGGTTCTCACATGGTACACACGTTTTCATTATTTCGGTCTTGAAGAGAATTTAAGGTGTTGTAGATATTTGTTAATAAATTTGAGGATTGATTATTAATCGATAGAAACACATTAAAATATTTTTTAAACTGTTTTCTTTAATATATTTGAATTATGTAATCAATAATTTCCTGCCATTCCCACAACTTATCTATAGAATCAGAAGACAAACACACATAATAACCACCATTTTCTTTTAAAATAGGATATTTATTGTAATTTTCAAAATATATTGTTATGTTACCAAATTTAATATAACTCACATCTTCAGTATATAAATAAAAATAATTCGCATAAACACCTTGATATCTCAGTAAATTCTGCCAATCTTCTTCATTTAAAATGTACCTGAATCCTTTTTGTCCACCAATAAAAACTTCGGTAAATAATCACACAAACTAAGTCTAACATTGACAAAGTTTGACGAAGATTTGCTTAAATAATATATTTTGGAATTGAGAAGTAGATTATTTCTATGTTCAACATTATCACTGTATATTGTGAGAATCCGCTATTTATTGTGAAAACAATGATGGAATTATTGCTATATTCGGTACTGGCCGGCGATGCAAAATCTTGCAGCAATCAATTAGTAAGATTAAAACAAAAATAGGATCACATGCCTATAAAAAGACAGATCAACGATCTATGCGTACATATTAATAAAGAACTTAGAATGAAATAAAATAGAAACCAAGAACCAAAAATAAAGGAATAGTACACATTAATGAAACTAAAATTATGCCCATTGTTACAAATGGCTCCGACTCATCATATCAAGTAATATAAATTTTTATGAATTAAACGATTGCGCCAGAATGCAACCCTATAAAGAAGGGACGGCAAAAGTTAGATAAAAGCATTGGACATTTGTTCAAGAATTTATTTGTGTGTGGCAGGAAACATTACAAGATTAACGATACAATCTGGAAAATTCTTAGACAAAATCCAAATTTTTTAGTCAGTTGGTCCTGAGAAAGTCCATTTGCATTAATATCTTAATCAGTCATTGCAATGTTTCAGTGACTAGGAGATTTTAAGAATTGTCGGGTCGCCAGAATATGATATACAACCATTAATAGCAGAGTTTTAACTACTCAAGAACTATTCAAATAAAACACTACTAACACTAAAAAATAATAGTATTTATCAAAGGGGATACCACAAGCCTTTAATAACAGTAAATATTATAGAAAAACACATAGAACCATTAATAAACCAAATAATTCCTTACAGTAAAATTCAAAAGGATCCAAAAGAGGTATATTCAACCTTTGGGAACAGAATTACTCTAATAAATAAAATTACTATTCACTTTCAAAACAAGATATCAAATTTAATACATAATTAAATGATTCTAAAATTAAGAATTATGCAAATTGAACAAACACTAAAAAATATGTCACTAGATAAGATAGAAGATCGGGAATACAATAGAATACATGCATGCTTAAATCAAATATACACGATATATCAAACAATGTATAACATTCTAGATAAAATAAAAATTGTTATTATATTCTAAAAATTAAATATACTACCTAATTCATAAACCCGAATAAATTATTGTTAGAAATTAAAAATTTGGTAAAATCAAATAAAAACAGATTAGATACCAATAGAAGATAATGCCCAAAATGTATTGATCTTAGAAAAAATAATAAAAATAAGAAGTTACCCGAGTAATCTAAAAATAATATTTTTGCTAGAGTTACCGTTGGTAAATAACGAAATATATTAATATTTCCACTTATAGCCCTTACCAATCTGGACAAATCGATCCTTAATAGTAAATATACCTATTCTGCCACGCCTAGCATTAAATAATAATAACTATTTGTATCAAGAAAGAAAATGCATTGAAATACAGCCCAATGAATATATTTGCGATGACCCTAATTGTAAACCAATGAATGAAGAACTACCCTGTCCATTTCAATTTTTAAGACACTGAAAAAATGTTACTCGATGACACCCTTTTAAAACCGAAATTAACAAATATAAAGAATACACAAATCTGAATTAACAAATGGTCAGTAACAACCTCGAAGGAAATAATTACGAAAATTACATGCAAATAGCTAGAAGAAAACTACCCCATAAATGGTTCTTATCTAACTGATATACCACTAGATTACCAAATTTAAGTTAAGAAAACAACATTAAAGACATATGAATCAAACAAACTAGAATATGATGAAATCCCATTGCCCAAAATCAACTGGACAATAAAGGAAACTAACTCTATTTTAACCCACATACGCTGGGCCTAGATTGTGTAAATCTAAGAATAAATAAGAAAATATGAAACAAGTTGAAGTATTAAAAGAAGAATTTGGAAGAAATCTCTACAAACATATTTATAAAACACATCAATATATGGATTGCAATGATTTATATATTGATAATATTAACATAGAATTATAATATCAATTATAATTCTAATAAGCTATACATATTTTATAAAGAAATTCAGAAAATTTATAAAAGCAAATAAGAATGAAAATCAAATCGAAATAATATTGACATTGATTACTAATTGGAAAATCAACCAAAGGTTATACTTCCAACTGGATCGGGAGGAGTTATAACTTAATAAAAATGCATAATTGCATTACCACAAGCTTCTAAATATAAATGAAAAAGCAAACGCAGTTCAGTTGTAACCGTCGTCTTGAATTAAAGTTTTTTTAAAAACAAAAAATTCTCAGAAGAGAATGTAACTAAACCTAAAAATTTATATACAAATGTATCACAACTTCTTGTTCACTTAGAAAAAAAATGTAACAGTTTTCATCAATACACGCTATAGACTATTTGTTGTGACATGTCGTTTGTTATTTTGTTTGATTAAATAGTGATATGAATAGCCAGGGTTATCTGCCGTACGAGGCCACTCGACCTTCCCCTATATCCTGCATCAATGGTTCCCAAAGTGTATTGTAATCCCGAAGGGCCGAGTTACGAAATTAATTCGATAAAGATATAATGATATCATTTTTATGTTCAACGAAGTTTATTACGGTTGTTTTCATGGCAGTCATTGACGAGAAACTGAACTCGCATAAATATCATATCGAAAGTGGAATGAAATACTTGACAACTTTGTTCGGCCAGTCGGGATATATTTGTATTCTGTTAGTCTAAAATTGATTTGGGTTTGGGACAAAAGTCTACTTTCCATATTCAATCACTTAATGTTTCAATAGATTTTCCTGCCATGTTTGTTGGAATCTCAGGTTGAAAGAAATTGTATAAAAACGGATTTCATATCCAGCAGTAATTTTCAGGTTTCGAATTTCTTTTAAAAAATAGTCACATATAGTCGACAGCATTCTAATAAGTCGGGTCAAACTTCATTTCATTTTCTGAATTAAATCGAAAAAAGGAGAGTTCCCCAAAATGTGTGCCACGAAAATTTGGCATTTGTCAAATTTAGTTTACAAGTTGTCAAATTTGATAGAGCGCAAAGAATTGCCCATAAAGCATTCAATAAAATACAATTAACAACAGGTGAAGTTTTAAAATTAGCAAACTTGGCATCAAGTTTAAAAAACATCAAAACATAATAAATGAGTACAAAGCTTTTTTTTAATCAAAGTTGATTAAGGATTGAAATTAGAATGAACTATGTATTTTAAACAGAATGAAACGGAACGTATATAAATGTAAAAAACGATCATCTGCTAAAATATACCTACCTAGGAATATTATATACTCGATTATGTATGCTGAAAGCAAAAAGTATGAACGTTCAGTAAACAGAAATTGGAAGTTTCTTCCCGCTTGTTTTTAATGATATGTTTCTCAAAATATTTTGACAAGATTTTTTAAGGTGATTTTCTAAAAGGTTGCGGAAGGGACGCCTTAAATCCTATTTCCTACATATCGAATTATTTTATTATGTATAACATACCTATAGGGTAGTCCACGTAAAATAAAAGATTACACTGTACACATACCTTAACTTGGAAAGTTCTAAATACTTATATCAACAGTTTATAGCAGATTAATATCATTTAGCTTACTTATTTGAGGAAAGGGGGACACTTTTGATGATGTTTTTTTCGCAACACCCTTACCCTTCTGAAGGGAGGGGATCACCTTTAAATGAAATGGGGTACTTCTTTTTTTCAGAATCGATAATCGATTCTATTAATCAAAAAATGTAGGCATGTGTTTTTTTAAATCGATTTAGAATATAGTTTTAATTTTAATTTGAACGAAAACTGGCAAAAGTTTATATTTACTGCTTACTTATTCAATCAACGGTTAACCACATTTTAAATCACTTTTACAGGCTCGTTAGAAACAATAATTCTTTCCTAAGAAAATCTTTAATATGGTATTTTATGCCCACCCCTTCTGGTAACTTACGGTTTTTTTTTAAGTCGAATTGGATTATTGCATATTTTTAGAAAACTCTACATAAAAAATTAAATTGTGTTCGCAAAACTTAAAGGACCAAGTTTACCATTTAATAGCACGAAAAATGAAGCACACGCTGCGCGCTGTGTGTACAAGCTGCACACAAGTTATGCATTTATTACATATAGGTATGTAGGTAACAACTTACTTCAAAAATGGTGTTTAATTTATTAAGCTACTCTGAAGAGGAGCAAAGAATACTTTTAGAAGGCGGTAACTTAATAAATCCGAAGTCCACCCAGAAAGAATATATCAGGAGCATTAAATTTAAACAGAAAAACTGAACAAACGGTTGTTAAAACAAAAAGCCTGCTACATTAAAAACAATAAAATTAAAATTAAGAAAGTTCAATCATCAGAGGTATCGCTGTCATCTTTAGATACTAAGATAACTACAGGGTTTACTTGGACATCCAAAACTTTATCTTTACCCCACCATTCCAAAATTATTTTTTCTGTATGCTCTATTACTTTTTTCCAGTACTCTTCAGTGATATGGTCTAGAGTAGGGGTGCTCAAACGGTCGATCGCGAGTGCTTTTTGAGTCGATCTCGAGACAAAAATTCCGATATAGAACTATTCACAGATTTTGTTTTAGGTAACTAAAACAAAATGTAATGAATAAACTACTAAAATTTATTCGATCCACAATTAGGCCAGAATAACCCCCTCATCACTTTCTTTTATCGTAATAACCCCCTGCTAGCGGCAAAAGGCGGCTTTATCAAAGGAACGCGCGGTACTTGTCAAAGAAAAGCCGCGTTTTTGATTCCCGCCGATTTTTCTAGAAACTTCGGGCGGCGTGTTTGACAGGAACATTCGAGACTTCGTGCGCGCCGATATAAATGTTGCGCCTGCAGGAATAGGAGTCAGTCTGAGTTGTAACTTGAAGGCGATACATCGATATAAAATTTATTAATAAATAGTCCAAAATGAGTGCAGCGAAGAAAAGTAAAACTTATCATTTTAATAACGATTGGGAGGAAGAATTTTTCTTTTGTATGGTAAAGGATAAATGCATTTGTCTCATTTGCCGTGCATCAGTTGCAATACCTAAGCGTGGGAACTTAGAGAGGCATCATAAAACGGTTCATAAAAACTATGAAAAGGATTTTCCGTCACAGAGTGAATTAAGAAAACGAAAAGTACGTGATTTGATAACTTGTTTGAAAAAAGAACAAACCATGTTCACAAGACCAGCCAAACAAACAAAAGCTGCAACGATCGCGTCATTTAAAATATCTCATATATTGGCGAAACACAAGAAACCATTTGATGATGGATTGGTTGTGAAGGAAGCATTTATTGAAGCGGGTGAGACTTTATTTGGAGATTTTAAAAATAAAAAAGTCTGCTATTAGAGAACTTCAGTTATCTCGTCTGACTGTCACAAGGCGTGTTGAAGTCATGAGTCAAGACATGGCAGATAAACTCAAACATGATATCATGGAATGTACATACTTTTCTTTACAGTTCGACGAATCCACCGATATGACAGACACTGCCCAGCTGTGTATTTTTATTCGAATGGTATTCAATGACATGTCGGCTAAGGAAGAGTTTTTGACAATGATTCCTCTGAAAGGAAAGACCCGTGGCGAAGATATATATGACGTTTTCTTCAATTTTGTAACAAACTACAAGCTACCAATATATGAACTAATGTGCATTACAACCGATGGAGCACCAGCAATCACTGGAAGCGAAAACGGTTTTGTGGCATTGGGTCGAGCTAATGATGATTTCCCTTCATTTTTCTCCTTCCATTGAAATATACATCAACAAGTTTTGTGTTCAAAAGTTTTAAACATGGAGGAGATTATGGGGATTGCAATAAAAATTGTGAATTCTATCTGTGCACGTAGCTTGCAACGACGGCTCTTTAAATTGCAGTTGGAAGATAGTGAGTTAGCTAAACACACTGATTTAGTTCTTCACACGGATGTCAGGTGGTTGAGTCGCGGAAAATTCCTAGAAAGGTTTCAAGAATTATTGCCCGAAATAACAGCTTTTCTGGACGAAAGAGGTGATGACACTCAGATGCTGAAAAACGGAAAATGGCTGACTGATTTGGCATTTTTGACAGACATCACAATGCATTTAAACACCATTAATTTGGAGCTTCAAGGTAAAGGAAAAACTATTATTGAGATGATTAGCGCAATAAACACATTCAAAAGTAAATTGCAACTTACGATAGATCAACTGAAAAGAAAGGATCTGAAAAATTTTCCGTCTTTGAAAGCAAGGATTCCTCAGTTGAATTATGATATTTATGAGGCAGAATTATCAAATATTTTGGGCCAATTCGAAATACGTTTTTATGATTCCAGTAAATTCGCAAATATCGCATCATTTATGAGTTATCCTTTTTCGTGTAAAACATTGAGGAATTAGCTACTGAAATAGCAAGTCAGTTTAACATGGACTCATGTTCTGTTGAAAATGAGTTAGTGCAGATTATATCAGATATACATCTCAAAGCCACAGCATCTGATACAAAATTCTGGTGTTTTATATCTGAAGATAAATATCCGAATCTAAGGCAAATCGCCCTTCAACTGACGGCAATGTTTGGATCAACTTACTTGTGCGAGTCTGCATTTTCTGAAATGAAGATAATTAAGTCAAAATATCGCAATCGACTAACTGACGAACATATGTCATCATGCTTGCGATTAGCACTCGGTAATTACGTACCATCTTATGAAAAGTATGCTGAGGACATACAGTGCCACGCTTCAACATCCAAAGTCACTCTTTAGTTAAGTTTAGACACTAGAACTCGTTTGTTTTGTAAGAATCAATAAACTCGCAATTTTAAATAATTATGAGTTTTTTCATTGCCATTTTAGAGCAGACCTACACTTACCTTGACTAAAAAAATGCATATTGTGCGGAAAACTAATATCTATGCCACGATACACCCTACCTAGACGACAATCCTGCATCACACTTACTAGCAGCCTCTCAGAGTCGATCGATCGTAGTTTAACAATATTGAGGTAGATCGCCAGCAGTTCAAGTTTGAGCACCCCTGGTCTCGCCATATCATTTCAGGTTCATGAGATCTAGGTCCTTCAGTAATATGTTTTTCATAATAGGATTTAGCGCCTGCCCATATTAATTCTATGGCATTGAATTGGCAATGGTAAATTTCATCAACCGCGTATATTTTAGGTTTTCTAAAAGTCTTTGCCATTAAGAGTAATTCTGTTTTTAATAAATTTGAAGAAGAGTTTTGATTTTGCTCTACTAACCATTGAAATATTTCTTTTTTTTTTCCACGATGAATTTGGTTGTTTATTCAAAATTCTAGAATGATATAAAGCATTGTCCAAAACGATTAATGAGGGTTTAACCAAATTTGGAATAAGCATTTCTTTTAGCCACTTTTCGAATGTTTCATTATTCATGCTGTCGTGGTAATCGGCGCTTTTCGATGTCGTTGAATATATTAAACTGGCTCCAGGTACAAATCCGTTATACGCGCCAGCATGCAAAATAATAAACTCTTTCCAGAACTGTACCCCTTCTTCCTTTTTACTGATTTAACCTAATTATCTTGCCAGGATTTGGACCCACTTCCGTTTGAAACAACCCATATTTCATACAAAAATCTTCGTTCGAGTTCACACAAATATCTTCGGTTGCAGTCTTTTTTATATCGAAATCTCAAATGTTTCATTAATTTTGACAAAGACTTTAGTCCAATTTATAAAATCTTTCTATCCCGTAAAGTATCTTTTAAAGTCGTAAGGGTTATGTTCATATTAGATTTATACATGTCGTAAATCAAATTTCTCACTTCCATTTTCACGAATTCGCTTAAATCCTTAGTTTTTGGCCTTTCCTTTTTCCTTTTTTTTCACATTTTTTTGCGGTTATACAACTGCGATCTTCATTAACAATCCTTTGAATGGTTTTAATACTTGAATTTAAAGCTTTCGATTCTTGTTTCTGGATTCATTATCTTATTGTCTTTGGTAGATTTTCTTTGCTCCTTTTCAAAGTAGCTTATTAAATTAGTACCATTTTCTTCGTCTGAGGATTTAAAAAGTCCGCAAAACGCTTTTTGGTTCCAGTTATTATATGTATAATAAAAAATTTTGACACTATTGCTGTGCATTTACAATTTTTTGACACTATTGTTGTGCATTTACAAGAATATTTTACAAATATTAAATAAATTAGAGCTTTTCTGTCTCGGTTTTACTAAAGTATTCTGTATATTCCTATTCGTTAAGCTCTGAATGCTCTCAGATGGAAAAGCAAAAATAATGGCACCTACTAATATTTAAATATTATACATATTATATCATAAAATAAAATAATCCAATCATTGTTCCATGGCATATCAAAAATACTATTTTTGCTTTTGTCAATGTGTTCTCTCAAACATTTTTTGAACAATTTTAAAAGTAAAATTTGAAGTTTGAACGCACTAACATTTTTAATATTTAACGATTCTGAACGAATTTTTTTCTCAAAACATTTATATGGTTGCTTGCCACTGGAAATTATAGTTGGCTCTCTGTCTCGGACATAAAAAGTCTATTAGACTTTTTCAATTTTCCAAACTGGTATTAATTAAATTCATGCTGACTGCAACTTTAACAAGGACGACAACAGAAAAGTTTATCGCAGCTAAGACGATATTGAATGCATTCGACTATAGTTGTTTTATTTTATGCTTGGCTGAGTTCTTAAAACTGAAACTTCATTTTTCTAATTGAAGTAGATATTAACTCAAGTTTTTTAAAAATCCGTTAATTTTATTTGTGGCTGTTATTATATTAACATGGCGGTTTTGCAAACCATTAATCAAAATATTTAAATGTACGAATATATTGGCAAAGAAAATTAGCCTAAAAAGCTAAAGCAGATTAGGCATATTAAAAGTTGGATAACCCTTTTTAAGATTTTACCCCTCGAAAACCATCTTAGCTCTGTGCGATAAGATTTACGTACAAAGATAATATTTCTTAAAATATCAGTCTGCAACGCTTTTCCTTCAATGAAATTTAAAATTTTGTTCAGACTTTTCACAGCACAATTCATATTGGAAAATTTTTATATAAAAAAAGGGATGTAAAAGAACTATGGAGCAATGCGGTATGTGGGAATTGTTATTATAATTTCACTATAAGATTAGATTGACGTTCTGCAATAACCTGGATGTCATTGATACATGTAGCAACGCAGTTCATCTAGTCAATATCGTAGTTATTAGGATTGTTCATAAAAGAATTTATTAAAAAAATTTCGTATTGGCATCTAATTATAAAGAAATTTAAACTATCTTCGATAATGCCATTTTTTTTCGTATCGTAATTTACGGATATTATAAACTGGACTGAGTTAGAAATTCTGTAGATATGCTTAACTCTCGTCTCATCTTTGGATAGTATTATTGGAGAAAGGTATTGTTTTTAAAATTGCAACTTCTTTTTCATCAATCTTTATATGCAGCATTTCAACAGCAGTGAATAAAATCATATCTTCAGCAATTATACGTAACTCACTAATTTTTGCAAGTAAAATGAGATTTTATAACTTGCTGACAAAACTATGTTGGGAATGTGGAATCTTTGGCACAATGACACTACTCAGTATATGTCACCACTACACCAAACACTTTATTTTTGCACTCGACGCGCGTTTCGCTAACCATGTTAGATTCATCAAGAGCGATGATTGCCTAAAGCTAAAGTACAGATCTATCCTATTTATATTTAGCCTAATACCTGAATTACACATGTGGAACTAATGGAATAGACGAGGCCATCAGTTTCGGTCAAGTAACCAGTAGAGGGGACTATAAGGAATAGGCCCTCTCTCTTTATTTAAACTACTTTTATAATTTTCATGCTTTCATATACGTTCAATCTCCTATCAGATACATTTTTAATTAACCTTAGATTATCTAATGTTACAGTATGATCAGCTTCAAGGTCATGTTCGACAATGTTAGACTTTTCTGTTCTACTATATTTTAAATATGCTAAATGTTCTTTAAATCGTGTTTTAATTGACCTTTTTGTTTGCCAAACTTACTTTTTGCCGCACTCGTTACAACTAATTTCATAAATTCTTTCTTTTCTCACAATTGGCAATCTTATCTTTGGGATTTTCTAAGATATTCCTAGCCTACCTTATTAAATACCTTATATTGTATGGAGACATACTTGGTCTTATTTTCTTGGCGTGTAGAAAAGGTGGAATTCAGAATATTTAACCTGAACTTATATCTATCTATTAACTGGTTTACTATAGTATACATATATATATATATATATATATATATATATATATATATATATATATATATATATATATATATATTATGCTATAGTAAACAATAAATAGACATAAGTTCAGGTTAAATGTTCAGAATTCCACCTTTTTTACATGCGAAGAAAATAATACCAAGTACATCTCCGTACCATATAATCCGAAATATAGCAGGGGACTCAATAAGGTATTTAATAAGGTAGGCCTCACCTTAGTCTACAAGTCAACAGACAATCTGAGGAATATCTTAGGAAATCCCAAAAATAACATTTCTAATTGTGAGAAAAGTGGAATTTATAAAATTAGTTGTAATGATTGCGACAAAAAGTGCGCAGACCAAACAAAAAGGTCAATTAAAATACGATTTAAAGAACATTTAGCACATTTAAAATACAGTAGAACAGAAAAATTGCCGAATATGCCCTTGAAGCTGATAGTCACTGTAACATCAGATAATCTAAGATTAATTAAAAACGTATCTGATAGGAGATTGTTGAACACATACGAAAATATGGAAGTTATAAAATGTAAAAGTAGTTTAAGCCAAGACAGAGAGCCTGTTCCTTATAGTCCCCTCTACTGATGGCCTCGCTTATGACATTAGTTCCATCTGAGTAATTCAGGTGTTAGGCTAAGTATAAATAGGGTAGGTTTGTAGTTTGGCTTTAGACAATCATCGCTCCTGATGAGGCTAACATGGTTAGCGAACAGCTCGTCGAATGCAAAAATCAAGTATTTGGTGTAGTGGTGGTATATACTGAGTAGTTGCTTGCAAAACCTTTTTATTAGTAGTGGTTGCTACTGGAAAAGTGGCTTGTAGCTTGTGGAGGAAGTTTAGCTTTCTACTAAGTAATTCCTAAACCTGAATGTTTGATATTTAAATATAAAAGCAAGTTTGATGGCTTCATATTTTCTTTTGATAAGACCGCTCGACCCTGTGGATTGTTGAAAATAATGGGAAACCACATTAACTATATTTATCGCTGTACAATTTATTTTTATCTTAATTCATGTTTGCCAGACGTACAGGGTGAGTCAACGATAGAGTAAAGTTAATTATCTGATTTGTTTCGGGAATTACGAAAAAATGTTAAATACAATAGTTTTAGGGAATATTAAGATGCACAGTTTAAAATTATTTTTGAGTATACAGGGTACTTCAAAGAAGTGTGGCCGATATAGCCTTTTTTTTTTTTAAATGGAACATCCTATTTTCTAATTTATTTTTAAATTCTGCATAAAATTTTATAACTTTCTTATTAATAATGTTATATACCTAAATCTAGTAGTTTTTTCTAATATTTCAATTTTTTTAAAAAAATACTAGTTTCAGTTTTGTGAAAAATTCCCAATGTTTCTGAAGGTGGAAATCTCAAATATTTTAAATGGTACACCCTGTATATTATTATTTTTTTCTGGTAGATTTTACAAAACCCTCCACCTTTTATTAAGTATGTCATATACCTATTTCTAATAGTTTTCGATTTATTTTGAATTTTTTAATTTTTACCCTTGTTTTTAATACACTTACACTATAACATCATAGTTGCCAAAACAAAACAAAAATGAAGGCATTGTCAATTTTGACATGTCTATTAAGCAAGTAAAAATAGTTTAATTTGTTGTAGTAAGTGACGTATAAGGGTAATAGTTATGGATTTTCCTAAAAATGAATTAATTGATATGGTTTATATACTGGGCGAGGCGGGAAAAAATTGTCTATTGGCAGTAAGGCTCTATGGAGTGAAGTACCCTAATAGACGTATACCATCTAGAAAATCTTTTCAGTGCTTAATGGAATGGTTCGATAGTAGTGATAGCGTTGAATATACGAAACGAAAAGTAGTAAACCAGAATGCTACCAATGAGGAAAAAGAAATGGAGATTTTACTTCATGTTGAAGATAATCCCCAGATCAGCAGCCGTCAACTAGCTGACTTATCTGACACATCCCAATCCACGGCTAATCGCATCACGAGAAAATACAAGTATCATCCCTTCCATATGGAACTACACCAAAAACTTCAAGACCGTAATTTTGAACAACAAGTAAACTTTTGTACCACCGTGAATGGAGCAATAGAGGCCAATCTAAATTTTTTACCCAAAATAATGTTTTCTAATGAAGCTACTTTTCGTAGTAATCAGTTAACAGCCATAACATGCATTATTATTCAACAGTTAAACCATTTTGGGTCCGGGAAGTTGAAAACCAAAACCACTGGTCGCTTCATGTGTGGTGTGGAATATTAAATTTTCGAATTATTGGTCGATATTTTTTCCACGAACCGCTTAACGGGCCTAGATATTTAATTTTTTTGCAAAACGAATTACCCCAGCTTCTTGAAGTAGTCGATAATTTTGAAAGGGAACAAATGTGTATTAAAAAAGACGGAGCTCCTGCTCATTACCACCAGGAAGTTCGGGAATTTTTAAACGATCGTTACCCACAAAAATGGATCAGTAGGGATGGATTCATTCAGTGGCCCCCTCGATCATGTGACTTAACACCTTTAGACTTCTTTTTGTGGGGCTATATTATCATGTTTCTGGGAATCCCCCTACAACGCCAGTAGATATGGAAAATAGGATACGGGATGAGTGCAGGACAATAACGCCCTTTATGCTAAGGAAAGTGAAGAAAAATATAGTAAAGCGACTAAAAATGTATATTCAAGTAAACGGGCATATTTTTAAACATTTATTACGTCATAATAATTAATCATTAGATTAGATAAACTATATTGAAATTATTTGTTTATGTGTTCACAATAGCGTAAGGGTATTAAAAACAAGGGTAAATTTGAAAAATTCAAAATAAATCGAAAACTATTAGAAATAGGTATATGACATACTTAATAAAAGTTCGAGGGTTTTGTAAAATCTATCAGAAAAAATAATAATACACAGGATGTGCCATTTAAAAAATTTTGAGATCTTTAATTTATACTAATCGGAATGTATACATTTATTTTGAACACCCTGTAGCCTCTAACTCAAACTTCTTTACAAATATCTTTTTTTCACCTCTATAGAACGCTCGTACCAATCATGAGTATTCCACCTTCAGAAACAATGGCGCTACTGGCAATTTTTACAAAACTGAAAACTAGTATTTCCTTTTTTAAATTGAAATATTAGAAAAACTACTAGGTTTAAGTATATAACATTATTAATAAAAAAGTTGAAAAATTTTACGCAGAATTTAAAAATAAATTAGAAAATAGGATGTTCTATTTAAAAAAACATATCTTATATCGGCCACACTGTTTTGAAGTACCCTGTATACTCAAAAATAATTTTAAACTTCCCTAAAACTAATGTATTTAACATTTTTTCGTCATTCCCAAAGAAAATAAGAAAATGAACTTTACTTTATCGTTGACTCACCCTGTACATCGTTCTTTTTTTTGTGTTCAATGGCGTTGGTGGATACCAACTAGCCAGCTTCTCACTTTATCATGCAATCAACTTATTTAGGACGAAACACAAACACCCAAGCAGACTGGCGGAATCGAACAGCCGACCACTGGATTCATAGTAGGTTTCATTACCTACTCCTCCAATGGTCCCGCCCACATCGTTCTGATGATCTTATTAAAAATATATTTATGCTTAACAAAGTAATGAGTATAATTTCCTAAATAACTGAATATCTTTTGTTTATAATTATGGGATAATTGAAACAGTGTTGTATGGTTTATTGGAAAACAGGCAAAGCCCATATTTCTCTTATTCGTCCTTCCATCCCGAGACGCGTTTCGCCGTATCACTGCTTATCAGTCGGGCTAGGATCGACAATGGTTCAATTCGTTGCATCTTACCATGAAACAGTGTTAGTTACCAATTTAATGTATTCGCGACATTAAAAATGTTAAAGTTCTCGATTTGGGGGTCCGTATTAAAATTATATAATATATATATATATATATATATATATATATATATATATATATATATATATATATATATGTATATGTATATATATATATATATATATATACATATATATATGTATATGTATATATATATATATATATATATATATATATATATATATATATATATATATATATATATATATATATATATATGTATATGTATATATATATATATATATATATATATATATATATATATATATATATATATATATATATATATATATATATATATATATATATATATATATATATATATATATATATATATATATATATATATATATATATATATATATATATATATATGTATATGTATATATATATATATATATATATATATATATATATATATATATATATATATATGTATATGTATATATATATATATATATATATATATATATATATATATATATATATATATATATATATATATATATATGTTTTGACGAATGTTCTCACGGGTGTGAAATGTAGTAGTGGTTTTTCGGGTATCCCGTGTTAGCTTAAAGTCCCTTGGTGGACGGCTTCGCTGATGTTTCGATAGAATCTCATCCATCTTTTTCAAAGCGTGCTGGACGGTGTTGTAATCGTGAAAATAAAAGCGATACGATTTTTCCTGCTTTCTATTATTTGAATTAATCTTTAGGGCATTCTGTATAAAATAGTGTTAATAGATAATAACATAAACGTTACCGCAAAAACCCCTGTACGAATTATATAAATAAAATTTCCTCTCCTAAATCCTGGAATTTTCGAATCAGTGAACTATTGAGGGGTCATTGTTGTAAATAATAATTAAAATAACTATAATGCCTATGAAACTCTAAGCGGATCACTTTAGAATTCCGAAATATTGGAAACACAAATTGCAATAAGCATAATAAGAAAATAAATTTATGTTGTGCTCGGGCGTGATACTTATAGCTAAGTGTGTAATTGTTTTATAACCCGTATATATATATATATATATATATATATATATATATATATATATATATATATATATATATATATATATATATATATATTTTGTTTTTTAAACCGTTGCTCTTGGTTCTTTATGCTTGAGTATAGATTTGTTAGTGGTTATTTTTATGCTATAAAAATACAGGTTTGTTTTGTCCATTTTTGTTAGACTATTTTCTAGTTCTTTATGTGTGTCGCCTTCATTTTTATACATCCATCATCGAATTATTAACATGAGCATCATGCTTGCCTGGTACTCGCTTACTAAAGAGTTGTTGTGAAGAGACAATTTCTTCTGTTCGTAGGTTTTTAGTGACATTCATTTGACGTTGTTAATATTACTTTCTAATGATATCAAACTCCATAGCATACCTCAAGCTTACTGGTTAAAATGATCGAAAGTAGAAAACAATCAACGATGATTGAAAACAGAGGTAAGAGAAAGGAAAAATTAAACAAGTTTTAATTTTAAGTGTAAATTTATTGATAAAAATCAAAATGAATATTTTGTATTAGCCCCCCTCCCTAGCCCATATTACTGCTTCCAGCAGGTTTCTTATGGAGCAGGTGAGCTTTTTAACCACTGTGACAAGGGGTCTATGGGATTCTTCCCCACTCTTCCGGCATCGCTACCTTTAAGTCCGCTAACCGGTAATGATGATAAAATCTTAAGCATGGAGAGGCGGAAATATATCTTGATCATATTGTTTAAATAAATCTATCACGGTATTAGCAATTTTATTTTCATATTCATTATTTATAAAGGTTTTCCATTTTTAATCCCATAATCTCAGTTCAGATAAAATTAACTTCTTAAAGTGAGCTACCGATTTATATGCAAGTGTACTATACTTTTGTGCGATATTTTCAACTGCTTCTACTCTTCGTTCGGAACTTTCATAAAGGTAAGACTTCGGATATAGAATAGAGAAATAATAAATATTTAAAGTTTCGCCACTAAAACGATCCTTAAGTCTTCAATGACACTTTCAAGTGAAAGAATATAACCTAAAAAAAGTAGCATTTTTTCTTAAAAAATAAAATTGAAATTTAAAATTCAAAGACCAGAGTATTATTCTTTCTTACAAATACGATAATGGAAGATCAAAATATAACCACCTAATAACTATTTGATACACAATTTAATGTAGAATTTTTTATTCTACAAACCTTGAATTTTTACGTCAATTAGGTATTAAATAGTTATATTTTGATATGCCATTACTGTATCTTTAAATTTTAAATTTTAATTTTGTTTTTTAAGAAGAAATAGTACTTCTTTTTTTAGGTTGTACTTGACTTTAAATTAAATAATATTTTATTAAAATACTTGGTTGAAATTCAAAAATCTATGTCACTTTAAATTAAAATATTTGTTTAAGTAACTAATAATTATTGATGAAAATTATTAATTAATATAATTATGTATGTAATAAAATGTATTATGCAGATATAACATTATATTTATTAATAAATATTATAAAAAAATTTAAAGAAAACAATTTATTTACTAAAATTGGGTAACGAATAAAATTTTTCTAGGGCGACTCAGCAGCGGTTTATTTACTTCGCGTGCGCTTCATAATGTTCCGTAATATTTATACAGTAAGACGGTCCTGTCTAATTAGACAAGGCGACTCGATATCCCCAAAGCTGTTCACTTTGACTCTAGAAAACCATTTAAGGGGGATCAAATGATGGATAGACCATTGCAGACGTTGGAAATTAGCAACCATAAATGGTGAAAGAATAGGGATCAAGACAGGCCAACCGGTATTAAGTAAAGTGGCGGGAAGGGACCATTAATTGATGAAGGTGGAGACCACAAGAGATGCAAAAATAAAATACTACGAAACAAATGACAACCCAGAGTTATCGTGTTGAGGTGACAAATCACATGAAAGGAGAAATCTATATATGTTGCTCAAGCCATCAAGGTTCGTTCTTTTATTAATATTGTTGGAATTTTCATTAATGTAGCACATTTCAAGAAATTCTCTCTTTGAGAGATGTTTTGAGAAATGGAGAATTTTAGGTTCATTGAAATTAAAAGAATGTCCATTATCAACGGAGTGGCTTGCCAATGCACACCTCTGTGGATGGCACTTGGTATCACTTTTATGCAATGCAATACGACGATTGAGAGATTATGAAGTCTTCCCAATATAGACTGAGGGACAATCACGACAGGGGATTAGGTAAACTATATGTGACATGGTGAGAACGGGTAAAGAAGCCTTCAACTTAATGAAAATACGTCTGTTCTTGAAGAAATAATATTTAGCTATTTTGATATTAGGAATAGCACGCATTTATTGGTGAGTCCAGGAATAAAGGGCAAAGAGAGTAACGAGAAATTTGTATCAGCATGACCAACAGGGGGTATGGGTATAAGGGGAGGTGGTGAAGGGGATGCGGGTGGAGGAGAAGGTTCTGGTAATATATGATTGGTAAGGAAGGGCTTGTTGACTTCATCTTTGGTCTTCAGTAGGAGCTTCTTGTTGTATCCATTTTCCATGAAGATAAAGAATCCGGGTGTGCTATAATTTTTATTCTTCTGTAAAAACCTTTTATGACATTGACTTCCATCTTCCAGTCATGGTTGGAATTGGCATGAATATATCTGCCAGAGGAAGTTGGTTTTCTATACCAATCAAGTCTGATCATATTGTCGGCGCCCCTGATGACTCTTGTGTCCAGGAAAGGAACAGCATTGTTTGACTCCTCTTCCATAGTGAACTGTAGGTGCGGATCAAGAGAATTGAAAACTTAAAGGATCTCTTCATTACCATGTACTGGTATGGATAGAATAAGGCCATTAACATATTGAAATAAGAAAGGTGGTCTGAAGGATAATCTTTCTGTACACTTATATATATATATATATATATATATATATATATATATATATATATTTATATATATACGTATATATACATATATATATATATATATATATATATATATATATATATATATATATATATATGTATATATATGTATATATATATATATATATATATATATATATATATATATATATATATATATATATATATATATATATATATATATATGTATATATATATAATATATATATATATATATATATATATATATATATATATATATATATATATATATATATATATATATATATATATATATATATATATATATATATATATATATATATATATATATATATATATAATCTTATTTCATCTATAGACGGATGTAAGCCTTCCCAAGTTATATCCAGTGAGCTCTGTTTGCTTTTTACATCCAATCATATTTCGCTAATATTTTTGTGTCGTCCTTTCAGCCTTACGGCGCGTCCATCTGTGATCATTCATCCTTGCGATATTCGTATTTCGATGTTAGGAATACGATCTTGGAATCTAGTATTTAGCATTCTCTTCTCCCTTTGGGTTACCTGAAGTTTATATATTATACTTTTATTTCAAGGCCACGTTGCAGTGTCATATGTTAATACCGGCAGCACATATTGATCGAACACTCTGGCTTTTATTGTATTCAGGATGTTCAATTTAAATGTGGATTTTAATCTTCTGGACCCAGACTAAGGTAACGAGACTCTTCAATCCAAGTCAGCCTTTAAATTATTTCTTGATATTTCGATTTTTTGTCCTAAATACATAAATGTTTGTGTCTTTCCTATTCTTTCTCCTTCTATTAATAGTTTCTGGCTGTTATCTTCAGTTTCGTTGTTCAAATATTTGGTTTATTTTTAGACTTATTTCTTGAGACTTTTTATTTAATCGCATCAGCATTTCTTGTAATTCTCTTTTATGCTGGTAATCAGAGTAACATCATTTGCGACCTTAAGTGATTTAATCGTTCACCGTGCATTAGTATTCCTTTATTTTCCCACATTAGCTATTTGAAAATATCTTCTAGAGTCAACGTGAACAGCTTTGGGGACATTAAGTAGCCTTGTCTAATGCCCCTTTTAATTTTGATTTTATTTGTTTTCTCTTGAACCACTATTTGTGATGTGGCATTTTTTTTACATGTGTTCAAGAAGAGTTATATATCTTTCGTCGACTCTGCTATTACTTAAGGCTTAAAGGACTACCCATATCTCTACCGAATCAAATGCTTCTTCGTAATCAACCATTGCTATCCACAAGGTGACCTTATATTCATTTGCTTTTTCCACTAGTAATCTAATTTTTTAAAGATGGTCTAAAGTGCTGTATCCCCGTCTAATTCCCGCTTGTTCACGTGGTTCATAACAGTCTCATTTTTTCGTTACTCTATATGTTATGATTCTAGTGAGGATTTTGTATAGTACCGATAGCAGGTTGATCTGTAATTCCTCAATTTAAATTTGTTTCTCTTTTTAAAAATAAGCATAATAAAGGCGTTTACCCAAGGCGTTGGTATTTTACTTTTTATAAGGCATAGAGCTTAAAGAGATTATATTATTGAAACCCCCATACCTTATCATTTCTATAGTTATTTCATCGTCCCTTGGTTCTCTCTTTTTGTGCATATGTTGTTTGGCGTTATTATTCCATCCGTTGTTGTATCGGGAATTTCTTCAGATTCCACATTACCTTTTATCGCTCTATTTCCTTCTTCTTTAACTGCCGGTGGCGATTTTTTCGTGTCATATAGTGTTTGATAATATTTTTCTGTAGCTTTCTTTATCTCTTGGATTTGTGTGATCTCTTGATTATCGTTATTTATAAGTTTTATTATTTGATGTCTCCCTTCATTCATTTGTTTGTTCAGGCGTTTCAAACTTTTTCATTTTTTTAGAGTTTCTTTTATTTTCGAGTTTCTGTACAGTCTGTATAGTCTGACGTTGTCTATTTCTGCCAATTCTAATTTGTCATTTGTAGGATAATTTTTTAATACTCTTCTCTGTTTCATTAGAGTTTGTGCCTCTACTTAATTTTTGTGTTTTTTCGGTGTTGCTATTTGTTTTGTAGTCATGAGTAGGTTGTTAGTTATTTGTGTGTTTAGTTTATCAAGTTCTGTTTGGTAGTTTATGTATTCTATATTATTTTCCAGCACTTGTCGAAATTCGTCTGTATTTTGTTTTATTATTTCTTTATCTTTGTATGCGTTATCAATCTACGTCTTTTCAGATTTATTCTTATTTTTGCTCTGAGCATCTGATGGTCACTGCTTATGCTTATCATATTCAGGACTGTCGTGTCGATTACAATATTCTTGTCATTTGATAGACCATAATCCAACCAAACCAAACTTCCCGACATTCTTCGCAATTGTATTCGCTGGTTTACGTATTTTGGCATTGAAGTCGCCGATTATTATGATACATCTTGTTTTGTGGTGTGGCAATGCTTTATATCCTTGTAGAATTACTCAATTTCTTCTCCATCGCTGTCTGATGTCGGTGCATATACCTGTATGATCTTACATTTGCATCTTCTGTATATGTATATATATATATATATATATATATATATATATATATATATATATATATATATATATATAGATATATATCTAATTTTACATTATTTATCGGTTTTGCCTATAAAAGTAAACAGCCCTAGATCATAAAAGCTTTTCATTTTTAGTATGGTTAAACATTTTTGAGAAACAATATGGTTCCATGTGCGTAAAAATATTTTTTTTTCAAATTTCATTAAATAAAATAGATTATTCCTATTAATTAATTTGTCTACATATTGTATACTTTCTGAAACAATAATATAAACAATACAAGTAATCCTGGGAAGTTATCAATAACAAAGAGAATGTTCTGAGCAAAAATGTTTTAATGATTCTCTTTGTTACTCTTGTTATCGCTACAAATAACAGAATGATATCAAGCATCAATTCGCAATAAATTTTGTTGATCTATTAAAGTTCGATAGTAAGTTTCTCTGCTAATTACATCAATTTATTTTGTGGAAATAATAGTTATTTTTTGTGACATTTTGATAAAAGATGATACCATGGTTATTATTTGATAAACAAGAGTATAAAACAGTAATTGTTCAGAAAGTATAAAAAAGTATAAAAGGGTAAAATCAACTTTTCTTAATGAAACATTAATATATATTACTTGTTTTAGAGAAAATTTCAAAATAGTTTTTAACCTATCTGTTGAAAGGATACTGGGTTAGTTTATAGCATAATTCAAATATATTATGAGGTATTATATATAAGGTGGTAAGTGTGAAACTTGTTTATTTGCCGTTTTTCCGAACTTTAGTTTTGACTAAAAGTTGGTTTGCTGAGCAAAACCTTTTGGATTGAACAAATAATTTATTGAAATCTACAGGTTAGAAAATTTTAAATAAAAAAGTTTTGACCACTATATACAGGCTGAGTCAACGACAGAGTAAAGTTCATTATCTCATTTGTTTCGGAAATGACGAAAAAATGTTAAACACAATAGTTTTAGGGAATGTTAAGGTGCACTGTTTAAAATTATTTTTGAGTGTAAAGGGTACTTCAAAAAAGTGTGGCCGATATAACATATGTTTTTTTAAATGGAACATCCTATTTTATAATTTATTTTTAAATTCTAAATCTAGTAGTTTTTCTAATATTTCAATTTATTTAAAAAATACTGGTTTTTAGTTTTGTCAAAAATTGCCAGTAGCACCATTGTTTCTGAAGGTGGAATACTCATAATTGGTACGAGCATTCTATAGAGTTGAAAAAAAAAGATCTATGTAAAGAAGTTTGAGTTAGATGCTACAAGGTGTTCAAAATAAATTCGACTATTTTAAAATGAAAAATCTCAAATTTTTTAAATGGCATACCCTGTATATTATTATTTTTTCTGATAGATTTTACAAACCCTCCAACTTTTATTATGTATATCATATACCTAATTATAATTGTTTTCGATTTATTTTGAATTTTTCAATTTTTACCCTTGTTTTTAATACACTCACGCTATAACATCATAGTTGCCAAGACAAAACAAAAATGTAGGCATTGTCAAATTTTGACATATCTATTAAGCAAGTAAAAATAGTTTAATTTGTTATAGCAAGTGACGTATAAAGGTAATAATTATGGATTTTCCTAAAAGTGAATTAATCGAAAACTATTAGAAATAGGTATGACAAACTTAATAAAAGTTGAAGGGTTTTGTAAAATCTATCAGAAAAAATATTAATATACAGGGTGTGCCATTTAAAAAAATTAAGATTTTTCAATTTAAGATAGTCGAAATGCATAAATTTTTTTTGAACACCCTGTAGCATCTAACTCAAATTTCTTTACATAGATCTTTTTTTTTCATCTCTATAGAATGCTCGTCCCAATTATGAGTATTCCACCTTTAGAAACAATGGCGCTACTGGCAATTTTTTCAAAACTGAAAACTAGTATTTTTTTTTTTTTTTAAATATAGTTTATTTATCGTTATTTCATTCAAAATAAAAGTTAGTTCAACGATTTCGATTCTTAAAACAACTAGTTAATATTTGGTGTAAATTAGGTCAGTATTGCACCAAGGTTCTAGAGGAGATCCCAAAGGTGTTTTTTAAGAAAAGAAAAAAAAACAGAGAATTGTGCAAACGGAGTGACTTATAGGATAAGGGGTGGTTATAAAGCGTAAAGACATGTGAAGGGCATATTTTTTTATTATAGCGAAAAATAAATTAATTCAGAAAAATAATGAAAAGGACGTTGGGTTTAGGAAATTTATCTAGAACTGTAAAATATATATTTTGAATATTATCTTCTGGTTTTTAAAATAAAGATATTTTTCCAAACTAGTCTAATAATTTATGTGTACCAAAATTTGTTATGTATTTTCAAGCATAAAAAATGGATCTATTTTAAAAATCCTCTGATTTTACTACATTAAAATAACGAAGAGTTATTTTTCACGAAGAGAAAAGGCAGTTAAGAGGTCAGTTGAAATACCAACTTCTAATTTAAAAAGGGTTGGATAAACCTGGAATAGCTTCTATTCTTTTTCACTGAGGTTTACAAAACACCAATAGTCTTGTGTTTTCCTTATGCGGTCAAAGAAAAATGGGTCATAATCACACTTCTTGCCTTATTTTTGAAAAAAGAACAAACATTTTTAAATTTTGATGGCTTGGAGTCAAATTTTGAATAATATTACAATAACTTACTTTGTTGATGTTAACAGGATATGTACACAACTTGCTAGTTTTTCGGTCTCTATACCATAAATAAAAAAACCTGTGATAATATATTTCCAATCTTGCTCTTCGCCCTCAAAGATAAAAGAAAGTCTCTCATATGTTATACTATATATTAATTTAAGTTAAACAGAATAAATTTGAAACAAATCTACTGCTGCGAAAATTAATATTATTAATAATTTAGCAGTATCACGTTTGCGAATTAAATATTTTTATCTAAAAGATAATTTAGATTTAGAAAAACTATTACTGTACAGACTATATTTTTTTTTTTCATATAATAAATTATAATGATAAATAACACAATAATTACAAAATGTTAGAAAATAGGCCACCGTTCAGACATTTTTCCTGAGTAGCCATGTTTTAAACAAAATTCGCCTAATGTGTTTAAAACAATTACTCAATTACAATTAGGGCAATCAAATAAAAAAAAAATTAACCAAATCATTAGAGACTGTAAAATAGGTCATGGTAGAAATATATATAAGATAATTTGGTAAAGAAGTGTCAAATAACATCCAATAGATAAATGATAAAATTTGGAACCATAATCATAATTTTAATTAAAGTCGGTAATAAAAATTAATGAAATGACATGGTCCACTTATCTTTTAGTACGGCACCTGTTGAAAATATCTACTGTTCGTTTCCAAAAAAGCATATGCCCTACGTACCATCCTATAGTTCCAAACAAGCATATGTCCTACGTACCATGCTGTGGTTGGGCAAAGATATGTCTGGACATGAAACGGTTTCTGCTTGTTTTTATTTTTTGTCCGCCAAATGAAGCTAAAGTGTGTTCAGTCCATAGATGCCTTTTATATTCATGGTCACGGAATACTTCATGACCTCTCAATTACAAATTTTTTAACGCAATGAAAATCTCTACCAGGACACCTCCATATATAATATCCTAGCTTGTCGCGTATTTTCATCTGCACGAGATCATAACGGTCGTTCGCGGAATTTTGACCCTTTCCAAATGTTGTATATAATAAAATATCACCAGATCCTCAAATTTGTAAAGACAAGCTTACTCCTAGTAAGCAGCAAAAGTGCAAACACAAAATTGCAAATTAATTTGTTATAGGGCTTATAGCAAATATACAGACATGTTACAATCTAATATAGATATTGTCAAATTACTAAAAAGTTAAAAGTTATATATAAAATATATAAATTTACTATTCCAGCTCAATAGTTATTTGCCAAGAATTTTTTACTTTTTTTTTATGGGTCTAGTACACGTGCTACAGGGAAGTCCCTAAAGTGCTACAGGAGCGACACGTGTGCGGAGAAAGCGATTCACGCTGTTTTTGAATCGCTGCAAATTGTTCTCGGTGGGAAACACAGTCCTGGGCAAAATATTCCATTCTCCATATAAAAGACTGCTTCAAAAGCGTTGTACGAGGAGTAATAAACTGAACCTTATACGGATGTGAAGTATTAGCGCGACGTGTACTTCTAACATGCACCGCTCTGGAAGGAATTAAGCGGGCCACATCCTTCGAAAATCTTCCATGAAAATACTTGTAGAATAGGCTCAAGTCGCCAACCGTTCTTCGATGTTCCAACGAATCAAGGCCGCCGGTCAGTTTCGAGTCTCCAATCAGACGAACAGCTCTTCTTTGAATAGAATCCAACAAATGTAGTGTATGTTTGGGAGCGGAGCTCCAAACATGGAAGCAGTATTCCATAGTTGGTCGGATGCTTTCTGGATCGAAATAATATTCCCAATTTTTGAGAAGCTCTCCTTGCTATGCCTGCATCATGTTGATGCCAGGACATATTTGCTCCCAAATTAACGCCCAACAAATTGAGTGACGATGTTAGAGGAATGGAGTGCCCCGACATAACTATGTCGGGTTCAGCAACGTTAACTTTTTTGGAAAAAACTGCCGCCAGGGTTTTTGTAGCTTTAAATTCCACTTGGTTACTGTCACCCGAAGATAGAATTTCTTCCAGGTCTTTGTTCAGTTGAATGACTTCCTGCTGTCTGCGGATATTCGTCTGAGTAGCCGATGTCCGAACGTTCAAAGTGAATGAAGAGATAAGTGTACTGTCATCTGCAAAGCTGTAGATTGGATTCTCGGTCTTTTCCAGCAGATCGTTAATATAAATGAGAAAGAGAGTAGGAGACAGTATGGAGTCTTGAGGTACACCGGCGTTGATAGTGAAGGTGTTAGAAAGAAATCCGTCGACTGCCACTCGTAAAGAACGCTCTCTGAGGAAACATGGGAGCCACAAACAGAACTTTTCGGACATACCATAAGGACTGTCGAATGCCTTGGATATGTCAAGAGAAACCGCTCGAGATTCTCCAAAGTGTTCAATTGCGTTGTTCCAAACATGTGTTACATAAGTCAGAAGATTTCCTGTTGATCTATGTTTACGAAAACCATATTGGTGATCGCTAATAATATTGAATCGTTCAAGATATTTTAGAAGATGCTCATTTATAACCTTTTCCATGACTTTCGATATTATTGAAAGCAGTGCGACTGGTCGGTAGTTATTTGCTGGATCATAGCATTTTCCATGACTTTCGATATTATGCGATATTTCGATATACTGCGAAAGTATTTAATGGTAAATTATCAGGTTCTTTTGATAACCATTTAGATATCAAATATGTGAGTGATCCGACCGATGAAACAATGGATTTCTTATTACCTTTTCATAAGGGCCAGATTCGATAAGATTATCACACGTTGTCCAATATAACAACCTTATTTCCTTTATCCGCTTTTAAATAGAAGACATTTTTCTTTCTCAATCCTTTAACTACTTTTATGTTTTTTTGTGAATTAGAATTTGTGTTGTTAACCATGTTTTTTGATATTTAATTGCGACATGCTTCCCTAACGATAATTTTATCGAATCTAGCCCTTATGAAAAGGTACTTAGAAATCCATTAATGAAAATGATAACAGAGGTTAAAAATTCTTTAAAGATATATAAGAACCTTATCTCCGATTCGCTAAAATTTAAATTAAATGTGAGTAATCCGACCATACCAAAGTTGTATTGCTTACCCAAAATTTACAAACCTGGAAGAGCAATGCGATCCATTATTTCATCGGTCGGATCACCCACATATTTAATATCCAAATGGTTATCAAGAGAGCTTGAAAATTTACCATGAACTACTTTCGCAGTGAAGAATTCTTTAAAGTTCATTAATAAAACAAAAAATCTAGTTCGTAATGAACGTGAAATCTTAATTTCTTTTGATGTCAGCTCTTTGTTTCCAAGTGTGCCAACACCACAAACTTTACAATATCTCTAAGAATGACTTAGGTTGAATGACTTTGAGGACGAAATTATTCATGAATACTTAACATTATCTAAACTTTGTATGGAACAAAATAATTTTTAATATAACAGTCAATTTTATGTTCAGAAAGAAGGAACAGCTATGGGTAATTGCTTATCACCTTTCGTAGACAATTTATTCATGATTAAGTTTGAAAATGAAGCCAGTCAAGAATTTAAGTATTTCCCAAGGGCATGGTATAGGTATGTGGATGATATTTTCGCGATTTTTGATACAAAGAAAGCAAATATAGAAGATTTTGTTTCCAAATTAAATAGTCAATATGATTCCATTAAATTCACTTACGAAATTGAGAACAAAGGACAACTGCCTTTTCTAGATATTTTAATTATTAAAAATAATAATAGGTTAGAATTTGATATCTATAGAAAAGACACAGTAACAGATAGATATATTTCTAATGATTAATTTCATTGCAAATAACACAAATTAGCCGCATTAGATTTTTTAGTTCATCGTTTGGTCATTTTTCCTCTGAACAGAGTAAACTTCAATAATGAAAAGAATCGTATTAGAAATATAACTAGAGGTAATGGTTATGATGACTTAGTAAACAAGTTAATAAATAGACATAAGTTCAGATTAAATATTCAGAATTCCACCTTTTTTGTACGCGTAGAGAGTAAGACCAAGTATGTCTCCATACCATATAATCCGAAATATAGCAGTGGACTCAATAAGGTATTTAATAAGGTAGGCCTCACCTTAGTCTATAAGGCATCAGATAATCTGAGGAATATCTTAGGAAATCCCAAAGATAAGATTCCTAATTGTGAGAAAAGTGGAATTTATGAAATTAGTTGTAATGATTGCGACAAAAAGTATGTTGGGCAAAGTAAAAGGTCAAAGGTCAATTAAAACGCTATTTAAAGAACATTTAGCACGCGCGAAGCGCTCGTCGAGTGCAAAAATGAAATGTTTGGTGTAGTGGTGATATTTACTGAGTATTCATCAATTATGTTTGTTGTAATTCATACTGTGCCAAAAGTTCTCATCTGATCAGCTTATTCTAAATTATTTTTCTCCAGTAAATATATTGGTTTAATTTGTCTATGGTTTAAAAAAGATTTATCTGGTCTTTAGTATGAAACCTTCCTGCTTTGGCTCGAAATTCCATTATACCATCATAGCGTAATGAATTCAAGTTGCTAGTCAATATGAGACGTATTCGACGATTTTGTTACCAAATTCTAAAAACATTTATCTTTACCTTAGCCAGAAGTTCGATGGAGTGTTGTTAAGTTTTTCTTTAGTGCATTTCATATTTCTTTAATAGTAACGGTATTGCACTGTTTTCTTAACATATTGCTTGGCGTCATACAGAATAGTCTGTATGACGCCTGTAAGTATATGAAAATATCTGCAAGCGTATATCGAGCAGAGCTCGTCCTTCTTGGGGTCGTGGGAGCATTACTCTTTCAGTGGCACTCCTTATGTGGAATTTCCCTAGAAGTATTTTAAAATCTGTCTCTAGATTTTCGACATTAGCTGCTTTCTCTCATTCACACACCTAAACGATAAATTCCAACCTGCGTACGTTTTCTAGCTAACTTTGAATTTTAATTCGCCTGTAATCCTGTGAAACAAAAGACTCCTAATAGAGTTAAGCGTGACAAAATTATTAATCTTACTAATTATGAATAAAACCCTATTCGTAACTTCTACTGTTTCAGCGAAACACGATATTGGTTTATCAAACTAAAATCTGACATTAAACCTGCCCTGTAAAATAAATATCAAGTATTATATGTTTTTGTAAACTAACTGAATAAGGCTATTTAATGATTCGCTTATATATCATGTAGAGGGTGCTATTTGAAACATTTCTAGTTGACTTTGTAACCTATCAAATTCAACACATGACAAATTTCGTGTTTTGGCTTCCTCACAAGAAACCAAGCTTATTAATGAAAAATTTTTAGTTGATATCCCAAATAGGAAAATAGCAAATCGGGTGAGTTACTTAAAAGTTAAAATTCAGTTCCATAACTTAAATGACCTGTATATCGATAAGACTAAAAATAACTGTCAAGTATTTTATATTTTCATAAAGGGATTGAAAAATGCTATGGTCTGTTCATATATAGAGAGTGTCATTTAAAAAAAGCCTAGCTGGCTTTGTGTCAAATTTGACATTTGTGTTATCATATTTAGCTTCCTCCCAAAAAAACTAAGTAAAAATTTTTGATACTCTAAATAGGAAAAGAGTAAATTGAGTGAGCTGCTTAAAAGTTAAAATTCATTTCAATAACTGGAATGCCCTGTATATCTAACAACTAAAAATAAATATCAAGTGTTACACACTGAAAAATGCCATTTTATGGTATGCTCGTATCTGGAGGAAGCCATTTAAAAAAATCCTAACCGACTTTACAATCGGTCAAATTACAATTTTTTTTTTTATCATCCTCGTATTTGGGTTTCTCATAAAAGACTAAGTTTAGTACTGAAGGAATTTTCTTGGGATGTATAATAGGAAAAATGTTCCTGCAACTTGGCCTCTGCAAAAGTGCTACAGTTCCTACAATTAAAAGTTCACACCCGATAAGATACCAACTAGTTCTCGGACTCCTGTTATTACTTAAATATTCAACAATATCTTTAAATACCACATAATGACTTTAAAGATCAATTTCGTAATAAGTAGAGATTTAGTTGTACTAAGGAACTTAATATAATGTAAAAACCTCGTAAACCCTACAGCCAAATCTACATCTTCAGAATAATTAAATGACCTGTGGCTGATTCGGAAGAATTGTCGTTTACTAAAAAAAATCCTGTGCTCATAATCAAAATCCTCAGAAGAACATGTTTATCGCAGGAGACCAAGTTGAGAAAATATAGGAGAGAACATCGACATATAGCAATCGAAAAAATAGTCAGCTCAGAAAATCGATTACACCGCTTAATTTCTATAATCTAGACTCCGGAAATCCTTTGTTAAATGCCCATTTTTACCTGACGTTCTGGCAAGAGAAAACTTGTCACGGAAGATATCCTACTATGATTGCAGCTGATAGTATCGATATTTGAACATCTGTAGTTTGTCTAAGAAAAAAAAGATATTTACAGCCGGAAAACGAAGTGGTATTTATCTTAATACAGGACAAAATTATTAAAATAACCGGCCAAGTGCAAGTCGGACTTGCGCAGTTAGTGTTCCGTACGTTAATTGCTTTTAAAAAACAAATTTTTGTTTCAATGATGACTTCACAAAACACCCCAAATAAGTTTTCAACAAAGTTTTTTACGATCTTTACTGAAACCTGATGGCCTTGAAATTTTTGTTTTTTTTTATATACCAGATAAATTATTAATTTGTGATCATTTTCGTTCAATCTACACCCTGTGGAGAACAGTCCAGAATATTTGCAAAATTTTTTGACCAGTATTTTTCGAGATAAGGGGAGGCAGCGATTTTTGGCACTTTTTTAAAAATAATACAAAGAAAAGTGTGCGCAAGTATTACATTATATATATTTTTGAACTCGAGTTTTTTAAAGCTTTCATTTGACAGCCCACTCGATGACATGGTAAAAAAAATTTTTTCGCGTACTTCCGATTTCAACCCCCAAGTCAAAATTTAACTTTCAAAAGTACACGGCTCTGATAAAGCCATCAATTAATATACTAATGTCAAATTTTAACTTTCTATGTCAAATAGTGTCGGAGAAAATCCGGGGTGACAGACAGACAGACGGACCTAAGTGATCTTATAAGTGTACCTTACGGAACACTAAAAATACAAGAAAGAACTTTCTAAATTAAATGTCATCGGTAAATCAATGTAGCCAGCCTAGAGTATATAATCAGTAGATATCCAGTATTAACAATACTGAATATCTCTTTGTACATAGTCAAGTAACTAACAAATACACTCTCAATTGACGTTAAAAGATTGTTTGCTAGAAAGTTCAGACAGACATAACAGGTACAAACTAGTTCTAGTACTCGAATCAAACCATCATGTGTTATATTAGGATATGCAGGTTATTATGCATGCAGTTTAATTTGAACCAACTTCACGTTGTAATAATTGACAAACTATAACAAAATTATGAGTTGTCATTATCACATACAAAACACTGAAAAAAGTAAATAAAGAAAATCCGTAATTGTTAAGATTCAAGTCAAGAGGATATGGAATCTTCATCTAGTTGTGATTGTTCCTGTTGTGGTCTTAGTTGACATGACCAAAAAAACGATTATATTACAATCCTGCTCATAGTACGAAAATATCTTGAGTATTAGATTGAACTTGCTGAGATTACTTTTTCTGCATTTAAACTAAAAACAGAGAAAAAGCAGTTAAATCTGCGAAAAAAATAAGTCAAAATACTAACAAAAGTAATAAATATTAATTATTTATTTTTATTATGTAATAATAATAATTAATATTATACGGTGATAATCTTTATTACTAGTCAAAATAAAGTTCATCATTTGGAATGACCATTATGTTAGTGTTAGTGCTGGAACCCCCTCAGTTAATTATTATCACTAAACTTAATTGGCTCAAAAGATGAAACAAACCGAGGAAAATTCTAATTTCTCTATTTCAGTAAGCATCGTATCTTTCATTCTACCGAGAACATCGGATATAGGGACAACCATTTCGATAAAATATCCTGGATACAGTCTTGGGAACTTATAGAGAAGAGCTAGATATTTCATATATTTTTTTTTTCTTTTCTTATTCGATTGGTACCATATACCATAGAGGCTTATATCTTCTTAATGCATACATACGATTTTTAGTTTATTTGTCTAATTAAATTTGAAAGTCAAGAATGAAAAATTCCAATAAATATGCCTCGATTCATTTTTCACTCTCATTTTTATCTCATACGTTAGTAACGAAATTACTGGAGACTCATTAAAACCTTAGAAATATCTAGGATTATAATAGTTATCACAATAAATCATCATCTTTGTTATTTTTTTTTTAAACATATTCTGTACTTAAATAGTTGTGGAGATATTGAAACTGGAAAAGCGACACTTGGCTACAGTTAAGAAATGAAGCTGTAGCATTTCACATATCTTATAAAACACCAAACACGCATTTGTTGGTATAATAAAATTTACGTAATATCGAGTTAAGTTATAGTAATATCCAACGACCTTAAGACGGGAAATTCTAAGCCGTCTTGTTCCAAACTGAAGAGTTTTTTACAGTTATGTCCATCATCATTTATTAGATGTCGTAAAACTTAAAACAAATTTAGGTCCAATTAAAAATTGTAAAGTATTATTTGAATTACAATTTTTAGTCAAAAATTCGGTCCAACAAGCTAGGCAAATAACGATTGCGTCAATCTTTTCTAATAATAGTAATTTTGGTAAATATATATATATATATATAGGGTGTTATTAAAATCACTGCATATATTGAAATAAGTGACTCGTAGGGCCATGTAGAAGCACATTTAATTCTTTTTTTTTTTCAAATTCGAAAATTTTTGAATAAATGTAGAAAAGGGACAAAACTCCCTTTTACCAAATCATTTACAAAGTCATCCATGAAACATTGACATTGAAAAAAAATAATTCCTCGGAAGGCTGAAAAACAACACAATCATTGCCGATTTTCAAGTAGAGGAGAATAGGGAAAATCGACTCTAATAAGAAAATTTATTTTCGTTCAGAAAAAAAAACGCAAAAAGTTTTAGAGCGAAGAAAGAGGCCTTGTATTGTGCCGATGTGCCTGGACAATTTGTGCCATGAATGTTTATATTCAAAAGAATGAGACATAGACTTGAATTGGGGAATGGCACATCTTTCGGGAATGTTGTCACCTTTCCAGAAATTGGCTGTATTCAACGAAAATTATTTGTAAAATCGATGTAACATTTAACAAGAGTCGTAAAGCCGAAAATATAATGCTACTTCTGCTTGATGGAAATACAACGCATTCGAAGAACCTGGAAGCGTTAACCATGGCAAAGCCTAATGTTACAACTGCCAGACCTTACTACTCATCGGCTTCAGCCACTGAACGTCTCTTTTTTTTCAACCTATGAGCAATTATTATATTCAAGCATCAAAAAAATGGTTGAGGACAAATCTAGGTCGTCAAGTAACGCAATATCAAGTTGCAGGTTTATTTGCTGACGCTTACCAAAGAGCTGCTGTCATTGGCACCGTTATGAACTGATTTAAAGCGGCTGGAATTTAGGCCATGGACAAAAAAGTCTTTCCCAAACATTTGTTTAAAGCCTCTGAAAATATAAACGTTCTTTCTATCAAACAAACTCAAGTAATGACAGCACATCGATCTTATAAGACGGTTCTAGTACTATCAAAATACATTTAAATAGTATATATACGTCGGGATTGAACGGTAAGCTTAAAAAAAAAGTAAAATCTTATGGCCAATACTACAAAAAATACTGTATAGAAAACTATGGAAATTACAAGAAATGAAAAAGACAGTCACCATCAATAACAAAAATAATTACGATAATGAACCTAACCTGCAGTATAAAACCACACTCAGCTGGCATCTAAGAAAATGCTTTGAAGCTTCCCTGCGCGGGCGTTAATAAAAAAAAGGCTTTTTTTTATTGACAACAAAAGAAGGCCGAAGAAGGTGAACCTTGACCTAGGTCAGCAATTTACTTATGAATATTTTTATACAATCTCGCAAATAAAATTTTAGTGAATTCCATGTGTTTACTATTAGAATATATATATATATATATATATATATATATATATATATATATATATATATATATATATATATATATATATATGTATATATATATATATATATATATATATATATATATATATATATATATATATATATATATATATATATATATATATATATATATATATATATATATATATATATATATATATTTCCTCAGCCTTTTCAGGACTTTCACATAAAACTTACTGTTTAACATTGAAAAATTATTAAAACCGAGTGAACTGTCTGAAGTAAAAATAATAATAATTAGTGTTTCATTTTCGACGAAAAATATTTGAGTTTTTTTGCGTGATTAGTGCAGACACATATAGTATTGTCTACAAAAAAGACCTGTATAGTGCGTGCCAGCCGGCGTGTTCGGTGAGTTTTGCTTGGTGCGCTCATCGTATTTGAGGAACACATAGTCTGTTCCATATATTGTGTTGCTGCAAAAATTGGTAGATTCAGCACGTGGAGTGTAATGGTGGATGACGAGGATGAGGAAGCAGGGAGGCAAGTGATCCTTCTTTGCAATGCTATAAATGTCAGCAAGAGATATGATTTATCAGTGTGATATTTGCTGTAGTCATATTCATAAGGCTTGTGCACGCTTGGCTCCGTCTGAATCCAAGTGTATGCCGTTGCAGAAGCGACAGTTGGTCTTTTTGTGTGACAACTGTCTATTGATAGCGAAGCAAATTCCGCTCATTGTTAGCATGTTAGAAGAAATAAAAGGTGATCTAAAGTTCATTCAAAGTTCTTCACTGGAAAGACGTAACGCAGTTGTCAAGCAACCTATATCATATGCTGAGGCTCTTGGTCAGGGAAAGGCAGAATTTATAGAGATAGTGAAACCGAAACAAAAACAAGCCGGCTCCATCACAAAGAAATATATACGTAGTCGTGTAGATCCGTCTGGTCTTAGTGTGTCAAAATTTAGAGAGGGTTATGATGGTAAAGTAGTGATTGGTTGCGAGGATAAGAAACAAATCGGTACTCTTAAATCGCGGTTAAAGGACAGACTTGGTGAAAAGTACGTTGTTGAAGAGCCCCGTTTAAAGAATCCAAAGTTGAAGATTATCAGTATAAACAAGGACGATGTTGATCCTGAAGATTCTGAAGAGAACATAGTGAAGGAGATTATTCAGTGTAATAACTTAATTAATGACAGTTGTGCGCACATAAAAATTCTAAAAAAGTGTAGAAATAAGCATGGCAAAGTGGACCTTCTATTAGAGACGGATTCAAAAACACATAATATGCTCCTAAAAAATAATAAAATTTGTAATGGTTGGTCGAGATGCCTGATCTTTAACTACGTTAGCATTTTGCAGTGTTATAACTGTATGGGTTTTGGTTATTTTGCCAAAGATTGTAAGTCCCATGGAGTCTGTTCTATTTGTTCATCTCATAGTCATACAAAGACTGTCAATCAGGGACTAAAAAATGTGTAAACTGCACTAAAGTTTCAAAGGATGAGATTCGTAATGCTGACTTTCATCACAGTTCATTGGATCGACTTTGTCCTATTTTCTTAAAATGATGGAAATTGAAAATAAAAAGATTGACTATTTGTGTGAATCTCAAGAGTTAGTGAAATGAATGGGAAAGTAATTCTTCAGTCTTTAGTGTAGCTCATTTAAATTTAAGCTCTATATTTACTGGATTTAACGTATTTGTAGATATTGTAACGACGAATAGTTTTGATGTTGTGGCGGTCAGTGAGACATGGCTAAATGTGAATGTGACGGATGATGCGGTGCGAATGAACGGCTATAACTTTTATAGATGCGATCGAATAGATGGCAGGGGTGAGGGTGTGGGAGTGTATGTCAGGGATTCCTTGCAGAGCGAGCTGCTCCCCTTGCAGATGCCGCAGCGGGTAGATGGTCTTGAGAGCCTTTGGGTAAGGATAAGATTTAAATTTAAATCATTTTGTGTGGTAGGTGTAATATATCGCGCCAAAAAACAATATTCTAGACACTGTTAATTGTTGGATCCTATTTTTATTACGGATGAGGAGTGTGTTGTCTAAGTGGGCACTTTAAACGCGGAAAATATAAGTGATCATAAATTAACATTTTGTAAATTAAATATTTTCGCAAAATTATGCCGACAAAAATTCATAACTTACAGAGATTTTAAGCACTTTAATGACGATAATTTTTATACTGACCTACAGTGGGGAGACATTTATTATATTGAGGATATTGAGGACAAGGTCAGATTTATTTATTTTCATTTATCAGGCGTCTTTAGGGACCATTGTCCTCTCAGAACGGTAAGAGTAAACAAGCCTCCAGCTCCCTGGCTAACACCTGCTTTGAAAGCGCTAATGATAGAAAGAGACCGAGCACTAGCTCAGTTTAAGAGAAATAAAACTCAGGAGAGTCATCAATATTACAAAGAAATGAGAAATCTCACACTTTACTGTGTGTGTCGTGAAAAATTGGGATATCTTGAATATTTGGAGACACAAAAAAATGCAAAATCAGTATGGAGGAGACTTCAGCAATGCAATAGTAGTATAACAAGCGGGGTTCTGGACAACTTGTCGTACCGACAAACTTTTCGGTCCGTTACGTTATTTTTTAGCATAGGTTTAAATGGAAGCTGTATTTCTGGACCAGTTGTCGTAACGTTAAACTTTCTCGGTGCGTTACGTTATTTTTGCATGAATTCAGTCGAAATAGTCGAATGGTGAAATGTCCCTGGCATTTGAAAAAGCGTGTTTACCGTCCGCATAAGTTGTTTTTGTAACAAAATATGTCCTATACGGGGTGTTGTCAAAAAGGCCTAAATGAGTGTCAAAAAGTCCTTTTTGTTTTTGTGTAAAATGTGTGAAAGGGTGGTAAAAGGTGTCCAAAAGGTCCTTATTAATGATAATAGGGGTATTTTTAGTTGAAAAGTGTCCAAAAAGGCCTAAATGAGTGTGTAAAAGGTCCTTATTGGTGTAAATGTGGGTTGTTTTTGTTGAAAACAGGGGTTGAAAAGTATATTTGTCAAAAGGTCCTTATAGTAGAAGGCAAGGTTAGATGTATGTAAATGTTTGTGTTTATCGTGACGGTAAATGGTACAGGGGTGATAAGAAACTTGTTATTGCTTGGTTGACTAGGTAGAATGGGTGTTGGCTAGTCGAAACTGCACTTGTTTGATATTTTGGTGTGTAAAAGCTATGGTGTAAAAGTGGTTCAAAAAGTAATATATTAATTGAAAAAGGCCTTATTAGGATGTATTTTAGAGGTAAAAATGGGTAAACGTTCCCCTAATTTGTTGTATGGCGCCGTAAAGTCGGTAAAAATGTAGCAGATAAGGCTAAATGTAAACAAAAAGTATGACTCATGCTAATTTCCTTGAATTGAAATCAAGTAAACATGTGCCTCGATAGGTCACATAATAGATAAAAAAGGTCAAAAATAGCTGATAAGGAGTTGCTTTGAATGCATACAAGTGTAGTAAAATTGGTTATATTTGTCAAGAATAGTAAAATAAGTATGAAATGAGCTTAACATAGTTTAAAACAAGGAACATAGTTTAAAACAAGGATATTTGGATTCGATTGTTGTTGTCGTCGTCTAAATGGTCTGATAGGTTACATAATAGACAAGAAAGTTCAAAAATTGTTGATAATGAGTTGAGTAAAATGTATTGAGAATGCAAATAATTGAAAGACCAAGAAATTTACGGTATTTGGTTTGGCCTCGTTGGATTGTAATAGAAGTAAAATATATGTAGAGATGAGTCTAGCCTACCTAGCCTAGTTTGGACTCGTTGTTATTTCTATATTATGAGAGGAGAATAAAACACAGTATGAGCACACAGATTTAATAAATATATTAATACCAATGAATAAAACTCGTTGAAATGGTATACAAAAAACAAAAGAGCCTAATTTGATTAAATCTTTACAACTACAATAAATGCCTTATATGCCTTAAAAAGGAGAAAATTTGAATAACTACTTAGTAAAATACTTAAAAGTATAAAATATCTATAAAACAATATAGTTTACTAATAACTAACTAAAATCTTAAGATGTAAATAATATTTTGCCTGGTACGAAATGATACCAACAAAAACCAGTTGTTATAAAATTAAATGAGAGTTCAACAAATTTGATAAGAAAGGTTAAAATTAGTTGATAAGAAGTAGATTCGAATGCATTGAGAATGTAATAAAACAACATTTTAAATTTACCGTATTTGGTTGTCGTAACGTTAAATGTAAACGTAAAAAAGTTGTTTTTCAAAGTACAAATTGCGATTTAATAACTATATAAATTCGAGAGTTCAACAAAAACAGATAAGAAAGGTTAAAATTAGTTGATAAGAAGTAGATTCGAATGCATTGAGAATGTAATAAAACAACTTTTTAGATTTACCGTATTTGGTTATCGTAACGTTAAATGTAAACGTATAAGTTGTTTTTCAAAGTACAAATTGCAATTTAATAACTATAAATTCGAGAGTTTAACAAAAACAGATAAGAAAGGTAAAAATTAGTTGATAAGAAGTAGATTCGAATGCATTGAGAATGTAATAAAACAACATTCTAGATTTACCATATATCGTTGTCGTAACGTTAAATGTAAACGTAAAAGTTGATAGTCTGTAAATATAATATCAATATTATTTGTCTAAAAAGCAAACAGAGAAAATGTGAATAACTATGAATTGTTTAAATTATTGACTTACTTAAATACTTAAAAGTACAAAATATCTATAAAACAATACAACTAACTAAAATCTTAAGATGTAAATAATATGTTGCCTGGTACGAAATGATACCAACAAATACCAGTTGTTATAAAATTAAATGAGAGTTCAACAAATTTGATAAGAAAGATCAAATATTTGTCGATAAGAGGATGTAAAATGTATTGGACAAAATGTAAATTGCAATGTATAATTTTCTTTACTAATAACAATATATTTGACTAAAAATATTAAATATGAATTGCTTAATAGTATGTATAAATGAGAGAGTTCAGTAAAAACAGATAAGAAAGGTTAAAATTAGTTGATAAGAAGTAGATTCGAATGCATTGAGAATGCAATAAGTTAGAGACCAAGAAATTTACGGTATTTTGTTGTTGTAACGTTAAATGTAAACGTAAAAGTTGTTGTTTGTTTTCACGTTACTACTACTTAGTAATTCTGATATTTGTATAAATCAAAATTTGTTTCCAAAAGAAATAGGAATCCAAAAACTTTGGAACAGCTGTTGTTGTTGGTAAAAGACATATTACTTAGTTAAATGTGAGAGTTCTTTATTTCCAACAATTTCGATAATTATATAGTAGTTTTTCATTGGATAAGGTACAATGCCATGGATTAATATCTTTATAAAAATAACACTCTGGAATCATTTTAAATTGACTTAATTTAGGTTCTTGTTGAATGGGAATGTTGTGTATATAGTCCTCATTTAAGAATTTCTTCAAAATATTCACTTTTGCATTTCCTTTGATGTAAATTCGATATGGAGTTTGATAAATTTTCAATACATCTTGTAAAATGTGCTCGATATCGTTTATTTCAACAAATTCATTTTCCCAACATAAACCGTGATATTTTGCTGACCAATCAATCAATTTTTGATCTTTAGCAGTAGATATCATAGTTCTTGAGAATGGTGGTTTAAATAAATAATTCGCACAACGAATACCATCATAAATTGCCAACTCTTTGATTACATATCCAAAAGAGCAATTATATCCTTGAATGTCAATAAACACATCTGATTCAATCATATTTAATGATCTATCGAATGACTAACTGACTAAAAAACTAATAAAACATAGGTATATATTAATTTTTTTATGTATGTCTCTCTCTAGAGATAGTTTTTCCCCAGGATTTATTTGTTATTTTTGCATTAGTTACTTTAAATATATGAGTTTATTAGATAAGTGGTAATTTTCCAAATTAAACTGTTTTGTTGCATTTATACTGATAAACATGTGTAATTAGTATATATTTCTAAAAAATCAAATGCGTATCGGATGATTAATAGGCTGTATTTAATATATAAACACAAGTCTTATGCCGAGTCAATTACAATTTTGTTTGTTGTGTAATTCTCACTAGTTTGAAAACAAAAAATATGATCTTTTTCATAGTCGACTTAATAGATGATGATATATCATTAGACATGTTGTATGTGTTACTAAAAGAGTTCTTCAAGTGAGTATATTTTACTATTAACCTTTCTAAAATTTTACTTATTTCTTGTCTAATATAATATTATTATTATTATTGATTTTCAGAGATATTTTGTTGGAAATAAGAAGAGGACAGAACACGATTCATGTGTGTTTGGAGGAGGAACCGACACGAGAAGAATGGGAGGAATTTCACAGTTACCTGTGAAATTTGTTTTTTATGATAAAATTCTTAGGTAGTCTCTTAAATAAATACAAAAATCTTATAAACATTGTTTTATTTTATAACCAAATTAACAAATTACTAGCTTAAACTTATGAATATATACTAATAGATAAATCTTAAAAACTAATAATAGATAAATCTAATACAGTTTGTACTACAATAGATACAATTTTTAGAGGTACAACAACAAACATATAGGTAAATAAAAATAATTTATTCAGAATCGGAAGAATCTGAATAGACTAAATTTCTAATACATCTATTAAAATCGACAATTTCAATATTTGTTTGAGGTTGTGCACAATATTGTCATCCATCCAAAAATTGAGCAGCGGGAATTTTATATTTTCCCGAAGAACCAAAATTGTTGGATTTTCTGATAAAACTCCTCTTAAGACTTGTAGTATTTTCTTTCGATCGAGGCATTTACCAAAGGACATATAATTAATTGAGCAATTTTTCGATACTTTTCCAATAAAATATTTTCATCCGATATAAAATAAATAATTAGAAGCCCATTATAGGTTGCATCTACGATGTCTGTTCGTATAGTTCCTATAGCATTCGTAGAGGATCTTGCAACAATTTGTCCATAGAATCCTATAGGAATATTTACCTTTTCAATCAGTTCAATCTTTGTGGCTTTCCCTGCGGGACAAAATGTATCCTGTTTAAGACAAAGATCGAAACCTGCATCTGATTTATAGGCTTTCCAACAAGAATTATTTCCCGGAATAATTATTTTCGAGTTGTCGTCGTCGTTGTCATTGAGCATTTGAATTGCTCTTTCTATACGTACATACAAGTCGGAAAAGTAAGCTTTATTATACATTTGTGGATAATGAGGTAAAAAAAAAGACAAATTTGTTGAAAATGTTGTATTTGGACAATAAAGTGAACAATTTGAATTGAGTCTTTACATATTTTATGGCTGAACTTAAATCTAGCTCTAGTCGTTGCATAATTTTCCAAACAATGTCCTTAAGATTGTTCAAATATTTCTGTGGGAATTTCCTTGATACTAGCAATGATATTATTTTCATCAAAATTTTCAAACGAGTCAAATATTAACGAAAAATACAATTGAGATAGTGGTGAACGTTCAAATAGAAATTTCTCAGTTTCTTTTTGTTGTTGTTGTTGTTGCATTTTATTCACAATTGTTAATGTGTACAGGTTTTGTCTAAAAGATTTTAATGATTTGCTACTATTTTGTTCTTTAACAGCATTATAAAGGTGTACATTTGAATATCTCTTGAGAAAATTGAGTTGTCCCATATGTGTAAGACCATCCAAAAACATATTTTTAACAAGTGGAAATTTTTCCTTGTTTTTAGTAGTAGTAGTAGTAGGAATTGTTGCATCTATATCAATCATTAGATTAGATGATGATGATGTTGTAGGCATAGTAGATTCATTGTTTGAAGATGCAGATGACATACTGCAAACAACAATTCGAATTAGATATGATGTGGTTTATATAAAACCTGTTAAACTCACCTGATTAAGTAATTACATAGACAAAACAAAAGAACTATATAAATATATATATATATATATATATATATATATATATATATATATATATATATATATATATATATATATATATATATATATGTTGTGAGAGGAAAGCGCAGACAACTGTTGCTTGTATTTACCAATTCAATCTTTTTATAACAACAAAATCCCATAAAAATGTACGAGCGAGAGAGCGTTTAGATAAGAAAGGTTAAAATTTACCAGATGAGGAATATATTCAAATACATTGAATGTACAATATAAATAACATAACTCATGTTTTATGCAATGATAAAATTAAATTGTAGTATTAGCAGTATGTAGTTAAAAATAACAAAAACAACTTGTACTGAAAAAGGTTTTATTAAAAAATACACACAAGTGTAAAAGAGAATAACTTAACATTATACTGATTTAACAACAACAATTCTCAAGTTCCTGTTGATCAATGTAGGGTTTCATTTCGTGTAAAAAGGCGGGACTGTCTAAATGTTGTTTTCGTGAAATGATATTCCAATTGACAAAATCTTGAAAATAAATGATAAATTTCGGTGGAAAATCGGGAAAATTGGATATTTCATTCCACTAAGCTCTTAGGCAAGCCATTATTTTATATGTATGTGTCAATAGCAAGCAGAGAGAGATATATAAATAATATGATTGTATTGTTGATGTATGTTTTTATATAGTTTTGATCAACAGGAAACTGATGAAAGTTATCTGTTTCCTTCTCTTGCAGCAGCAGTTCTCTCTCTCTCTCGATTCCTCGTTCTTCTTTGCCAAAGGAAAGAAATTCAGCAGGTACGTGTTTTGCTCCATCGGTTTCTTTGATTCGATCGTTTGCCACACATGACAAACATTTTTGATTTCGTATTTCACTTTCACCTTTACATTGTGTTCATTTTACTCGTACAATAACTGGCATTTTTGAATGAATGATATGATGTGTGTATATTAATTAAATGTTTTCTACAAGTATCTTTATCTCTCCCTACTACTGCTATTACTATTTGTCGTAATTGATAGAATCATGGAAATTAGGCTATTTTTCCCATATACATAATTAATTAAACAATATGTACAATATTTGCGTATTCTAACTCGATCTCGATAGTAACTATTTATAGTTTTGTTAACTTTACATCCACATTTTAAACAGTTAAAGTTTACATTTTCCATATTTTATTTCAAACAACAGAATTTCTTATTATTATTAGTATTTTCGGGAGGAAAACGATCTCTATAAAACAGATGCTAAATAAGTTTTTGGTTTATTTTAATAAATTAAATCATTCGCTCATAATGTTTTCTATCTACCTATTGTTAAACTATTTGTTTACAAATGTTGTTGTTCAAAGTACAAACAACTACGATGATGACGTCATAATCAATAATTCTTGTAATCAAAATTATGAATATTTATTAGAGGATTATCATTCACTTTATAATACCATTTTAAACTTGTATCAGGAATGTATTAAATCACTGGACAATTATATGGATTTATACGATAATGAACAAGCTGTTAATGAAATTTGTATGGGAAAAATTTGAGAATACGAATACCTGGCTGCGAATTTAACAACGTCGTTAAATTATACGAAACATATTGCTCTGCTCAAGGAAAATATCAAATTGGAATCGGATTTGTATTTATTGAGAACCAATCTAACGGAAACATTGCAAATTTGTCAAGAAAAAAACAAAGTAGCATATATCGTAATTGCCGATTTAAAAGAGGAAATGGCAAATTTTGAAAGTAATTTGACCGATCTGACTCGTGAAATCTATCAGTTAGATAACGATTTGTCCAAATGTCAAAAGGATTTAAAACAACAGAGGAAAGATGAAACAAAAATTTTTGTAAATCTAAAAGACTGTTTAGAACAAGGAGAAGTACTTTTGGAAACGAAAGACAAATATATTATTCGATTGTCGACGTGTAGAAAAAAATAATAGAAAACTACGAGGAGGAGGAGAAAGTTAAAAAGACCACACATAGATCATTAGTCTCAACTTGTACTTGACCGGTTATTTGGTGCATTTGAACTACTACTGTCATTGCATAATAATACAATTTATCTTACGATTAATGCTTGTAGATTTATTATCTTTATTTGTAATAGAAACAACATAATTTTGTGTGCTTATTTATGTAGTGGTTGTTGGAGAGAAACACACAGGGTTCCATATGCAAATCATCAAAGACCTCGAACTCGAATACGGGTTTATTGTAATCAATGTGATCGTATAACTATGGGGTATCTTCTTGAGGAATAATAATAATTTATCAAATCAGTATCTTAGAAATAGTCTTAGACATAACAACAACAACTGTTGCTACTACTACCAAACATGAATTTTACTTATTTATGTAGTGGTTGTTGGAGAGAATCGAAAAGTATACCTTTTCAACCACATATAGCTCGAGTAAATTTAATCATTAGACGTAACAATGCTGTTCAACAACTTCGACCTGGACTCAGACTACGAGATTATTGTTCCAAATGCGAAAGGTATCTTATCGAAGAATAATCTCAGATTTATGCAAAAATTTCTTAGTATGTAATATTTAGTACTTGTGTATTTAAAATTGTATCCAGTTATAAAATAGACGAAATGTTTAAGTAATAACATGTTTTTTATTAGAGTTTACTAAAAAACTAGTACAAATAAATAAAACACATCTTTATTCAACTTCTATCCAAATACATTTTGTAATATATACATATTTACCAAAAATGTATTAATGTTAAGTTAATTTTTCTTGGGTTTTGAAAGCCATACACCACTTGTTGTAGATGATGTTTCATTTCGGTCTCTTACAGATCTATATTGATTATATAGACTTTCTTTATTAGTAAATTGTTTCTTGGCTTCATTTTCCAATTTGTCCTTTTGTCTTTCCAAAGTATCTTTTGGTATATAGCCTAAACTACGTACAGTTTGCCATAAAGCTTTTTTATAATATCGAGTACAATTGGAACAGTAAGTATTCTGATCATAAGATATATGACCCAAATAGGTTATTTTATTTTGACATGAAGGACATTTCCAACTTGTTGATGAGGATGATGATGAGGAATCCATTCTTTATCGATTTCTATCTCGTTTTCTACTAAACACACATTCAAAAACCTCTTTTTGATATAACGAATCAAGTCAAATTTAAGATTATTTTATTTTACTCCTACTAGATCTAACCAATATCAGATGAATAACTAAATACTTATATTGTTTTCACATGTATCCTATATCTAACTATATAAAAGGAAAATGCTTGAGCAAATCATAGAAACAAGGAAATATCAAATAAAACAAAGTAAATGTTTTTTGTTTTTTCAATTTATTTGTTTATAAGGTATATGGATTATTTAATATATAATTTTTTCACTTTAGGATATTTTTCTATTGCTTCTTTAAATGTTATCTCCTCTTCTTCATTCGAGGCTTCAACTTTAAGGTATTTAGCAGGTAACATCCATGCAATGTCCTCTATTTTAGTTGGTGGAATCTCTTCATCCACATACACATAAACCTGGTCATTTTGTATACATATATGTTGAACACCACGTCTGAAATAAATACATACACACATGTTGTAATAAAAAAATACAAACAGAATTTAATTTTTAGTATGTATTTTTCATTTTAAAATATATGTCTTTCTTATGAGAGATGTATATTGGATAATATTAAGAAAATTCTTTGTTGTAAAATTCACTCCAACACCAGAATATATAATAAAAACAAAATATTCACCTGAATACATTTTTCAATAATATATATTGGTGGAAAGCACCTCTACATTTTCAGTTTCAAAGATGTATAAAACCATTTTTTGTTTTTACAACTACACACAGAGATATAATTTGAGTCGGAGTAAGAATTTTAATGCTTATATAGTAAATGCAGAAAAAAAATAAATCACGCCATTTGATATTTGGAAAATTTATGTGACTAGATAGAGCAATAAATTATCAAATTTTTGACTAATATGTTGTTTACTTAAAAACCTTATCAGACAACATTTTTACAGATAAAACGACTCCACTAGTTTACATTTTTGTTTATCTTTTGGGATTTTTAATAGACTAATTGACTTACATGACGATTATGTATGTTGTGATTAAATCCCCTATATAATAGGTGTATAGAATGGTATTAAAATCAATACAAAATTAATTCGTCTAATCGTTACTTAATAATATTCTAAATAATACTAATAATAATGACGCTTTTTAATGAAGAAGAAGATTGTGCCAACAAAGTTATTAAACGAAATAAAGAATTACTAAGACTACTGGAATTAAGGGAAATGGAAATTGCCGAAGAAGAGGAAGAAAATTTACCCTTAAATATATTAAAAGAAAGATTACAACAAACTGTTCAAGTTGAGAATGATGAAGATGATGATGATGAAATCCCGCTGAGTATATTAAAACAAAGGTGGTTGAAGAAGAAAAAGGATGAGGAGGAAGAGATGATAATAATTAGTGACCAATCAGAGAGTGAAATGGATGTGGATGATGATGATGGATACAATTCAGATGAGGAGGATGATAGCGAATATTTAAGTTGAGGGGATGTAATTAAATTAGGATATCAGATATTATAGTTTAGATTTTAGGTATTTTGTAATATAAATGTTTTTTTTAAGAAGAAAATAAATATTTCTCTCGTATAAAACTTTTGTTTAATATTTTTAACATTAAAATCTCTAGAGACCTAACTATTTTTATTCTATTCACTACAAATACTATGACATCAATTCAGTTAAACAAGGAAAATACATATCATTTTTCTCTATGTGGAGACAAAGTCATATTATATATATATATATATATATATATATATATATATATATATATATATATATATATATATATATATATATATATATATATATGTATGTGTGCTTTGTAAAAGTTGTATTAGTTGTAAAGTAACTGTGACACGATGAAGTTGGCTGTTCTCGATATTCAGGGATTTAACTTTTTATTTGCTGCCGATGATGCTAATCATGATGTGTATGTGGAAGAATTCCATGCTAAAGAAATTACGATATCAAATTGTTTACAGACAAGTCATTATGTATTGAAACCGAAAATACCCTTTGCTCAATTATCTCGACTCAATAAAAGAGCTGTTTGTAAGGCTGAAAAGGAACATGGTTTACGATATTCTTCCGGCTATGTAAATTACAATCAAGTTGGAGAAATTTTAGATAGAGTACTGGACAATATTGATGTATCGTATGTAAAAGGAAAACATGTTTTTCGATTCGTTCAAGACAACATTGCTGCTGCTTCTAATATGCATACTAATCCCAATTTCAAGATGATTGATATAGATACTTTAAATGTATGGAACATGCCAACATTTAAAAATACCAAACCTTCCTGTTTAGATCATAATCTAACCTATAATGCTAAAGTTCAATGTAGTACTACAAATTGTATGACACTATTGACATGGCTTTCGATGTTCATTCCATAATGTATATCAACATCAAAAATCAATCTGTATTTAATAATAAACTTTGGAATTTTTCGTAAAACAGTGTTAACGGAATAATTTGTAGAAAAATTAATGAAAGAGCGAGTTTAATAAATATTTTCAATTCAAACCTGTGTGTTTAATTATTATTATTAGTAGACAGAAGAAATCATTTCCTATTTGAAATACTAAATGTAGTAAGAATACAAGGACTTTATTATACTAGAAAAACAAAACATAAAATATATAAGGATATAAGGACTTTATTAGGACCAATATACATATATCTATTACTTAAAAACTAAACAAGAATTATCAAGGAGTTTCTACTGGTAGCCTCTTTGTTCTCGTTGTTGTTGTTGGTATTCTCGTTCACCAATCGGTCGTGGAATTATTGATTGTACATATTTATCTATACGATCATGTGTACCAGTCTTCCAGATATCCTGACATTTCGAATGCATTCTTTGTTGTTGTTGTCCCACTGAACGATATAACAGATCGTTATCACGAACACCACAGGCTATACATCCTCCATTTTGATATAAACCGACTCCACTTAACAATTTACCAGGTGTTAAGTCGACAGCATCACGATTAATCCATATTTCTTTTTGTTACTACATATACTTGGTCTCGTTGACGTTCTTTACTCATTGTTTATTTGATTTTATGTGTATCAAATACTGACTACTAACCAGTCACAACATATCCATTTAAATATACATATCCCTTCTCAATGGTATAAGAACCTTATCAGTTGATCATAGGAGAATCTCAGTATAACATTTATTAAATTGTCAAAGATTTCATCTTATTTGGAAAATATAATGAATTTATTCAATCAAGATGATTTAGTATATAAAACTTGTAGAAGAATTGATGATTTTGTGAAGAAATTATCATGTTGTGAAACAAGGATTCGATTAATATTTTATCGAGAATATTTAACAACTTTTATCGATCGCAAACAAGTTACAACAAATAATAATTTAGAAACACATTACGTATCATGTATATGGTCACATCCTGGAGTTCGAGATGGACCCGATACATGTGAATGTTTCCACATTCGTATGGTACTAAAACGTGTCAATGAGGAATTGTCATCTTTGGTGACATCAAACAATTACGTACAATGTAGTATTCATTGCAATCATAATAAGAATAATAATAAGTTAATTGATCAATTATCTAAACTAGTTATAAATCTATTGAGCTGTATTAAAAAATAAATTTTAATACAATGTTAAATAAAGATAAATTGCTATATAAATATATGTATTTATAGAACTCGAATAAATATAAAATTGTTTTCTCTGATACTTTTACTGTGAGTAAATCAGACAAAATTTTTCCAATCACCAGATATTGTTATTATTAAAATATTTTGTATTTTGCAGTTTGTTTTTCAAAGAGATAGAGCTAATTAAGTCATACCAAATTTTCCAATCACCAGATATTTGTAATTATAAACACGTTTTCGACATTTATCTCTTATCATTTTATAGACTAAATTAATCCATTTGTTTTGTTATTTTTGAGATTTTTAGCGACTAGTCGACTCCATACATCATTATTTATGTATATATATTTGTATAACTTTAAAAAATTTAAAGTAGTTTAAAACGTAAAACAAATAGTTTTATCTATCTAACCATGTTTTCAAATATACATTAAAGTATGAGTGATATTGGTCGATTTAAAATTAAATTTACAATGTCCAGTGTGTGGTTTAAAAACTATAGAATGGTATGATTGGAAGATTAATTATAATGTACCTAAAGAACGATTTAAACAATGTAAGAGATGTTTCCAAGTAGTACCACATTTACAACAAGTTCAAATTTATTGTCGAGATATTAATAGTACAACAAATAGAGAACATTTTGGTGATAGTGGTTGGAGTCAATGTATCCTATTTGGTTCTCCCGAAAATAAATGCTCATCGTTGTCATCATCATCAGATGAAGATAATAACCCTAGATGAATGTATTCAAAGACTCAAAAAGAAAACATTCATCCATTTCTCGTATTATTTTAAAATCATTAAAACAACTATACAACAATCTGTTTAAATTTATTGTCAAGATATATTGTTTAACATATATAGGTTATTTATTAGAATTTTTGATAACTTTACTCCTATGTTTAAGACATTTTGTACTTTTTTTGTAGTAATTTAGTATGATTTTCTCTGCATTTAGTCATATGATTATATTTACAGGCTATTTCTTAGTTTATTATTGTTAGTCAAATCTTTTTTCTTTTGGAAACAAATTTTGATTTATACAAATATCAGAATTACTAAGTAGTAACTTGAAAACAAACAACTTTTACGTTTACATTTAACGTTACGACAACGAAATACCGTAAATTTATTGGTCTTTAACTTATTGCATTCTCAATGCATTCGAATCTACTTCTTATCAACTAATTTTAACCTTTCTTATCTGTTTTTGTTGAACTCTCGAATTTATATAGTTATTAAATTGCAATTTGTACTTTGAAAAAACAACTTTTACGTTTACATTTAACGTTACAACAACAAAATACCGTAAATTTCTTGGTCTTTAACTTATTGCATTCTCAATGCATTCGAAGCTACTTCTTATCAACTAATTTTAACCTTCCTTATCTGTTTTTACTGAACTCTCTCATTTATACATACTATTAAGCAATTCATATTTAATATTTTTAGTCAAATATGTTGTTATTAGTAAAGAAAATTATACATTGCAATTTATATTTTGTCCAATACATTTTACATCCTCTTATCGACAAATATTTGATCTTCCTTATCAAATTTGTTGAACTCTCATTTAATTTTATAACAACTGGTTTTTGTTGGTATCATTTCGTACCAGGCAACATATTATTTACATCTTAAGATTTTAGTTAGTTATATTGTTTTATAGATATTTTGTACTTTTAAGTATTTAAGTAAGTCAATAATTTAAACAATTCATAGTTATTCACATTTTCTCTGTTTGCTTTTTAGACAAATAATATTGATATTATATTTACAGACTATCAACTTTTACGTTTACATTTAACGTTACGACAACCAAATACGGTAAATCTAAAATGTTGTTTTATTACATTCTCAATGCACTCGAATCTACTTCTTATCAACTAATTTTAACCTTTCTTATCAAATTTGTTGAACTCTCATTTAATTTTATAACAACTTGTTTTTGTTGGTATCATTTCGTACCAGGCAAAATATTATTTACATCTTAAGATTTTAGTTAGTTATTAGTAAACTATATTGTTTTATATATATATTTTATACTTTTAAGTATTTTAGTAAGTAGTTATTCAAATTTTCTCCTTTTTAAGGCATATAAGGCATATATAGTAGTTGTAAAGATTTAATCAAATTAGGCTCTTTTGTTTTTTGTATACCATTTCAACGAGTTTTATTCATTGGTATTAATATATTTATTAAATCTGTTTGCTCATACTCCTCTCATAATATAGAAATAACAACAAGTCCAAACTAGGCTAGGCTAGGCTACATATATTTTACTTTTATTACAATCCAACGAGGCCAAACTAATCTAGGCTCAACAAAACTAACTAACTTTTTGAGAACAAACAACAACTTTTACGTTTACATTTAACGTTACGACAACGAAATACGGTAAAAGGCTAGGCTCATTTGAAATTTTACTATTATTACAAGCCAACGAGTTCAAACCACCACACTCGTTTGAGACTCATTTAAGCTCATTTCATACTTATTTTATTATTCTTGACAAGTGTGTGTGTTTTATTTAACTTTTGCTTTCTAACAAAATCCAACGAGTTCACACACAAAATTTCAACGAGGTCCATTTAGACTAATTTAAGCTCATTTCATACATCAATATAATAATAGTAGGAACTTTTTGAGAGCAAACAACTTTTACGTTTTCATTGAACGTTACGACAACCAAATACCGTAAATTTCTTGGTCTTTCAATTATTTGCATTCTCAATACATTTTACTCAACTCATTATCAACAATTTTTGAACTTTCTTATCTATTATGTGACCTATCAGACCATTTAGACGACGACAACAACAATCGAATCCAAATATCCTTGTTTTAAACTATGTTAAGCTCATTTCATACTTATTTTACTATTCTTGACAAATATAACCAATTTTACTACACTTGTATGCATTCAAAGCAACTCCTTATCAGCTATTTTTGACCTTTTTTATCTATTGTGTGACCTATCGAGGCACATGTTTACTTGATTTCAATTCAAGGAAATTAGCATGAGTCATACTTTTTGTTTACATTTAGCCTTATCTGCTACATTTTTACCGACTTTACGGCGCCATACAACAAATTAGGGGAACGTTTACCCATTTTTACCTCTAAAATACATCCTAATATTGCCTTTTTCAACACAATTTCCAACTAATATATTACTTTTTGAACCACTTTTACACCATAGCTTTTACACACCAAAATATCAAACAAGTGCAGTTTCGACTAGCCAACACCCATTCTACCTAGTCAACCAACCAATAACAAGTTTCTTATCACCCCTGTACACAACAAAATACATGCCTTATGGAAGTCATTTTACCTAGTCAACCAACCAATTACAATTTTCTTATCTAACTTTTACACTACATACACATTCAACCTATCAATATAACACTTTTCTGATCATGCTACGCCTACTTTCGTGCAACGAGACCAATCAAAACTCATCTAAACTAATGCAACTTCTCGTCTAATGAAAGTTTACGAAGTTTTTAATGAAGTTAAGGTACCCTGCTAAAATAAGCGCTATTGAAATACACACTATTACGGTACGGTAAACCATTTACCGTCGCGATAAACACAAACATTTACATACATCTAACCTAGCCTTCTACTGTAAGGACCTTTTGACAATATTCTTTTCAACCCCTGTTTTCAACAAAAACAACCCACATTTACACCAATAAGGACCTTTTACACACTCATTTAGGCCTTTTTGGACACTTTTCAACTAAAAATACCCCTATTATCATTAATAAGGACCTTTTGGACACCTTTTACCACCCTTTCACACATTTTACACAAAAAACAATAAGGACTTTTTGACACTCATTTAGGCCTTTTTGACAACACCCCGTGTAGGACATATTTTGTTACAAAAACAACTTATGCGGACGGTAAATACGCTTTTTCAAATGCCAGGGACATTTCACCATTCGACTATTTCGACTGAATTTATGCAAAAAATAACGTAACGCACCGAGAAAGTTTAACGTTACGACAACTGGTCCAGAAATACAGCTCCCATTTAAACCTATGCTAAAAAATAACGTAACGGACTGAAAAGTTTGTCGGTACGACAAGTGGTCCAGAACCCCGCTTGTTATACTACTTGCAATGTTCACACGGGTTCAAAAGATACCCCTCGTCTGCCTGCACATTTGGCCAATGTGAATGATATAAATGAATACTTTTTGAGCGTTTTCCGAAAGTCTGGCAACTGTGCTGGTAAAATACATTATTACAGTAACAATCAGAGGAATTTAGATCCGAACTTTAATTTCCTAATGGAAACCCCTGAGTCAATTTGCAGGTGTGTTAATATTATAAAGTCCAATGCTGCTGGAAATGATGGTTTGACACTTTTTATGCTTAAACTTAGTTTACCTGTTATCTTATATCATCTAACCCATATAGTTAATTGTTGCCTGGAGAGTGGGTATTTTTCGGAGAGCTGGAAAGAGTCTATTGTGTGCCCTGTTGCTAAAGTTAAAAATCCTTTAACCGTCAGAGATTTGCGTCCAATTAGTTTGTTACCAGTTATGTCAAAAAATCCTTGGAAAGGGCAGTACATACACAGGTCTCAGAATATCTCTTGACTAATGGGTTGCTCCCCTTGCATCAATCTGGCTTCCGGAGGGGTCATAGCACATCAACGGCTTTATTGAATTTAACAGATAGCATAATCAGAGCTATTGATAAAAATATGGCTGTTATATCAGTCTCGCTAGATTATTCGAAAGCCTTTGATGTGCTGGATCATCACCTACTTTGTGCTAAACTGCACTATCTGGGCTTCGCTGATCACTCCGTACAATTTTTCTATAGCTATTTGTC